>JBBBVU010000001.1:26411987-26423528 GCA_037177055.1 Atherinosoma microstoma | reverse complement strand
AATGACAGCATCTTTTTATTTATAACACTCAGCGGGTTTTTGTTGACCCGTCAGCTGTTGCTGAACTCATTAACTCATGGTATTGGAGAGTCATCTGGTGGCCAACTATAGTACTATACTGGTCTGAGCACAGACAGAATGGATGATTTGGACATTTTCCATGACTCTTTGTCAACCAACAACTTGAATTTATTAATGTAGTGGATATCCACAATCCGCCACTATTCATTTTTACCTTCATTGTGAATGATGTTCGTATCGTTCGCGTGTTTAATACGCTCGAGTTCAATTTTTTCATCTTGAGCGAACAGGTGGAAAATGCTCCATACGACGAATAGGACGCTCCATTAGCGTGAATAGAACGCTCCATACGCGCGAATAGGACGCTCGATTGGGGCTTTTTGCGCCGCAAATTCGCGACAAACGCGCCGCCCCAAGCAAACAGGCATCAATTCGTGCCTGTACATTGACTTAACATGTAATCTAAACGCGCAAATAATTTTACTTGCGCCCGGTGTGAACACAGGGTTAGATTTGGTCATATTATTGTATTTGTGACATTGAGGTCCTGTCACTATGCCTCCGATTGATCATGTGCCCTGGCTACTTGGCCTCAGGGATATCCCTTTGGCTGACTGGTCAGCGCGCATGACCTGGGAGGTTATATATATTTTAGGGTGAAGTTTATTAAATTCAAGTGTCCCTGTTAAATTTACTGATAAAATAAAGAAGTATACATTCTGGTAATACTGTATTGCACTTCTTCTAGGCAACTAGGAGTCTGCATGTATAGTTGCCTTTCTTTTAGCTAACAGAGGCTAAAATATCACATGGTCATGGAATTCTCATACAATTCGACAATATAAGTGCCTTAACTGTATATGCAAGGTCAGAGGAATACCTATCTAAAGGAGTTAATCCTTCTGTCCTTTAGTATTTATCCTTGCTCTGAGTTATGGTGCTCTAACTTTTCTTTTTTTTTACCATCAAATAACCACTTAACATTATCTTTGTGCTTTTAAATAACTTTAAGACTGTTGACTTTCAAAATAACATCTACAGTCTGAACACATGCTGGCACCATCATCATTTCTTAAAGCTTGTTGGATCTCAATTTGATAATACAGACCTGCAGTGGATTTTAAGAGAGCGAGTTAAAGAGCGCATCACCTGTGATGCTCATCAGCATTCAAAGTCGGCAACATCAGTAAGGCTTCTGCAGTACTTAGTGTGAAGCTACACCAGCTGAATCTGACACACTCATCCTATCGTCCATCTGTTTTGTGTTCATTAAATGGATACTCTAAGTAAAGGTGTTTGATAGCTGAGCCTGAATACAGCTCATAGTCAGTGGCCTTGGATGAGTTATGACTGATAGCTGTTAAGACATTTAGATTAAGCAACCTGAGAGCCCCTGCAGTTTTCCAACATCAATGACTGACCAGCATGCAACTACTGTACAATCTGAATTCCAGAAACAGATGCCTAAAACCGATAAATTTTACAATTTTATGCACAAAATGAGCTCATAGCAAATGTGATGGTGGCTACTGGTCTCAAAATAGTTGGCACGGGGCATGTTTACCAGTGTGTAGCATCTCTCTTTTTCAGAACAGTTTGAAGACATCTGGGCATAAAGGTTGAGATCCTGGACTTTTGGCTTTAGAAACTGGTTCCATTCTTGCCTGATATAGGTTTCCAGCTGCTGAAGAGTTTGTGGTCATCTTTGACGTATTTTTCATTTAATGATGCGTCAAATGTTTTCTATTAATGAAAGATCTGGACTGCAGGCAGGCCAGTTCAGCACCCGGACTCTTATCCTGTGAAACCATGCCATTGTAATAGCTGCAGTATGTGGTTTTACATTGTCCTGCTGAAGTACACAAGGCCTTCCTGAAATAGACATTATCTGGATGGGAGCGGATGTTCCACTATAACCTTTTATATACTTTTCAGCATAGATAAGCCTTGGCCAACAGGACACAACGGTGCTTCTGGACCACGTGGGTTCCATTTTGCATGATAAAGCTTTAGTTGACATCTGCAGATGGCATGGAGGATTGTCAACCAACAGTGGTTTCTAGAAGTATTCCTGGGCTCATTTAGTACTGTCAGTGACACAATTGTGCCGATGAGTCACTGCAGTGTCGTGTGAGGGCCCGAAGACCACGGGCATCCAATAAAGTTCTTTGGCCTTGTCCCTTACACACAGAGACATCTCCAGTTTCTCTGAATCTTTTGATGTTATGCTCTATACATGAGAGCTGCAAAGCAATTGCAATTTGACATTGAGGAACATTGTTTACGATGTATTCCTCGATCTTTTTACACACTCTTTCACAGACTGGAGAGCCTCTGCCCATCTTTATTTCTGGGAGGCTCTGAATCTAGGACTTCCCTTTAATAGCTATGTTACAAATCTGATATCAATTAACTTCTTTACATGCTAGATGTTTTCCCAGCTGAAACTTTTTTAACTTTATTACTTTTTCAGCCATTTGTTGTCCCCGTGCCAACTATTTTGAGACCTGTAGCATCATCACATTTGACATGAGCTCATTTTGCACATAAAATTGTAAAACTTCCGACTTTAAACATTATCTATGTTCTATCTGCTGTTCTCTAGTACATCTATCACAGGTGAAGGTGAACATAAGGGGAAGTGGCAGCTTGAGATTTGCGGATAGTTTTTGCCAGTGGTTTCTACTGTGTATTTTACTCTGCTAATAAGTTCCCCATTCTAACCATAAGTGGCTAACATGACCCTGCGAGAAAGAACAAGACTGTTTTGGTGGCATGAGGAGAGCACTCGGGATTCGGTAGTAATAATGCATCAGAGTATGTAGAGCTCCAGAAATGTGATGTTAATATGGCAGATGTTGATACAAGATTAAATCTAAGAAGTCACTCAAATCATAAAAATTGTGAGCATGAATGTAGTTTGAAATAAAACAAGATGTTAACACTAAATACATTAGATGATAATGGGGATTAATTTGATGCGTTGTTCAGTCTCGTTCATACCAAACCTTCAGTCAACCCAGAAATAAAATGCTATTTTTCTCCAGCTCATCTTTGGCCACTAAGTATGTTTAGTCAATGAGATAAGCACTGAGGGTTGAACATATATTTTATTCATTCACTGAGTACATATCAGCCTGCTCATAATGTAATTATTCTCTTGTCACAACAACTAAACAGGCAAAACTTCTACTTGTCAACTTAGACCTCCTGGCATGCTTGGCTGCTCAGAGCAAAACAATGACTTCTATCCCAGACATGTTGATGCTTTGATAAACTCACAATAAGATGCATTCTGCTATATATTAAGTTTGTCCCCGGGGGGCTGTGAATGTAGACAGATGCCATCCAGAGGAGTGATGGATTGCATTAATGCACTGCAACAATTCACTGTAATAAAACATGTGTCCAGGCTAACCAGCGGCAGCTGAAAAATTACACACTATTAAAGCAAAAGTGTTCAAACAAGGGGGTGGAGGAGCGTTTGTGTGAGTGGGCGGTAGTGCTTTTGTGGCGGGAACATCATGGTGGTTTACTGTGTGATGATGATGCTCCTTGCTTAATCATAGTTGGCTGCAACTGTTAACACAAATTCTAAATGTTGCATTAATTTAGGTAGAATATGAGCTGACAACTGAAAAATGACTGCCATGCTTTCTCCAATGTGCATTCATATTTTTTCTGTTTTCCTACTTACTAAAGATATGTAATTCCTCTGCTATTTATTTGCATGCTGCATCTTTCTTGGTGTGATTATGGTATGAGCCGAAAGACACATAATGTGAATAATAGTAATAATCTGTCCGTTGCCACAAACTCAATCAGATTAATTTATTTGTTTGAAATATCTAAGTAATGTTTTTTCTCATTTGACTTTTTTTCTAATCCATTCAGGTCCGTTTTGCCTTATAAACAATTGTACCAATGTTCTTTTCATCAACACGTCATTCAATGCAAATTTTCTTTTGATTGGCCTAGGGAGGTAGGATCACATTATGTTTCATTGTCAGAAATTTGTCCCTGGCTATATTTGGTCACAAAACCATGACAACAATGCTCTTTGAACCTCACTCCCTATCTAATGTTACTAAGGCTACTGTTTTTGTTCATAATCAAAGAGATTTGTATGATTCTTTAACATTGGTCATCTGGGACAGTCAAGAATCACACAGTGTACCGTGCTTTAGGGTTCCAATTTGTTTAATGTCAGGCACTCAGCTGTTCTAATGTACGGGGCGGGGGAATAAATTATGTCATTGAACATTCCTCACCCAGACAGTAGGATAAGGATGTGTGTATGCATGAGCGTGTTTGTTGAGTGGGGGCATGCAAGTCCACAAATAAGCATCAGAAGAATGTCTATGTGTGGTTATGTATCTTTATATGACAAAATAAAGATTTTCATAGTGAGTACACTACACAGTTTGTCAAGATGTGTATTTGTGTGTGGAAAAAGGGGAAAAGGGACCCATACACACAAAGCTCAAGGGCCTGGCAAATTCTACAAATGTAAAGGAAGCTGCAAAATCCTGGCCCAGGGAGAGGACATTTCTGGTCACTGATGAAGGAAGCTTGTCCCAGAGAAGCACCAACCCACCAGTAATGGTGACAGCTGATTATATCACTTATTAGAGGTCACAGTAAAGAGCACATATTGCTAAAAGCGACAAGATGGTATTAAACCAAGACGACTACAGACAAAGTGGCTTTGACTTCTTAGAAGAGCAATCAATACTGTTTTTTTGTGTGTGTTTTCTCACCTTTGCTTAAATACTTGCTAGAAATAAATGCCAATTCTAACTTTGTCATAATTCCATGTCCCAATCTATAATCAATTGTCACCTTTCACTTGACATCCAGTCAATTCACACAACACAAGTTTGCATGAATATGCAGTTGGGTACATTTGTACTTGTGTGTGAGCTGATTTTTTGCATCTCAGTGCCAGTGGGATCTTTTACACTCTAATAAAACATGCAAAGTTATACTTGTTAGTTCAAGGAAGGTTCCACTAAAGGGTTTTCACATTTTACTTTTTCCTGCAGTGCTTCGGTGTTCCCACATGAAAAGGACGTTAAGTCAGAAAGAGATACAGTTAGATATGCTGATGTCAGTTTTTTAGCATCACTCATCCCATCTGTCACATTTATGCATTAAGTTAAAAATGCACAAGAAATGCACTAAGAAGCAGTGTACTTCCCCAGTGCTATACATTTACTGCTCAGATTCACACCAAAAAAGAAATTGTGAAACTGTCTAAAACAACATAAAATAAAAACAGAATACAGTGATTTGCAGATCTCATATACCAATACTTTATACACGGTAGCACGTAGAAGACATGCATATCAAGTGTTACAGCCAAATTCATTATTTTACAGTTAATAATAATTTAGTTTAAACCAAAAATGCTAACATTAAGGATAAAACATTTGTTATAGTTATGAGAGAATTTATTTGATAAAATGAATAATTTAGTAATGTTAAGTTAAAAACAGATTTTGGGCTTCCAATTAATATAATGCTGCGTCACTGTGATGCTGCTGCTAAAGCTTAATTGGGCAGAATGAGCCCGGGGAGATTGGAAGCGACATTGTTTTTTGACCGTGTGATTCTGTATAGTTTTTTGTTTCTTTATTAAACATTTTAAACAAAAGAACTTGTCTCACATGCGTTTTCATATGCTAGTTGCTAGACTGACTTCAAATGGTGGTACAGCACAAGACCAACGGAACCGAGTGTCACTACAAGCATGTTAGTTCATTTTTTAGTTTAAAAAAAGTTGGGATGTGGTAATAAAAGGCTGGAAAAGAAAGTGATACTACAAAAAACCAGCTGGAGAAACATGTTGGAACTAGTTAAGTTGGTTGACAAAAGATCAGTTGCATTAACATACATAAAATAATCCCCTTTTAAAAGATATTTCAAAGTCTTAAGCCTATCAGAAGTAAAAATGGAAAGAGGTTCAACATTCAGCAAAAAACTAATCAGTATTGGATGCACATGATCTTTGGGTCATACTGCATTTAAAACAAACCTGATTCTTAAATCTCTGTATGGGCCCCAGGAAACTTCCGAAAATCATTGTCTGTGAACACAGTTCACCGTGCCATCTACAAATGTAGGTTAACCCTTGTGCCGTCCTCAAACTTTGCACCCTCTCGTGGTCCTCGTGGCCAAAAGTGTCCCTGCACTAAAACGGCAATAAAATCATCATACATTCACATTTTTTTCAGATTTTTTTTTCATTAATCACTTAAACAACTTCCGTCCTGCTCAAAAAACCCAAACATTCAATTATTTTCAGGATTTTAACCCTTTAGATGCCAGTTTGAATATCTGAAGTACTGCTTCATTCATAGCAAAAAAACACAAAACTTAATTATTTTCCATATAATAAATATTAGATGGATGAGTCTTTGGTGGTGATTAGATGCTTGGATATGTCTAAGATTAGCAACAAAATTTATTTGATTCCATTTGAACTTTTACTGTAGTATCAGATACAGCCTCTGGTGGTCCTCGTGGCCAATTGTGTCCCTGCACTAAAACTGCCATAAAATCATAATACATTAATAATTTTTTCTGATTCTTTTTTTTCATAAATCACGTAAGCAACTTCCTTCCTGCTAAAAAAAAACAGATAATTAAATCATTTTCAGTATTTTAACCTTTTACATGCCATTTTAAATATCTGAAGTTCTAACTCATTCCATATGAAAAACCTCAAACTGAATTATTTTCCATATAATAAATATTATAGATGGGTCTGTGGTGATGATTAGTCATTTGGATATGTCAACGATTATCAACAAAATTTATTTGATTTCATTCTTATTTTCTTTGTAGTATCAGATACAAACTTCGTGGCCAAAGGTGTCCCATTGTCTTCCACAGAAAACCACAGTTTTTGATCTATCAATTCTTGTAGTTTAAAACAACTTTTTTTTATGTCAGCATTTCATTTGGAAGAACAAATGTTAAATCTGACATTTTTACAGGATTCCACCAGATTCAACTGTGTGACTATTGTAGACAAATGCATGAAATTCTTGTATATTTTAGTTATATCTTTAGGAAATCATTGACCCTGTGTGCTCCTCCCTAGAGGAGAGGGACCATCTAGCTTGTTGTCAATACTCAGTTCAATTGATTGTGGGTGGGCCTGATTCCAGACATCAGGCTGGAATTGTATTGACAATCAGTCAATAGGTCAGAAACATATTCTGTCAGGTGATTTGATGGTTGCCACTTGAGAAGTTAAACTTGAAAATGTTCCACTTTAAGCTACGCTATCAAGCAAAGCAAATGACCCAGAATTCAGTTCCACAATGCAAGATGTTCAAACGTTTTACCAACGGAAAATATTTGGTGCATCATGAACTGTAAAATACAACAAAGAAGGACTGTTCATCATCTACAATCCTATATAAGATATGAATGAGACAACCTTTCCCTCCCAAAAGTCTGGCAAGATGTTAATGGGCTGTTGTTAAAAGAAGATTTGATGCTACACAGTGCTAAACATGGCCCTCTCCTATGAAATAATTAAAGATTAGTTCAAATTTTTCATGAAATAGTAGAATGTCTCACTATCAAGATTTCATATGGTTTTTATGTTCTGTTGTGAACAATGTTGGTTTATAAAATCAGCAAATTATTGCATTCTGTTTATATTCTACACAGCACCTCGGCTGTGTTTGGAATTTGGGTTGTAATTTTCCTCACAATAAAATGAAAACTGTTATAGAAAAACATAATTATATATTGTATAAAGTTGTGGTTTTCCACTCTGCCGTAGTTTCATCACTTTAATGTTTCATGGTAAATTTCAAGAGTAAATACGGTGTTATAAGAAAAAGTTTTGTTATTATTATAGTTTTACTTGCATCAAATAAGGGAGTTTTGCAAACGAAACACACGCCATTTAATAATAATATTTACATGATGTGAAAAGAACTAACAGTAACCACAGTAATGAGGTGAGAAGGTTATCTTGAAAATTATGATAATGATAATGTAAACAGCATCCAGCCTTCATCCTTAGGCTGTATGACTATTTATATTTTGTCAGAACTTCCTGGTGTGTGGGTGCCAGAGTGATGAGACTAGTTGGGCTTAATCTGGGCTGACACTCGCCCACATCTTGTTTCCCTAACTGCATGGCATGCTCACACAAAGACAAACTATCAGCAGGAACAAACAGGAAAACGTTTGGGCACCACTGGTCAAAATCTATTAACACCAAAGAGATGATTAAAATATTACCTTATTCCAGTAGGGGTGTAACAATGCATCAATTAAATGATCATCAGTCCAGTAGTAATGATCCAACATTGATACTGTAGTCATTTGTAAGATAGATTTCCAAAGGTGTTGTGCGTAACTATGATAAAGTCAGAATGTACTAATTTGACCATTAAAAATAGAGCTAAAAACATTTTGTTTGAAACTCTAAATTGAAAGATTTAAACTATATCCTGTTTTAAAACAAACAGAGGAACTGATTATTTTTTCATTTAAATATCTGATCGAACTCAGGAATAAAATTTATATTCTGATATTTTGGTTTTTGTGATTTAATAATAATAGAAATGTGTCAAATCAGGAAGTGATATCATTTCGTATCGATATTTGGCTCCTGAATCAAAATCATATTGTGTTATTTGTGATTATAAACATCATATCATAATCCACTGAATCAATATACCATATCATGATCAGCAGGCTTAAATATTTTGACACATGTTTAATATTCACAGGGGGCTTTTAATATATTCACACTAAACTTCATCTTCACCCTCAGCACTTGTTCTAAAATGAATATTTTCTGTGTTTCTGGAAGAGATTTATTCATGGTTTGAAAATCATCACTCTACTGTTCTGTTCCCTTTGCACTGTCTGTGAAGAGGAAGTCATATTTATTGGTTTCATGTTGTGAAGCTATTTGATCTTAAGAGAAACTTGACAATATTAAAACACTACCAGCATCCCCTAGAGCAGGGGTAGGCAACTCTGGTCCTTGTGAGATGCTCTCCTGCAGGTTTTAGATGTTTCCTGCTCTGACACACCTGGTTCAAATGAAATTGGATCTTACTGCTTACAAAATTCTGCTCAGTAACTCATTAATTCGAATCCAGTGTATTGAAACATGGAAACATCTAAAACTTGCAGGACTGCAGCTCTTGATAACCAAATTTGTCTACCCCTACCCTGGGGGCTACACTATTCATTACACACGGCATAAAAGTATCAGAATTAATAACTGACTAATGACTAAAGTTTGTTAATTGACCTCTAGATATCAGGCTTCATAACAAACTACCAAATCTCTTTACTAAACAAGCTGTCTTCAAAAATAACTGATTCTCAAAATCCCTAACATCATCCATTATGAGCCTGGGTACTACAGAGCACATGGGGAGGCAGAATGAGAAACACTACTACATGGGAAGAAAGAGGCTGTGTCCATCAAACATAGCTCAGGCTCACAGAGAAACAGGATGGCTCAAACACATTGGATTGAGACCATCCTTATCTAAGAATTGACATGGGTTGTTCAAATATTTGAAGCAAATTTCGAACAAAAAGCCTTGCATGGAAACAACTCCACACTTCTTATGAGCTCAAATTAATTTAAACAATATGTAGGCTATGTAACATATTGTTTTGGCCCCTATCAGCTCTTTAGAAAAATATCTGGTCAGATGCTGGACTACATTCCAACTCATTGATGTGTGACAAAAACAAAGCTGGCAATGATGTAATCATTTCCAGTCATTTAATTCTTAATCTTGGGAACCTCTAGATTATCTTTACATCCATCATTACTCAACATAGGTTGTGGAGATGATAACATTTGAAGTATTTCCACAGAAAAATTAGACAGTGTGGATCAGATTGGGGGGGGGGCTCCCCTGTGAGTAAGCCTGCATATGCCTGTGAGTAAGTCTCATTACCTTTAGTTAGATTATGGCAGGCTGGGTTTCCATTCACTGTGGAGCTCAGCTCAAAAATGGGATCTGGACCATTTATGGCAAGTCATCGTCATGGCTGCCATCACTATTACAGTCACTGTCAAAATGTCACTGACAGTGACAGCATTATTCAGGAGTTTTGATTTAAAAGATTTGTTTGAACTTCTGATTTCAGCAACTGAAAACCATTGGTTCATTGCACTGTTCATTAATCTTCATCAATCAGTGTTATGATTTATATGTTTACGAGAAAGTAGTCTGATTGTTCTAAATGGAAATTCTTTTAATCATCCACCTCTTTGTCATTCCAGCATCTTCATTATGTGCTTCATCACTGACCTTTGTCAGATAAATGACAATAAACATAGATGCATGCACGACATGAGTAATAATGTTTACTTGAAAATAAATTACTTTCTTAATCCTTGATTTGCTCATGGTTTAGCTGCAATGTAAAATAACATTTTATCTAATTGGACGGCAAACAGTAAACAGTTGGTACATGCAGCTCCTTTTGACTGATAATTTGTGACAGACTTGATTGCAGAAACAAAACTAGGATATGTAATATGGGATTCAATTTTATTGAAAACGCTCATTACTTTGAGGTCTGTGAAAGGTCACTGAGAGGTAATGATGCTGCTACATGTGGCTTGCCAGCCTTTACAGTTAGAGGTGTGCAGGCCGACATGTACATCACAAAAACCATGTTTTTTGTTTTGTTTGTTATTTATTGGACCTTACACGGTTATTCTCACTCATTTAAATTATCTTAGCTTTTGCTATCAGCAGGCTTTGCAAACATTGTAACTTCAGATAGGTTACAATCTTTTGTTGAACTCATCATAGATTCCAATTTGAAATGGTTTTATTGCACTTATATCAAGGAGGGAGGGACCACAGCACAATTCAAATGGGTTGAATGATTGGAATGACAAAAGTTGGGAGTTTTCTCTACTTGGTTTGTTTTAAATACTGAAAAAAATATGATGAAAGTTTGGTTGGTGCTGGTCTTTTTTTTATTTTTCTGAGTGCCAAATGAAGGCCCATATTGAATCCAGTAAGACCATTACAACTTTTACAGAAAAGTGACCAGTGCAATATTTCATGCATAAAGCTGACATAATCACATGTCTTCAGATTGATGGAAAGAAATGTACGTATCAAAAGTAGATAATTTCATCTGAACTCAACCAGATAAATTAAAGGAGTCATCACCTGGTATATTTGGTTATCCATTCTCCCTTAAACTTACTTTCAATCTTAACACTTAACATTTATTAAGAAATAATATCTAACATAGAGCTCGTTTTCACCCTTTTTTCACACCCCAGTTTTCTTCTGTGAGACTTTGTGCGAGAGTTTGAGTATTTGGGATGAGTATCTGACTAGCTTCATTCAGGATCTCATACACAATAAAACATAAAGTTGCAGCAGCAAGACTTACCGATCACACTGCAGGCGACTGGCTGACAGGTGGAAATGTTGATGTCATCTTTATCTCGTATTGTCCCGAATTTGTTAATCATACAGGCTCAAAATG
>JBBBVU010000001.1:26380208-26392966 GCA_037177055.1 Atherinosoma microstoma | reverse complement strand
GAAGTACTAAGCAGTCTTCAAAATAAAAGCTCATTAGTTCCAAAATGAGCAATACACATATAAAACACATGAATTACCCTTTCTTATAATGAAATCAAATCATGAACTGTATTTTTTAACAACTGAATCATCAAAAAAGGAAAAAGCATATTGAAAATAGCTTAACTCTTCGTTTTTAAAAGATTGTAACCTTTTTAAATATACAGACTGCCCCCTTGTGGCCAAAATTAGAAAAGCAGTACATAAACCAAAAAGTGGTTTGCTACACAGTGGGTTGAAATTAAACCACAAATATCTATTCATCTGAATTTGCAGATAGCTTTTTGCTTATTCCATCTGAGCTTAGCATGAGATGCATGAATTGAGTTTAACAGAAGTTTAGGATGAGAATAGATTTCAGTTCCCAAGGAGAGTTTTCTTTTCTGTTGGAAATTAAAGACAAAGGAACAAAAGCTGTGGAAGTTTGTGATTTACTTTAGAGCTTAGTAAGATTTGTTTAGCACCTGAAAAGGATTTCAGTTGGAGACTGTGCACATTTCTGTTTAGGAGAAAAACTGAGAAACTGGACAATTAAGCTTTGAGTTGTTTTATAGACAACTGTGAGTTGTCTACAAGCCAACTGAAAGCTTAATTATCAGTCCTCTCATGTTCTTTAGTTGTGGGGAGAATTTCTGGTCCTTGAAGGAAAGATCTGGCACTACTTCTACTCAAGACTTACCTAAACTAGATTTTCCCAAAGTATACCAGATTTTGTCCACTGGAGAATATCAAACTTGGCAGGCTTAAAAATGGCTTTGCAGCCAGCCAAAATAGGTGAACAAATAATGACCCTGAAGGCTGTTTTGTTGTTATGAAATCAGTTTTCAACATTACACTATGTGTGATCTGCTTTTTCAAACAGTTTATCCAATCACCTGCTGTGCATTTATTGAAAGTGTTTGCCTGTTTCAAGGGTCATACTACAATGTCCCCATGGTTCATTCCATTCTGTATTGTTCCAATGAAAAGAAATAACAATTGTTGAAGATACAAACCAAAACTAAAACTCTAATTTATGTAAATCAGTTTTTGGAAATATAATTTATTAGATGTTTCAAAGAACCGTTATGTCGCAAAACCTGCCACATTGTCTGAATAGACAGATAGACAGATACAGGCAGACAAAAATATAGAGAAAAAGTATTGGCACACAGATAGAGACACCTGTGTCAACAAAAAAGGTGCTATCAATAGATAGACAAAATAGAGTAGTCTTCCCATCAGTTTTGTCCTAGGGGAGTGCAAGACGGGCGCTACAGAAAGATATAGTCGATCAGAGTGGAAGGAGACAATAACTCTGTCTCTGTTGATCAATACACTCTCAGAGGATCGATCATCATGGTCCCCATCAGCCACTAGACGAGCAACCTAACCCAAAGCAAATGATGGCGAGCTCTGACTCAAGAGATCCATAACCCCTCTTGATGACTCATTCTGGGCCCTGATACTCCAGTTTCCAATCCACTCAAGCAGTTGGCAGTGAAAGGTAGTTTTAGTGGGAAGAGTGGCAAAAGAGATTCACAATTATTCACCTGCCAAACATTGGTGAATTCTGGCTTAAGAACAGTGCAATCCACAATGTTTTGAATGAAGTTATCAATTTAGGTGATGGAAATTCACAATAAAACACTTTGGTCACTTGAATTGTGATTGTGAGAAAAATGTATTAATATGAAATTTAAAGTATTTGGCTCATTCTCAGCAGAGAGACTGAGAAGTGCTTACCATTTATGCAAAAGAGAAAAAAAAAGTAAAAGATTTCAATCAATTTCTGTCTCTGGGTCGTTTTTCTAGTTTAACTTCTTTAAATCCTAACTTAAAATCAAAAGTTTTCGTTTTTGAATTGAATTTTAAAATAACAAATGTAGTACTTCTGTTCTTCTCACCGGGTGAAAACTCACTGCTGCCCCCTAGAGGCCCGGAGCACTTCCGTTGCGTGAATTAATATGCAGCATTTTCCTCTAGCAGCTGTTCTTGTTCATGCAGCGTTTTCTTCGTGTAGATGTTTCCGTTAATTCAGCGTTTTCTTCATGAAGATGTTTTCGTTAATGCAGCATTTCAGTCTTGCAGTTGTTTTTGTTTATGCAGTGCTTTCCTGTTTTTGCAGCACGTTTTTAGCGTTTGCACCTGTCGGCCACCGTAAGCTGTGGAGCAATGTCCTCCAAGCAGTGGCAGCGCATGCCAACAGGCAGAGCAGGTAAGTGCTTGGAGCCCCAAGCCAGAAAGGGGCCCCGATTATTATAATAATGCATAAATAATATATAGATGTAAAATTCCCCAATGCTGCGTATATGCAGTGTATATACACTGCACTGCATATACTTGAATAGTTAGCATAAATTTGCATTAGCCACATCTGTTATATAGATTTATGTAAATGTATAAGCTTGGTCTCCTACATCTTTAATAAAAATATGATTTACACATGACTAATTTCATACCTTAATCTCTTCATGAGACAAAAAGTGAACACCCAGCTTTTCAGACTGGCCGTTTTAGCTAACATGATAGGAATCTGAATTATATAGGATCAACTTGGGAGATTTTGTCTCTTAGGTGCAGTTGTAATTTAGGCTGTAATTATAATCAGTGGATTAAAGCAGACTGCCTTTTCACAGAATTTATTGAGAAGCTTCTCTACGGTGGATGTTGTGAGGTTCTTTAAAGGCTGGAGAACATGAAATTAGCATAGAATCACCTTTTCAAATGCATGCCAATAAAAAATTAAGTAAAGCTGCAACACCATTACAATCTGCAGCTATGCTTTAGACATGCCAGTGCTGTGTAAACATAAACACAGCCCTGTACTGGATGTACTGGAGTACAGTTTAACTGCTGCAAACACACCAGGGAAATCTGTGAGTTGAGTTTGGGAATGTCAGAGCCTGTTTCTGCTCTCTGAGCACATCTCCTCACATCAATCAAAGTCTATCTGCCGCTTTCTTTCTCTCCTTTGGAAGAGACTTTCCTTTCCCTGCAAAGAGTAATACAACAAAAAATACACTATATATATAGACAAGTGCACACACATGCACAAGGGGACCCTGAAGAGCGGCATTCCCATTGCCCCTGCACACATAAAGTAGCATGTCAGCTCTGATTATTAGCACTGCTAGCTGCAGGAGCTTCTATTTTAGATCTGTTTTTCCTCTTTGCAAGTGAATACACAAATAAAAGCTTTGTTTACGTCATTTCAGGATTTTTCTGGTGAAGTATGATTTTAAAGTTTTGAGACTATTTGAAATGAACTGCTTTGTTCACAGACATTACATGATAATATCCTCTCTGTGTAAAGATTTTGTGGTCATTCAAATTTGTCATTATATTGCATACTTGATAAAGCAGTGAAAGGTGGAGAACTCAAATGAGCTTCTTTTTATTGTGATCTGATAAAGTGTCTATTTTACAGTAAACCAGGACCAAGTTGAGGAACAGAGGCAGGCAAGAAGACACAGCGAGCTAAAACAGCATGGGGCAGCAACAGTACATAAAAGTGAAAACTGTGACAAATGCAGTTAATTTCTCTGCGGCACATCCAATACCGCTCACAGTGCTCTGAGCCAGGTACATGTGACAGTGGAGAAAAAACTAACTGAGAGCGCGAGCGCCACACAGTCAGTCCCAGAGGGAGAGTTGAAGAGCAAGAATAAGATACAGAGAGAGGGGTGGACACTGTGTGATTCATGGGGACTGTTACTGCTTCAGAAAGGTGTCTCTTCCCATCACAGTGCAGAATCTGCTTGGTGCAGCACATACAGTAGGTAATACTACCTCCTTCTCACTTTATCTATCCTGCTACCTCTTTCGCTCTCACTTCTCTGCTACGCCCTCAAAAAGAAATAAAAAGACAAACAGAGGATTGACTTTAAAGATGTCTCCCAGCAAGACAGCCTCAAAGGCTGAGACCTAGAAAGCATGTTAAGATTTCACAGCACTTTTCCCCCCCATGTTAAGGTTTCAAAGAAAAGGCTGCGATGGGGGGGGGGGGACCTGCAGTGACTGATGATTACAGAGTAAATAAAGGCAGTGTGTGTTCCAGGTGCATCAAAAATCAAGGACAGAGCTTTTAGCCTTTATGAAAAACCTTGCCTCAAGACGAGACCCAGCAGGAGAATTTGAATTAATTCATTTAATGACATTATATTACAACACAGCACAAATTTAGAGCCATCTTCGGACCCTAAGCTGCTATTTTATAAATCAATATCTTATAATACCTCTAATGGTATTCCAATAGAGAGTGTCAAAAAAGAAAACAGGCACATCTTGAAAAAGCTCTTGTAATAAAACTACAAAATTACATGCACACAAAGAAAGCTCCAAAAGTTGCAGACTACCAAAAGCAGGGGTTATTTCTGGAGAACACGGGTGTCTGGTCACTGTACTCAAAACTGATTATAAATTCCCATTAACTTGCACCTGAGGTTAGCCCCAATCTGAGTTGTGTTAGCATTTGTAGCTTTTAGCCAGATTCTAATGTACTGAGGGCTGCATTTAGTATGAGATCCTGCAGAATGCAAATCTTGCAGTAGGCTACTGGGGGTTTTGATGTTGGCATAGCGTCTATGACATACACAGTAAGAAAATAACCTGGTTCCTGCAGTTACTACAGGTCTGGTATATAGCTAGCTTTAGCGAAGGTGTTAGATTTGACAAATTGAAATGAGAAGAATATTAAAGCAGGTCTTTACAATACATATATGAAAGAAGACTAGAGCAGAACAAACATTGTTTGTTTCCGCCCATTCATTTATGTTATGCATACATTTTTATTCTTTTTCAGTGGCAGTTGGAAAACAGCTTGTAGGTGCAATACAACTTCCTTCAAGATACACTTTGATACTATTTTCCTAGTGTTAACCTGCAGTCATAAAAGTAATAGCCTATGTTGGGTGTTGCTTTACTGCTTCTGTTACTTATAGATTGTTATGATTTGCATGTAGTTTAGTAAATTAATGAAAAACATATTGCTTTCAAATTGTGGCTACATGCTACTACTGTGCAATAGGGTCAGTAGACTTTATGTAAATATCAATAGCTGTGTGCCTTTCTTTTGTGCAGGTGTATTATGTTGCTATGAAAAGTAATGTGTTCATTATGTGACAGTGTGGGTCCTGTTGACTGGTCACCGTGCATGACTCTCACCCGGAAGGTTGTGGGTTCAATCCCTGCCAGGGCCCTCCTACGTCCTGCCACATTCTGGCGCTTGCAAGTAGGATCCATGTAGCATGGATTCCAAATAAGTGGCTACGTGTGTAAAGCACAAGGACATGCTTTTGGAAAGGGATATCCTTTTGGTTGACTGGTCAGCGCTTGACTGTCACCTGGGAGGTTGTGGGTTCAATCTCTGCCCGGGCCCTACTTTATCCTGCCACAATTAGATGATTCACAATGTAGGTAGGGCAGCACTGGGACTGAGTTCACGATCAGCATCACATGAGCAGGTGGCAATAGTAAGTAAGAAATGGGCAAAAAGTGGAATTAAAAAAATTATCTCATGCAGGGCGCTAGTGTAGACCCTTTGCAGACTATATTAGGCATGTCATTGGACTGATTGGTGTTTTTTTTTTTCTTTTTTTTTTTTGGATGTTTACAAATGAAAATTCTTACAGTGCTACAAAAAGGTTATTGAAAAAAATGATACTATGAACACAGTCTTCGATAAAAACCTTTCAAATCTCAAAATGTGATGATATATATGCTAGGCTTCTCAGTTATTTCTCTAAATGTTGATGCTTTCAATTATGAAAAGGATCTAATACTGAAGCCCTTGATTAATATATTTCTTTAAGAAATATTCTCATCATTCAGACTCTCATCAAGTGCTGAGTCCATATTTCAGACTCAGCGCTTTCTTTTGGAGCCACCCTGAAGTGGCCACTCTGTTAATGTTTTTGGCACTACTGTTTGGGTTTCATTTTGCTTGGGTGTTTGCTACTTGGGGAAACCTTGCAATGTATGATTTTGTATGGTTGAAAGTTTTATTGTTCAACTTTATTCATCACTATCAGGTTGGCTGGAGTACTGCGCTGACCCTCAATTACTTGGATTGTTTTGCATTCACTGTTTTGTGCCTAACAATCAAACATGGCTGATCAAGTCATATATTATAATTATATTGTGTCTCTATTAAATGTTACAAACTAAAAACAAAGGCACTTTTGTGTTTGCTAAAATCATTTATTCGTGCCACAATTTTCTTTAAAAAAGAAAAAAGAAGCAGTTTCTCAGTTTAGACTTATGCTTGTTCAGTCTTTGTCTTTCACACAGTCAGCTTCACTAGTGGTTTGCACCATTGGTGCTGGGAATGCACAATTTGCTCCACTGCTGTGTTGTCAAACACAATCAAACAACTATTATTGATGTTTTTTGGCTGATGTAACTAATTCTAACTAAATAAATACTTTAAGACCATCTGTCTGCATGTTGAAGTTCTTACATCCCCCTTAAAATAAATTCATGTTTACTTTCTATAAACCTACAAGTTACTTTATTGTAATTACTGCCATGTTGCTTCCTTTCTTTTAACAAGAACAGGTCTGACCCACTTACCGCTGGTTAATGGTTTTCTCCTTTTACAAGCTAGTGTCTTTAATTGTTAAACGCAGTTAATGAACATGATAAAATGAACATTACAGATGGTCATACTGTTTTGACTCATCTGTATATATCCAGATCATATTAGTGTGTTTTTCTCAGTATGAGGACACACTTGTATTCCTTACTTATTGTTTAACAAGCTGTACTGACATCCAGTAAAGTCCTGTCTAAATCCAATTTCCATTGCATTTGCAGTGAAATTAGAACACCAGGTCTATGTCACTGCTCTGCTGTGTGTGTGTGTGTGTGTGTGCCTGCGTGCGTGCGTGCATGCGTGTGTGTGTGTGTGATTATATTATGTGATATTACACTAGATTGGATTAGATCAGATAAAATTAGATAAAACCTTCATTATCTCCATGACCTTAACTAGGACATCATATCATTCCAGCAAAAATTAAGATACTGCTTTGACGGTATTTACGGTATGAGGGCGTGGTGATTGTGTGTTTTTTGCAGTAAAATTCAAGTTGTGCACATACTGCTTGGCATTCATCTCAGATTGATTTATATCTTATTCATGCTAAACAGTTGATCAAATGTATTAAAAGCAAGAGGGGTTACATATTAACAGGGAAAAGGTTATCCGCTACCTGCAATTGAATCAGAAGACAAACAGATGGGTTACAACAGGGAGAGGTATCATCAGATGCATAAACAGACACATACACACACACACACACACACACACTTTTGCTTGTGATTAGGCTGAGGTGAATCTTTCAATCAGGAGAGTTTTCAAGGGTACAAGGCATGGACTGCTCATTATGATACTCTGTGTGTGTGCAGGATTCAAATTTGACTTGAAAGAAAAAAAAAATCTAATTATAAAAAAATCTAATTGTGTATTCTACAAAAATGCATTGACCTTTAAATACTGTCACTTTTTTAAAGATTCTCTTGGCCTTTAATCAACAGTTGAGGGACCGGAAAGTGCAAAGACAGGGGGATGATATGCAGCAGATGGCCACAGGTTTGGAGTCAAACCCAGGGTAGCTGCAACAACCCTTAGCGTCAAGCACCTGAGTGGGCATGGTCACAAGTACAAATTAATAAAAACGTCAATGAATAGACTGTAAAGAAATCAAACAGTATTTACAGGAAGAAAAACTGGAAATTTGTTCCAATCTACACAGGGATGTTATATTGTATCCACTTCATGGCATTTTACCTGCTGAACGGATTTGTTAGTTCCTGTTAAGTGCAGATGTGGTTCTCACATTTATCTGACCTCAAAATTGTTAATAGTTGTTAAACAGCCTTAAAGGCAAGCAGTAAAGATCAAGGTTGTCTGTTTTCAAGGGCATTTTGTTGTGGACATAAGTGTCACAATTATTTTGAGAGCTTTCCAAATGATAAACGAAATAAAGCCCATCTTAGAAAGATATATGTGTGACAGTTTGGTCCTGTTACTATGCCTCTGATTGATGATATGCCCTGGCTACTTAGCCAGAGGGATATCCCTTTGGTTGACTGGTCAGCGCGCTTGACTCTCACCCGGGAGGTTGTGGGTTTAATCCCTGCTCAGTCCCTCCTTCGTTCTGCCACATATGATATATTTACTGTATAGCTCACAAAATTGTATGATTATTGCTGTTGTGTAAATGTTACTAATACTGAAGCTGTTTTTAATCATGTAACTTAAAAGCTTAAAACAAAGACTAGTTGTATTCAGTTACTTGGAAGTTATGCAACTATCTGAAAAACACTGTAGACTTTGATGCCCTGGTATTGCTTCAAAAATACAAACCTTTCTGTATATGACAATATTTCTCTTTTTTCGACTTGAATTTGCCATAACAACACTATGAGCAATATCATATTTTTATAAAAATATAATCCAGGAACATATGCTTTGACTCATTGAGTTCATACAGTTTATGTACCCTGCAAGTCCAACCTAATGGAAATATAATGTTAACTAAAACTTTTGATATACTGTGGTGATTTTGAATTTTACATGCTCTTAATGTAGTTTATATCATATTGAATCATATGTATAAAACTAAAACTCTCAGTTTGTGGCAAGTGACATTACTTGCCACCTATGTATAAACAACCAGTCAGTAGGATTAAGTGAAATCTGGTTGCAAAGTTGTAGATTGCAGCCAGATTAATGTTCCCGTCTCTCCCTCCTCTAGTGGAGACTACAATGACCTTTAAAAGTCTGAAAGGCTTTCTATAGTGACAGCTGTGGATATAAATGGCTTGTTTTTTGTTGATAGAAACATAATGTTTCTTCTTCAAGAAGTTCTACAAAGATAAAAATGTAGTTATGAATATAAAGGTTTTATTTGAGCAAAAATATTACCTTCATACTTTACGTCAAAGTTCTTCTCTTCTCATGCAAGTGTGGCAAGAGAGGAATTTTTATAATAATACGATATATTTGTCTGACAACGCCACCTTGGGAATTTCACCCAAGGAAAGTTAACTAAGGCCGAACAGGTTCGTTTTCTTCTTACAAGAAAAATGAGACAGGTTCCGCTTATTAAAAAAGGTAAACAGGTTTATTTATAAACAACAAAATAAAACCTGGGATGAAATACAGCTAGGCTTACTGGCTGTGGAGCAGGCCAAAATTAGGGGGGCATCAACAAAAAAACACAAACCAAAGTCACCCCGCAGCAAACCTTTCACTCAGTGCCACCTCGTCCCAATTTGTGCTGGTCACATGCACACGCCAAATATAAAGGAGATGCCGCCACCACCAGAAGGGCCAGTCCCCCACCAGACTTAAGCCTAGCTGCAAATAAAAATAAAAAAAACAAGTTAAAACACTTCAAAAAAATCATTTAAAATGTGTGGCCCTCCTACGTCCTGCCGCACAAGCAAGATGTTTGTTGCTCATTTTAAAGAGAATCTCTCTCATAGAGTCTTCACGACTGTATCAAAATGTACATTTAGAAAAGTAGGCTACATATTTAAAGAAATGGTAAGAAAAAGTGTTAAAAAATTGTTAAATCATTAAAACTTAACATAACTGTTATTCTGGCCACTTGGTGGCACAGCAAATAAGTTTTAAACAAAACATGAATATGTCATTATACTGGGCTTTTTAAGGAAACTTGATAGAAAACTGTTAACTCTATCACAAAGCAGCATTACCATCAAATATTTATTGTCTTTTTATTGCAGTACTCAGTCAGCACAAACTGATAAGAACCACATTTCCATTGCTTTAGCCAGAGACCTCATCACTTGTGTATGCTCAAAGTAGGCCCTAACAAAGGCTCACAATGCCCAAAAATCACAATATCTGTATTCGGTAAACTAATGGTTTAACATGTGGTGTTCTGCATTAAACACGTTTGCTTAGGCTTCTTCAGACTTTGCAAACTTTCAGATGGACTGTTATTTATGCATATTGCAAGTGATTATTTTTGGCCCAAGGGATTTTTAGTTTTTGTCTGTATTACACTTTGTGTATGGATATAATGCATTGTTTTAAAAATTTTGTTCCAGATACACCAACCTTGTATTCGAGGCAGTGTTCTGTAAATTGATGTTTTTCAGAGAAAAACATTGGCATGAGGCGGCTAATCGTCCAATTCATCCATCCCTACATTCTGTTTACTTCACAGGATCATGGGGTTGGTGTCCCGGGTGCCAAAGGGCAGCAGGCCAGGGACACCTTTGACCAGTTGCCACCCCTTCAAATGGAGAAATGGAGACAGACAACCAGATAAGCTCTCACTCAAACCTACAGGCAGGGTAGATTACCAAATTAACCTTATTTAATTCTTGAAGAGCGGAGAGAATATCCAAACACAGAGAGGCCCCAGCTGAAGTTTGAACCAGGAGCCCCCTTGCCTTTAGGTAGCAGTAGTAACAACTGAATCATCGTACCACCCACTGAGTAATTCAAAACTGGAAATTAGCCAGACTGAAAAAGCAAAGACTCATTCAGAGTTAGAGTAAACTGCATATTTCTCATTGGGTTCGTGTTTTTTTTTTTTTTTTTTTTAATGGTAGCACAGTGAAGACTTCTAAGAAAAAGATCAACTCTTAAACTGAGAAAATTTTATTTCAGGTTGGCACTATACCAGCAGTCTGTTATTAATAAAATATCATCTATGCGGCCTGGGGGAGGACAAGTAGTACTAATTGAAACTCTTAGTATGTCGTTTGGACGTAAAGGGGAGTGGGTTTAGAAAAACACGTAGAAATTATTAAGAGCCCAATCAAAGCTGATATTGCCATGAAGTTCTTGCAGAATATAGGATACTCTATGAATTTTTTTCCCCAATTTTTTCTGTTTCATGCATATCAAATCTTTTTTAAATTGTAAATAGTCCATGGATATTTAGCTTTTTAAAACCTTAGCTCTCCAAAGTCTGCAAAACATTATAAAGTGTTGTAAAGCAGTAAACATGTGTAAGTACAATTTCTGCGACAGTGGAACTGGTAAATTGCTCAAAATAGATTAAATAATTAAAAAGTAAATGTAATGAGAATGATGGCAGTCTTAAAATGAGATTAATTTGGATTTTAATGGGATTGGATTATATCTCTGAAAGTGCCTCAAGATGACTTTTGTCATGATTTGGCACTATACGAATAAAGCTTAATTGAATTGAATTAAAATTCCTCTGTATAACCTCAAACCATCAGCTGGAAAGCTTGAACACATTTTAGATTTAATCCTTAGGACTATAGCGCTTTACCATACCATAAAGCTCTTTTGTTTTGTTTTTCTTTTAGCTGTTTTCATGTGGCCAACTTAGATAACTTAAAGAAAGCTGTGCCAGAGGTTTTTAATGTTGACCACAGGTACCGTCTTTATTCAACAAAAAGAAAACAGAAAATGCTTCAAAGAACAAAATTTATACAACAAAAAAAATAAATAATCAAAACTGAAAACCATGAGGTGGAAACAGAACAGACATGAAGCAAGTAACAAGGATATGGCACTGAGCAAGGGAAACCATGGGGGTATTTATTCAGGGAGCTAATAACCAACAAAAGGCAGACAGTTGTAATTTCCTAAATGAATCCCTGCATACAGAGGAAGCGGAAAACAAGTCCAGCTGAGAGAATTCAAGGATCAAAACAAGTCATAGAAAAAACTGAAAATCCAAAAATGAATTTAACAAAACAGAAATCCTGAAAATCACAATATTGGAGTAACATTAACATAGAATCAAAAACATAACAAAAATCCAGACCATAACAGTAAGTGTTTGGGTAAGATGCTAAATCGGACCCGTCAGCCTATATTTAATATTTAACCCTGGACTTATTTCAGAGACACAACACAGTCAAATTATTCATAAACTTGAAATGAAGTACTCCTGAAATTGAAAAGAAGTTATGAAATATGTTTTTGCTTGTATTGAGAAATTAAAGCCAATACATACAGTAAATCTATATTGCAACAATATATTAACCAAGTGGTTTGTAAAATTTTTGTCAATATCAATCTTGAGTATTCAATTAGTATTCTAAATCACCTTGAGTCATGGCTGTCAAAAAAGGACCTTCAACAAAGATTTTTTTCAGTTTGGAAACTTTCATTGCAAAATGCAGGAATGAAAGATGAAAAACTTTTTAGTTTTAGCAGTTTTAGTAGTTAATGATGATCAGATTTTCCTTCGATCCTGTAGAAAGACAGCAGAGAGCATGTACAACTGATAAACATGTCTGGGCATCATATTGTAGGCTGATTACCTTGGCCTGAGAATCCCCCAGACAGATCAATGGTGCCACCTGGTGGAAGAAAGGAAATGTGCTTCAGTTTAGTATTTCAAAACATCGACCTTCTTATTTGTTGATTCTGGTCACATTCAGCTTGAAAAATATCTTGCCCTGTTCTCTTGGCCTCAGAAGCTGACATTTTATGACAATCCTTTGACTGAAAAGCTCCAATAGGCTTGAATTTTAGAGAAGCAAGTATTACACACCCAGAATAAAACAATTTGGTCCACTATGTACTACCTCAAAAAAAAATTCTGTGAAAAATATAAATGAGATATAGTTCAGCATGAACTGGGGTGCAAAACAATTTTTTTAAAACTCATAATATTTTACCATGAGTTAAAGCTACTTTTTTTTCTTTCTTATCTGTAATGCTTTTAATGTTTTATGTAAAGCACTTTGAATTGTCTTGAACCTGAAAA
>JBBBVU010000001.1:26358747-26379337 GCA_037177055.1 Atherinosoma microstoma | reverse complement strand
AAAGCACTTTGAATTGTCTTGAACCTGAAAATGTGCTATACAAATAAACTTGCCTTGCCTTGCCTTGCCTTGCCTAAACTGCAATCTCAATTTAAGCGTCTAAGTCATGTATGAAAGTAAACGTTTCCGTACATGACATGACATATTGAACAACTTTATCATTAGAAAAATAAATTTTTGGCCCCTTTATAGTTTCAACTCCACTGATAGATCTGATTCAATGCAGCTTTTTCTCATCTGGATGTATTGTTTTGGTTGTTCAGCTGAAAATGATTAAAAAGGAAAAATATTACAAGTAGTTAAAATTTTGAAATTTTGATTTTATGTGCAACAGAGAGTCAGTCTAGTGTTAGCTCATATTACTTTGCCAATTAGATCGAAGGCTATAAATTAACTCTGCATTTGAATCTTCTTGGCAAAAAGTGCATCATGGCATCGCACCAGTAAAACATTATATATCTTTATGAAATAAGGAGGCATATGGAACTCTGAATTAATCTTTGACTGATGCTTTAAAGACGCACACATTTTACTATAAATGTGTGAACTAAACTCAACTAAACTAAATACCCCATCATTAAACCTCTGCACAATACTCATTATGATTGTCATTGTCAGCCATAGGTGGTTCTAATATCCTGTTTCTGGTTTATTTATCATGTATTTACCCACTGGATTTGGGCCCAATTGCAGTTCTCATCCCTTAGCTCTACCTCTCCACTTTGCAAGGAAACATTACCCATTTTCTTTTAGGGTTGGAGTTGAAATGGTCATGTAGCCCTACAACAGCAGCGTTAGAGCCAGTTGGACAGCTGTGAACACTACAGCTGTCCAAGGGGCACATCCTCTTTCTGACAAAATGAAAAACATGGGAAAAGCCAAGTGAGAGGACTATAGGAAGGAATTGAATTGGGCCTTGGTGAGGATGCATGCTCATATACAGTGACTATGCTTAGCATCCATGATACTTTCCTGAGTAAAATTATTCTGATTATAACCAGTTGCATTAGAGGACAGGATTTTTTTTTCTGTGACTAAAGCAATATTAGTCAAAGTTATGGAGATCAACCTCTCCATGTTATTTTTCTTATTTTTACCCTGATTTGCAGGCTTAAATGCCCCTAAAAAAAAAAAAATCAAAAATTTCACAAGAATATAAGTCTTATAAAGCATAAAAAGAACCCATACTCACCCACATACAGTGACATACCATTTCATATTAACAGCTGAAATATTTTGGTCTTTGAGCTCTGTAATATTTTTGCATACTTGGATGCATAAATGCAGAGATGTGGGTAAATCCATACTGTGCAGAACGAAGTTAAAAGGCACAGTAAACCAATACAAAATTGCAGGCATTTAGGTGAATTTACATTCTAATCCCTTATATGCTGACATTTGCGCAAGAAATTAATTATGCATGCTGACAGCCATGTATATTCACAAAACTACCAGAAATACTTTCCTGAGACTCTAAATTGTACAGCGCTAAGCATACTCACACACAAGCCACACAAGCAATACATACACAAGGGATTAACATACATGTGCGCATGCATACATACATAAATAATCAGAGAGGCATACTGTCTGACACTCAAGTGCTTTCTCCTTATGAGGCAACAACGGGCTTGACATTGCCATTTATTGTCCCGGAAATATTACAATGATTCAATTATGATCAGGCTACGTGTTTGTAAGAGATGTTTAAAGTCATAAATTCTCAAGACAACAGTCTTTTCTGATATGTTTACGTGTTGACTTTTTAATAGCTCTGTCAACCAGAAACATTCTAGAAATATCTATATAAAGAACCGCTATCTTAAACCCCAGACATTTAAAGGCCACATGAAAATATAGAAAATAATAAAACTCAAAGGCAAACAAATATTAGTGTTGAACAGTGTGTAAAAAGTCAGCCATTATCTATCCATCCATTCACCCATCTATTTTCTATACCCACATATTCCAATGCGGAGTTGTAAGGTGCAGACTAGGACTAAAACGTTGATGGTCATTACAAGTTTGATTACAAAAGTTTGTATGGAAGTGCTTCAGCTACAATCGGTTTTCTAAAACAGAAACCTTTTTTCCTTTAAGTTTAAGGTTTTTATAGTGGGCAGGTCACAGCAGTCTATTCAGTTCCCAGCACATTAGTGCTTATAAAGATGAAGCAAACTAAACTGAGATTTATCCCCACATTTATCTTTCTGTAACTGCTCCCTGACTGCACCGCCTTTGCAAAATTATAAAGAACAAAATGGCTGCTGATCATTCAAAAAATGATCACTCATGAAATTATCAATAACTAAAACATCATTTTGTTAGTGACCGAGATTTCAGTTTTCATAGCCCATCAATCAGTCCAAAATGGAGACTATCACAAATACAGTGAGTGGCTGCTTTGGATACATTTTGCTAAAATAATAATGTGAGCATTCTGGTTTCATAGTTCGACACTACCATTAAATAATTGTAAGTTTTACATCATATCCAATCAAAATGTAGAAGTGTCATCCAGAGCATCCACTTACCTGAGTGTTTTTAAAATATGCTTTGTAATTCTGTGAAATGAAGGGTTAAGTAAATATGTGAAAATGTAACGTAGAAACAGTTTAAGTCCTGTTTGAAGAACCTAAGAGGTGAATCGCTGTGTCCTCATCGTACCAAGAGTCTCGGTCTTTCCTGATTGTTGTTGCGATTTTGGTGTTAAGCCTCTAGGTGTAGCTGTAAGCCAACGAGTAAGTGTTGTGCCCACAATGTTAACAGCCTTTCTGCTAAATCTAAATGCCACATTAATGTCAATAAACCTTTAAGTCTGCACTATGGTTAGGAGTAAAATCCCACAATATATTCATAAGCTGCAGTTATTATTCAATGCTACTCTGACTTTATATTTTGCATATTCAAACTTGTGTTCGAATCCAAAATTCTTAAATAAGATGGAGAGGTGAATGACTTTTGGGATGTAGAGCACCACACTTTCTGAGGTGGCACAGTTTCATTCAAACTGCATCATACTGCAGCACAAAACTACAGACAATGAAGCCAGACATGGGATTTTTTTTATAATGCAAATGCATTCTGAGAGTAACTTGGAACATTCTGTGGAAATACTGAAGGAACATTTTTCGAAAAGAAAGTATTAAGTCAAGCTAAAGTATATATTTCTGTATTTGAATGCTTGTGGGCATATTAGATTTTTTGTATGCATAAATACAGGTTAACCTAAATTCTTAACAGAAAAGAAAACATATGTGGTAAATGTCACAGCACTTTCAGGAAATTAAGATGGCTCCCAAAAATTTAAGGCAAATGTAATTAGCTTAGTGTTAGAATTTATCAGTATATCTGCCTTTTTGAGTTGGAAAATAATTTCCTCTTCATCACGCTGTTTGTTCTCAGCCCTGTATCATCTGTCAGGAGTCACTCATGCAAAGAGTCTTCAACAAAAGACATTTGTTTGAGAAGAGAAAGATTAGAAAAAGAATTAAGAGTAAGTGCAAAAATTAGGTTAAAAAGATATTTTTAACATTTTGAAAGCTTGTTTTCCAAGTTGGAACCGACACACATCAAGGCTGATTAATCTAAGTAATAAGTATTTGCACAATTCATTTTATTATCTTATTAATATGATACTCCAATATTAGTTTTCTTATTTACACTGTCAAATGTTTGATGATAACTTGATAATTGATGATAAAATGACTATAGTGGTCACATAGATAACAATATTTTTTCTGCAGCATAGAATAAAAAAATCAAACAAAGAATTTTTAAAATACAAGCATCATAGAGTTTAACTAAACAAATGCTTGGATGGTGCTTAATGTAATTGTTACCGCCAGCAATGTTCACAGTTTTTTTTCTCGAAATTGATCCACGTAGCACATCCTCCATCATGTTTTATTTTTGTTTTTCTGTTTTTACATAATACACTTCTAAATACATGCTGTACAATTGGAAAACCTGAAATTATATCCAAAATTAAACACCTGTAAAGGCTTGAGCTTGTCAGTCTTTTCTAGAGCAGCAAATTACTTAGACAGAAAAAGCCTGAAAAAAGCAGGGTGATGGGCAGGGAGCTCAGGGACACTCTGTTTACTTTGCTTGGTCAGACTGCCATATAGTCATTTAGTTGGTTCCTAATTGCTGAGTAATTGTCTGTTTGTAACCATTTGCAGCCTCCAATCTGTGTTAGCAAGCAAATACTTTAATCAGGTTTATATCAAACAGTAGCCTGTTAAAACATGACATTTACAACAGAGTGCAATAAAGCTGTGTAAGCCAATCAATACACACACACACACACACTTATATACACACAGGCACGCAAACAAGCACAATGCATGATTTAATGTCAGCTTCTCTGCATGGAGCCAGGCCAACCACTAACACAGCACACCCACTAACTCTTCTCTCTTACACTCTGTCTCTGCATCTCTTTGTTTGTCTTTTCATCTCGCTGAATGGGAAAAATATTCATTTTAAACGAGGGCTGAATTCTGCATTTATTTATGAGAGCTGCTTTTCAAAATGACTCAGCCGCAAGTTGAAGTCATTTAATTCTATTCTATATATTTGACTTTATTGCCTTGTAAATCACTGCCAGCACATATGAGGTTGGCTGGTTTTTATTTTGGCCAGTGAGCACACCCTTTGGAGAATTTTTAGATTGAAGCACATTGTCAGTGACACTAATATGAAAGAGGGGAGGCTTGCTGAGCTGTCTTAGCCATTTAAAATGAAATTGTAAGCACATAAATGCCAGAATCAAAATCCATTGTTGAGAATTTTTACTGATGTGTTCATGCACCAGTTTAGTATAATTCAGATATATGCAATTATATTATTGACTGACATGGTATGGCATCAGGGCTCCCGATGCCATATCAATCAGTTGTATGTTACAGCCTGTTTGGCAAACAGCAGCTCCTTTCATGTCATTAACTTTCTCTGTTGGTTATTGGATCAGCAAACACACTGCAGTGTGCATATTCTGCTTGAGAACCATCATAAAATTGTATGCTTAGCCCTCTGCACTGATGATGACTCAACCTATCAGGTATAACAAGGCACTGTAAAGTTCTGCTCTCCTAAATCAGAGTTTTATGGTGGTAAAACACTGGGCATATTGCTTTTCTGTCTGCTTCTTTATCTGTAGTCTGCCGATACACGGTCCTATAGCTGCATAAAAAGGTAGTTTTACTTTTCTGTGGTGAATGTATACATCAGTTGTCTTTGTCTTTCTTTACTTTTGTGTATTGGTCCATGTCCTTGTAAAAGGGGACATATCATGGGCAAAAATATGTGAGATAAACTTTTTGCATACATATTTCCTTTGCTATGCTTTTTTTATGAATTTGCAAATAATCTTTTTCTTTTATCTCTCCTCTCTTTTTCTATTTTTTCTATTCCTCCTCAGCCTCAAGTGAAACTATGGAAAATGGTCACTCCAATGAGATACAGGGTCCTATATGAGTCACAGCTAAAACATACGACTTTTACAGCCTACTTAAGTGAAATCTTCCACTATCTCCATCAGATCTGAAAAAGCTCTTCTGGGTGAGAGCAAAACATCTTCAAAAAACTAAACCCCGTCCAGCTGATTTGACTCAACTTACATTGGATGTTCTCTCTTAAAAATAACAATTGTCAGTCTTGATACAAAGTAACAGTAGAACAAAAACCAAATGTTAAACCATAAATCAAAACAAACTGGTTATTCATGTCGGCTCCCTTCATTTCTGTCTTGAGCATGTTGGTTGAATATGAACAAAAACTTTCAGAACAAGCATAACCCTGAGCACCCTGAGATTTTTTTCTAAAAATCCAAGCAAGCAACAAACAATCTGCTTCCTTTAAACTGTTTGAGAAACATAATTTGTCTACTTTTGTATACATAGATGACTATAGCTGCTAAAAATGTCGGCTTTGTTTATTGAATCAGAGTTGTGTAGCCTACTGGAGAAAAGAAAAGCTACGAAACAACATGCAACATTTAGCCTTGCATTTAGATTAAGCAGTGTTTTCTTGATTTGGACGGATCAAACAAGCTCTTTACTTGCTTGACGTCCAACCTTTTAGCAAAATTGACTTAATTATTCTGTCCGAGAGACAAGATAACTTTTGCTCCACTTTTGTCAATTTAAAACCTTGTCTGTTGAACTACTGAAAGAGCTCTGACAAAGTTTATTGCAGATACATTTCCTATTGTGAAGATAAATAAATAAATACATTGATTAAAAAACGAGAGAAAGAAAATGCCTCTCAGTGTAAATGCTGCAATTTGCCTCTCAGCTGGTAGATTCAGCTTTTACAATGGCTAAACAGCTCTGAGGCACAAAAACAATCAATACAGATTCTCTGCTCCATCCCGAGCCCACCTGCTCTCTGCTCCAAGTCCCACACAGGGAGGCAACCCCCACCTCCACCAGCACAATCACTGTACATGAGCACACATAAAGACACACATATATACAAATGCAGCCACCCCTCCTGTGACACATACCAGCATTTTGAACATCTCATGCAGTTGAAACCCCTCCTTCTGACAACCGTCATCATATTACACCTTGCCTATGGCGCATTGATAACACTCTGATTTCTTCCACACACTCAAGGCTGATTTGTGAGTTTGTTTGGGATACGACACCCCTTTGTTTTCAGCTGTGCTTTCTTACACAGTCAGTTAAATCTGGCTGTTGCTCCTGTTTGACTCCCACTTTAGCGCAGCTCACCACCTCACAATCAAGCAGACACCAGACACGCAGATTCCACCCTCACACTTAGGCTACACACTTTGACTCCTCTTTTTCATATTGCTATGTTGTTGATGCACCCATGTTCATACTCAAGGTCCATTTGATGCATGTGTCAGGCGTGAGGTGGAGGTTTAACTGATTACATCAAACTCCAGTGTGGTAAAAGAGCACAAAGGTGTCAATCTGGGCCCTGTGATGGGAGATCAGTGGAACAGTAATGCAATGGTAGTGAGTTATTAAATGAATAAAGAGGCAGAGCTGCCGAAGAGTATTGATTTTTCACAGCTCCCTGAGGCTCCGAAGGCTTTCAAGGCAGGAGAAGGACACACACACACACAATGGCATGGACACACATGTATGCACACATATATACAGACACGTATACAGAGAGAGAAAGGTTTAAGAGTGAAAGGATAATGGCTCCAACAGTTGCAGTCTCCCTTAAAACACAGTTTGGGCTCTCAAGGTTTCCCTCTGGACACTGATCACCTGATGAAAGGACTCATTCAGAACCGGTCGAGTTTTGTTCTCTTTTACTGTAATGCACTCAGCATTTTGCACAATGCTCGCCACACTCACACAAATGCTTCAGTGCGTGCAGTTTGTAGCAGCCTTCCTCGCCACCTGGGGCCTCGAAGAGCAAGAAAAAAAATCAGTTAAAACCTCTTAATCATAAAAAGATGAAGCATAACAGGTTTAACAAAAGCTCTAGTGTGATGAATGGCCTTATCTGATTAAGCTGAAAGATTTACCCTGAAGGGGAATGAACTGCAGGAGAACTTACCTTCAGTCAGAGTATCAAAGTCCTGTTTTGCTTTGCTAATTCTTAAAATACACATTATTTGCGTATTATCTCAACCGAGGCACAAATCGATGAGTTAATTAAATCTGCTCATAATAAGGCACGAATACACTTTGCAATATCTAAAGCTGAAGTGTGCTCTCTGTTGTCATTTTATTCCACCACACTGGAAATACACAAACCAAGGCTTTGTTGTGTGTCATTTTGATGAATGCCTGGGGCATTTTCACAGAGTGCAAATGCGAAGAAGGCGAGATCCATCTTGATTTCAGGAGTCCATCGGAGTCCATTAGGGGGAGGGTCAATGTCCATCTGTTAGCTTGACGTGACACTGAGCCTTGACAAAAGGAAACACTGACCACTGACCTCAGTTGAATGTGTGTGCTTTTAATTTCTAGATCCAGAGGTACAAATACTCACATAGTTGTCTCCCCTCTTTATGTTTTCTTTCCACCTTGTATATCCACTCATATCTTGTTGAAGCCTGACATTCCCTCCCTCAGCATCTACAGACATTTAAAGTGATTCAGCCTTTGTAATGAGACTTAAAGAGCCTCTTGAGTGCAGGACCATGAAAAAGATGTTACCTATTGCTGGTGTCTGGTCTCTATTAGACACTGGAGCTCCGTCTTATTGATAAAAACATTTTCTCAATAATAGCCCTCACATATATTCTTTCTTTTTGCCCATCAAGGCATAAGTACGCTCATCTTTTAACAACACCTACATGTTTTTACTTTGGATAGCAACACAAGAATATACATTCACTTACTCACACAATAGTATGAGGATGAAATCTTGCTGAATCCCTATAATAAGAGAATACTTGTACACCTGTCCCTAAAGAGGCAATTAATGCTTTTGCAAGGAGAGGATGAACAGCCACCCTCTCTGGCTTTTGTTGGATCATTTTGTGTGCTTTTAAAGCAGAAAGACTGTTTAAATCAGATTGATGCAGTAATGGAGTGTCACTTAGGTGAAAGGGAACAGAGCAGAAAGACATGTTTTTGGTGTCATGGGTCTCATAAAGTTAAATCAGTGACAGTTTAGCCAACATCTAAGCCCAGAAAAAAAACATGACAACATGAGCAGCTTGTCACCGATACTGTAATGTAGGTAGAGCACTGTTGTTGGCAAAACTGTTTTAGATTTTAGCAGTTTAGCAGTGAAACCTCAACAATTTATGCTTCTCAGTAGAAAAACCGAAAATAAAAATGTACATAAACTTTAACAAGATCTATAGCTGCTGCATTTTGTCCTCATTTATGTGTGTTTCAGTCAGTTTACTGACAGATGCAAATCAGGACAGTGGACATGCAGCCTGAGCAAACAAAAGACAAACAGAGGACAGGCCAGACAAAAATCCCTCTTGCGCTCAGCTGTGCTGGCTGAGCACATTCCCACAATACAGAAAGCAGGGAAATCAATAGTTTCCTTCACCACAAACAGATGAATTTTTCCACCGTGCACTTGTGTTGCTGAAAGATTCAACATTTTTACTGGAAGAAGAATGGTCTGTTAAACCTCTAATCGGGAATGATGAACAACAGCAGCCTGCGTATTTGCTTTGGCCCTGAGCGCAAATGCAGCTCTGTTTGTCCTTATTTTTTTATCAGTAAAAAAATTTTAGTTTCAAGAGTTACCCTGTGAAACTCAAATACACTTGTGTGACTGCCAGGCAGGGTGAAAGACAGGTCTGAACTTAGAAAAATCAACATGTTTGCCCATAACTAGATGTTGGGTTGCAATGTGTCCTATATTCTATTCCGGAACAACCTTTAATAGGAGGTGAGACACCTTTATAGTGTACCATTGTATTTCTAAACCTTGATGTAAGTGAAAGTGTCCATCTCATCTCCATTGTTGAGGTGCTATGATTCCTTTGCAGGGTACAAACCCAACAGGAGGTTGTTGGATAATATAAGTAGTTTTGTTTTCTAGTTTGTTTAATACGCCTTACTCTCTTACCATTAACGTTTCTGAAGATTGTTCAAGTGTCTACAGATCAGCAATAAAATAAGTCTATTCCAGACATTTGCTTTAACTTACTTATAAGGTAAAGCAATTGAAATCTTGGTAGATTTGCACGATCATAATTGGGGGATCAACATCTTATCAGGGACAACAACCACGTATTTACATCTGAAACAAACGTTGTGACCATTCAGCTTGCTATGGGCACACAACTGGCATGCTATCACTAAGAAAAGCCATGCTTTTATAGATAAGAGTTGCTCTAGCTATAGATTTTGAACGGATATATATTTATTTTTAGAACTAGAATATTTTGGAATTCCTTATTCATTTCTAACATAAAAATAAAAACAAAAACAAAATCATTCAAAGAAAAGAAAAGCCATCAGTAAACGGTAAACAATTACATTAACTGATCAAATGAAAATCCATGTACGATCATCAAAGTGAAAATAATTGATAATTTTATGCCAAGGTATTTTATCTGCAATATTCTTTAGATAAAAATCTTAATTAATAATAATTATTAAGTGATATATTGCTGTATGATGATAACACAGAAACTTAGATTGCTGGCCTCTGAATACCTCTGTGCTTCTGTAACAGCTGTGTGGTCCAGTGTTTAGACAGTATGATGACCTACTGTTGTGAATATGGGTCTGATGACACAATCCTACAGAAATACAAGCCTGATTTATAACAAATCCCTACATGTTGGTGTCACATACTGTAAATGGTGCCAATTGTGAGTCAATTAGTGGTTCTGTTGTGGTGAAAATGTGATGCAGCATAATGTTTGGGACAATCGTACAGGAGTACAAGGATTGATTTACATCCTACATACAGTATCTGTTAGCAGTACAACATCTTGTGATGTTATCAGTGATTTTCTATTTTATCCTAATAATTGTTGCAATCATCTTTCAATGTAGATCTTTTTTTATTTACCTTTATTATACCAGGTATAATGTATAAGAACCTATTCTCATTTTCAAACATTTGCCATAGAGACTCTAGTAGAGAGAAAAAAGAAAATACAGAAGCACATCAATACATATTAACATGAAAACATACCAAACATTGTAAATACACTGCTTGTCTTAAAATAACACATACATCAACAAACGTTGATGCACTTCTCGCATTAACATGAGAGAAGTGTGCATCTGTCTGTCTGTCTGTCTGTCTGTCTGTCTATCTATCTGTGGCAGGACGTAGGAGGGCCCGGGCAGGGGTTAAAGCCACAACCTCCCAGGTGAAAGTCATGCGCGATGACCAACCCTCCTACGTCCCGCCCCATTCTGACGCTTGCAAGTAGGGTCCATGTAGCATGGATTCCAAATAGGTGACTACATGAGTAAAGCACAAGGACATGCTTGTGGAAAGAGGGGGAGAGATGTGACAGTGAGGGTCCTGTCACTATGCCTCCGATTGATCATGTGCCCTGGCTACTTGGCTACAGGGATATCCCTTTGGCTGCCTGGGCAGTGCCCATGACTCTCACCCAGGAGGTTGTGGGTCCAATCCCTGCCTTGGTCCTCCTACATCCTGCCACATGTCTATCTATCTCTTCATCTCTATCTATCTATCTCTTTCTAAATAAATATATATATGTATATGTATCTGTACTATTCAGATGACACATATTGTAGTGTCATGCCCAGGTTGTCTTATAAACAAAGTGAAACATTGATGAAGCCACCGAGTTTAAAGGGAAGACCAAAATCCACCAAAATTCCAAACACTTGGATGGTTCCAGCCTCTTGTTGGAACATCAGAAGAGATTCCTCTGTTGGCCGCCGCTTCCAATGTGTTTTGCTTTGTTGTTCAGACGGTAATTACAGACAACAGAGCAAGTTGTATCCACAGGTGCTGTATATCTAACAACACAGAGGAATTAATGCAGTTAGTGTGGGCCGTTGTAGTGCTGTCTCCTACTGAGAGTGTAACCCAACAGGCCTTTAATGCAGAGTGGAGCTGTGAGGAGGGCCAGCCTGCGATGAGCTGATTCAATCCTCCCCTCCTGCCTGTTTTAACACAGGATCCTTTAATGCAGCCTTAACAACATTTGAGGAGTATTTTTAAACAAAATGAAATTGCAGAGGCGCCACCTCCGTCTGCCCCAGTGTGGCGTGGGATACAGTTCCCCCAGTTGAGCACGCTCAGAGAGGCTGCAGGAATTTAAACTCCTACTAATGAAGATGGGGGAGTGCTGTTTCTCCACTATAGGATTACATTGTCATACAGCACTATAATGTAACAGTTGTGGCAAGACGGAGGGGTGTTCATGCACAGAGGCACAAGCTCGGGTGTGTCTTAAAGATTTTCTCAAATATTAATGTTGCTGATTAATTAGACCGGATCAGTCTTGCCACTCAGCTACAGGGAACAGAAGCATTTTCAACAAAACCAATAATTTGTCTACCAGAAGGTTTATTGTCTTTACTTGAAGATAGTGAATATTGTAGCAAACCAATTGTTGTGCAGTAGCTGTGTGCCCACAGTCGAGCCCTCCATGTCATGAAGCAACCTTGGAACCCACCTGTAATCTCTTTTTGTGTCCAAGTCTGGTGCACATGAATTTATTTAAACGTGAGTCCTTTGTGTGTGCAAGTTTGTATGTGTGTGTGTGTGTGTGCTTGCATCATGATGTGTGTCATTTTATGTTGTGGCAGCTGTAGGTTCTGAATGTTTGATATGACCACTGGTGTGAAGAGAGGATCTGGAATCCCGAGGTCAAGAGGGTGTGCTTTGACATACTGAGGAGACAGAGGTGCAGGCGAGGGAGAGTCCTTGATGTTTGTCCTGTCAATAGCATTGCTCAGGGGAATATTCTGTCTGATTGTGTGTGGGGCTTCTATTTTACTGGGCTCCAGTTTGTCTGTGAGTCGGGGCATCATGGAACAGTTTAGCCCTTAAACCGCTTTTGTTTGGTGTCTTGAATAGTTTCGTAGCAGCATGAACTGATGCTGTTAGAAAGTCATGTTTTCCGGGCAATCCCTTTCATTGTCTGGGCATTCAGATGAATGTTGCAAATCTTGGTGCAATACATGAATAGTTACCAATGTAACAGCATGTTGATAGAAAAGCAAAAATCTTCTAGAGTTCTGGGCAGATAGCCCAGTAAAGGCTGCAGGCGCCAAGTTTACCTTTTGCACCAGGGAGGTTTGACTCCCTGGGTTCCTGAGGGAGACACAGTTGTCACTTTTTTTTAACACATACTGCATCACCTTGCTGTGTCATGACAGATACTCAAAGGTGGATGTGAAGACACATACAAGTTCAGGGAGAAAAAGTCTGACACTACCTGTGAAGATGCCTGTATTAATTAGTTAGACATTTTAATTAAGTCATCTTTCATTTAAAATGATAATGTTGTGTTAGCAATTATATCAATGAGAACTATTAATAGATTTCAGTATATCCTAGTATTAGTACCTTAGTACCTTTAGTACCCTAAACCTACCTTATTTCAGTCACAGCTGTACTTAACCTTCATACCGTAAATGATGGCAGGTTCTTCTCTGTGCAAAATGGTTCCCTATTGTGTCTTACTGGTGGACTTAATGGAACAGCATCAATTTCTCACATGCTTTCTTCACTGTAACAAGTCAGACTTTGTGAAAAGGGACTGGAATGGATACAACTTCTGAAAATAAGACACTGGATGGAGTTTAATAACTATTTAAGCTTGATTATTTTTAACTCAAAGATTAAATTTGAAAAAGAAAGTTTAGGAATCACAGCTCTTCAATGAGGAGAAATGTGTTTTTCATGGACTCATGGACTTTAACAGAATAAGTCTTTGTTGAGAATCATTTGCAGACAGTTACTGAAGTCTTGACTCCATGGTGTCAACAAAGAATGGGTTTCCTCCTTTGGGAGGCTTTGCTTGAATTTCTTTTTTTTGCGCTTAGCCTTGTGTGTGTGTGTGTGTGTGCATGTGCGTGTACGTGTGTGTGTGTGTTTCTGTCTGCATGTGTCTTTGTGATAATAGTCTTGCCTTTATGTGTGGACTACATCCCAATGAGGTCAGTCAGCATCAGGTTATTGATTTAAATTCTTTACCTTCAAAAATACCTTGGCTACATTTGTGTTACATTTTTGATCATGCTCCATCCTGCCTGTGAAGTGCAGTTTAATGACCTTTGCTTCATTTCTTTGACTCAAAGCAGACAGAATATCCCTACAAACTAATACCCCCTTACATATATACCTCATCTGACTGCCTCTCTCGTCTGCCACTTTGTCAGTAAACATTTTCAGTTATCAGTTTCTCACAGTTGATGCAGCAGTACTTGAGTTGTTCCATAACTCCTCCATACTGGTTTTCTTCCCATTATTCTTGTGCAGTTTGATTGTAGTTTCATCCGTCCAAATAATGGTTTCCCAGGACACATTTGACTCTTTCAGAGGGTTTTAAGTCTAATCTTGTGTTTCGAAGGCACTGCAGTAGCCGGACCTTTTTTTAATAAAGTAAACTTTATTGAGTGACTGCACGCTGCAATGCAAGCTGTAATATAAATCGAGGAATTACAAAACGTTTATGTACGGCTCATGTAACGGGCAGGTGCAGTAAGTATAATTTCTACCAGAATTTCATGCACACTGATCAGCACAAAAATTGGTAAAACCGACCCGTCTCGAGTGGAAAGAAATTTTGAACGGAATTTGTGTGATCAGATCAGAATCTTGTGATTGGTATAATTTACATTAAAAATTTCAATCCAAACACTTGTGTAAACATGATTGTTGTCCTCTGTTGATTTTGAGACATTTTTATAACTGAGCTCACCAGTGCCGTCTTTTCTTCCAGAATTAACAAAGTTCTTGATTTGGCTGTTCTCATATTATGATAGATAACTTCATTCAGTATGTAGATTCCTGGAGCCATCATTGCCCAGTATTGTCCTGAGTCTGAGAAACCACACTTCACAACTTCTGCTATCAGGATGCTGCATCATGTTACAGCTGTGTTTCTCTTTATACACAGCGTCACACACTAGCAACTGGATATCAACAAATTGGCTGTTTTTAATGTGCACCGTGGCTGATTCATTAAAGAAAAGGACAATACAAGTCTCAACATCAGACTGGAGAAAGCTCAGAATATAGGTTGGATGCAAGACTGATGCCAAAGTAGCCTTCGTTACAGAGAAAATTTGCCAAATTTCAGTGGCGCTTCTTTAAGATAAACTCCTGACATTGACTACTTCCAACTAATTCCTACCTCCAGTCTGGATGTACAGAGCATGTCTACACTTTAATCTCACAGCTATACACAGCTATAATCGTGTGAGTCACAAAAATCTGTAGATCTAACTATTCTAATATTTACTTTGACTATATGAAAGAGTTAATATGAAACAGGTTTTTCTTCCACAGAGTGCTGTGATTTTTTTTATTGTGGTGAACCCTTTTTTTAATAGAAATAAAAACCAATTGTTTTAACACTAGAAAATACCAGTCACTTATAATCTAATCAGAACTGTTACTAATTATTGTTCTGAGAGGATAGCCAAGTGTTGTGCAAGCATAAACATGTGAGTCATAGTATTTGTGTGAGTTTTTGCATGCTTTTGTGCCGAGACAACAGGCAAGAGAGGGGAAGAGGTGTAGTAATCCATTAAACAGTCCCTCCATCTACGGATTAGTTGAGGCCATCAGGAGATGGCTCCTTCACTCTGAGAAAGGACTGAGGTGCAGGTCAAGCATTCAGTAATAAGCTCCACTGTCCTATAGTGACATGTTACCAAGGTTACCAGGCTGACCCTGTCCTAGCAACACCTCTCCAAGTTCCTGCATCACACCACAGATACTGTGACACAGAGCACACAGGTGACACTTCTGTCTGTCCACACACACTCGCAGGGATCGTTGCACATTTCCCCACCACTGAAAATCCATCTTCCAAACATTTCCTCTTTTCATGCTTCCCTGAATTCTCCAGCTTGTCCCACCAAGACCCTGTCCCTCCCTCTCACTGGATGATGGTATAGTTTCCCTTATGACACTTGGTAGAACGAAAGACTTTGACTTCAGAGCACCACCAGAGGTCAGTTCAGGTGTCTGATAACAACAGTGCTGTAATTGCAGGGTCATCTAGAGGGACTCTAGTCTTAAAACCAGCTTCATTGACCAGCGACTGCAGTGTTGAGGCTCTACAGAATGCTGATGCACCATTTGTCTGGGGCATGTTCAGTTCTACATGATGGATGACATGCGCTGATGCACAGGCTCTAAGTGATTGGGGAAGATTGAAGACACCCAATTCACTTACAGTAGCTTTGCTATCCATTCCATAACTAGGCAATCAGAGCAATGGGTATGTGTAAAATGTACAAGTATGTGCTGGATTTATCAGACCTGCTGAGCTGTTTTCCTGCACACCCTGGAGTATTGTTGCTGCTATACTTGTTAATGAGCTTCACTCTGCAGGTCTGAGCCATCAAAATCATGTGCATTGAGTTACAGATCATATAGATTTATTAGGTTTATCCGATATAGATGCACTCATCTTTTCTTTAAATATGTGGAATTTTTCTTTTTTGTTTTTGTTTTTTTATTGTGGAATCTTGTTTGAGAAGATAAGTTGAATTGAAATCTAACTGTGTTTTGTAAGGTGAATGAAGCCTCTGTAACATTTAGTTGACAGAACAGACAGAGTAGCTTATAAGACACTGGACGGGACAAGTCAATGTGCAAATGGATAGTTAGCAGCATTTAAAGAGTGCAGCACATTATCTCTACTTTCTATACTCATCACAGGTTTCTTTAACCACAGTCTTTTAGAGTTTAGCAAGTGTTCCTGCCATGAAAACAGCTTACACAGTGAAAAAAAGTAACTAATATCTTTTATAGGAAAAAAATAAATCTCCACAAGAACAACCATAATTGGGTACATTATAAATAACAATCTGGCTGTGTTGGAGTATTTGCCCTACAGATGTTTTTTTTTCACTTGCCCATAGCCTTTTGGCAAAAACTAAAGATATGGATCACTGAAAGCATCATTATGTCTGACGATAGATTTCAGAAACAGTCAAGCAGAAAATCCCCCAGTCCAGTCATTTCTGTTTTGATGTTGCATTTTTAGAGATCTACTTTATGGAGCTTTTTGTTTTTTTATCCAGTATATTAAGCTCCACTCCTTTTTACACTACATTTCCTGTCTCTGGCTCCTTAACAAGGAAACATATGCTGAGGTGCGCACTTCCTGATTCAAGTGCTACAATATGTTATGCATCCTGCATTATAGCAAGAGAAGATGATAACTTATTGATCATTACGTTGCATGTCTGTTACTTTGAAGAGTGCAGGATAATCACATAGATTTGGCTGTTTTTCTCTTTAGGTTCCTTTCAGGATGCTGAATGTGATAGTCCGTGGATGTCCTTGATGATTTTGTCATTGATTTTTTTCCACAGTGCCGGACTGATTTCTTTTTGATGAGCCGGTGAGTAATTCTAGTTTGTGTGTGTCAGCTGAGGATGATGAGGCATGACTAAGAGAGCAGGTGAGCTTCATCCGCACAACACAGCAAACACATCTGCACAAACTAGAATATGATCCTAACTATGAATTATTAATGATAAATGTTTCACGGATTTGTAACAGTAAATTTTGGAGACTGTATATTGTGTCAGGAAATCAGAAAATTGTCTTAATTTATTAAATGTTTTTGGCCTCAGTCAGAACAGATTGTCATTGCACAGGTAAACAAACTGTTATGCCTTCTTTTTATTTTCTGCCTCATGTGTTTGATCCCCTTAGGCCTAAAGAGAGCCACTGCTGAATGTTTTAATCCTTCTTTTAGGGTGTTGAATGTGAATGTCATTGAATGTCCTTCATGAATTTGCCATTGATTTTTCTTTTCCATAAAGCAGTTTTTCCTCAGGCCATGTGCCAACAACAGCCACAGGAAGCTGGTTCAAATAGGGGGCAGTACAATGAAAACTGTATTTGAGTTTTTTCCTACTTCAATTCGACAGAATAATTTCTAGTAGAAATACAGATCTTACTAACCAGAACCATAATGTGTTATCAAGAAAGCTTTCTTCTTTTTCTTTTTAATTGCCAGCATCTAAAACTTGTTAATTGACAGGTATCATCATTTAATTGCATGTGTATTTAATTATGAGCAAATAGAAATAATTTAAAATAAAGTAAAATAAAAGAGAATAAAGTAAAATAAAATAAAATAAAACATTCAACTGATTTTTTTTCTGTTTTGGTAATTGTACATTACAAATAAAATCCCATAGGAAGCAGACTAGCCAAGCAAGATAAAGAGAAGAAAGATGGTGTGAGAGAGATGAGTGTATTTTTAGCTGCTTATCTGTCACATGTCTTTCTGCCTTTGATGGCTGTTGTCCATCAGATCTCTGGAGCGTGGTGCCCTCAGCCTTGAAGCTACATTGGGGAGATACACGCACACCTTCTTTTGGCTCCTCGTGTTAGCAAGGAGTGGCAGAAAGAAAGCACAAGGGGGGGGAGGGAGGTGGCAGCATCAGACATTCAGCTGATCTTGCATTGAAGTCTGACAGACTGAATAACAGGAACAATTACAAAATTCAAATTTAAAGAAAAAAAGCGAAGTAAACATCAATGCTTTCTCCTGACAGGCAGCATCCAGTATGACAGCAGGACAGGTCCGGCTGTCTGTGGTGTAGGGGGATTTGTCAAGCAGTAGTCCTATGCCTCCTGGGAAGACACTGTAGAGTCCAAACACCACAGAGACATAGATCCCTTTCTCTTTGTCAGCCAGTCTCATTAGCGTCATCAGACACACTCACTTATAGGCAGACGCAGCACACACATACTGCATTAACACAAATGAACATTATATAGCTTATAGTGCTGCACATATATAATTATAATATAAGTGCCCTATGAATGTGCTGTGTGAATGGGTGAACATGTAGGGTCAAAGTGCTTTGAGTGGTCATGTGGCTCTACAAGTACAGTCCATGTACCATTTACATAACACTGTGTTAACCCTAACTTATGAGCACAACTGGTGTCACAAAGTGTTGAGGAATGTTAAATGAAAGGGTCTGAAATACTGTACCCTAAAACAAGCAGCTCAGAATACTTTGTAGTAAAAAGACTTGAAACATAAGCCATTGCAAGTAAGGTAGTCAAATATGAAATAATAATTGAATAACAATTGATAAAAGGAAATTTAGTTGGTCATAAGGCTAAGCTGAGCTATTCACTGAAGATACTTTTTAATTTTTGGTTAAATTATTTCGCTGTATTTCCTGCCGACTGCCACTCTGAATGCCCAAACCACTTTCAGACAGACTTCAAACGGTTTGATTTTAAATCCACAAAGTATCAAACAAAATCTGAACGAAATGAAGTTTCTAAGCAAAAAAAGATTCTCATGCACAAGGTAAATGTTTGTGATGCGATGATTGTAATTAATTCTGTCACATTGTCACTCTGATTTGATGAAAAGAACCACAGGTTCAGGTGTTTGATTAACAGAGAAAGAGCTTCCACTGGTCTACAGTGCAGATTTAGCATTCAAAGTAAGTCAGAAATCTGCAGCACTGAGTGCTTTTTTTTCTTTTCTTCCAGCTTGCTGTTGATTATAGTCTCATTGTATTGAGGTTATCTCTTAATCGAATAATTACTGACGTTTAGACATGTTTTCTGTATATCCTTGCCTCGCCTCAATAATTAGTTTTTTAATGGCTGGTCTTGTGTCAAATGTGATTCATGCTGTGATTGCTGAACAATCAAAATCAACCCACTATGCTGTTCAAGTCTCGTGTGTCTCAATCAGCGCACTAGCACACTTTCGAACACTACATTTAACTGCATAGTGCGTTCACACGCACATTTGAGCTAAAACTCAGTGCACAGAAAGTACCCGGATGCTGCCCTAAAAACAGCCAAAAATCTGGTGTACAATTATGCACACTACTCGCAATAAACAGACGCCATATTGCCAACGTAGAGGACTTATACAGATGTCGTACAGTTAGGACAATAAATGTTAGGAGTTTTTAGCCGGTTTAGCAGACATAAATAAGTTATACGTGCTACAATTGATTAATGTTATAATTTGCGGATGTTTATTTGGAGGATATTTTTGGTGAGCTGGAGAGTCGTGTTTAAAGCTAGAGTTGGTATTGTTGGAGAGCTAGCAAGATTTGAAAGTGGCACTTCCTTTAAGCTCCCCCCCCCCCCCCCAAACTTAAACTGGGAGTAGAACTCAGCAGGGCAGCGGAGAGTGACACAGCCGTTTCAGCAATAGACATATATACCTAGACGCCGCATGAGGGGGTGAGAGGCGTGCCGACAGGGCAGCCATCTTGTTACAGGGCTAGTGACAGTTACAGTGAATAGGCTGCGGTTGAGGAAAGCGGTATTACATGATATTAAAACCTCTGAAATTAATCGAATTTCCAGCCGATTTCCAGTCAAACAGATTGTATGAAAATTTTACTCTTTGCATTATATAGGACTATTTGGGTAAATTAAATGTTTGTTTAACTATAAATAGATATATACAAACAAAGAGTTAATAAATAAAGTTGCACTGGAAATCAGTCAGTTCAAGTAGCAGTCCCCGCAACAGCAACCCCATGGACTGTGCAGCCGTAGCCCCCAGTGTGAAGGATCTTCATGAGGAAACCACTGGAGTTAATGATAAACAGTAAGATCAAATAAAAGCAACAGGTATGAAATATGAATAAAAATCAAATAAGAGCAATGTACTTGAATAAAACAATACAATAAAAGCAATTAATAACCAAATAAAAATAGTGATAAAAATGAATGAGGCCCTCCGGAAGGGCTGTTCCAGAGTATGGGCCCATAGTGATAGAAAGAAGCCTCACACACACACACACACACACACACACACACACACACTCACTTATACAGCACTTATATTGTAATAAGTGCAGCTACAGACACAGACACAGACATCACGAAGCAATGAGGGGGTTTACTGTCCCACCATTATGTCTTATTACCATTCTTGATTTATTAAACCACCACGGACACACCCATATATATATATATATATATATAT
>JBBBVU010000001.1:26263672-26276253 GCA_037177055.1 Atherinosoma microstoma | reverse complement strand
TGTGTATATGTGAGTGTGTATGTGTGTGTGTGTATGTGTGTGTCTGTGTATGTGTGTGTGTGTGTATGTGTATGTGTAAGTAAAATATTAAGGGATGGTGCTGCCTAGTAACAGCCCAGTAGTGTTTGCCTGGCCCTTTGCTAAGGTGGTAGATGGATAATGATTTAACCATTGAAGATTACTGATCGGATGAATACAATGGAGAGGCTGATAGTTGCCTCGGTCTGTTTGCTCTATCTCTACTGAGAACAGGACAGGTCTCACACACACGGATGCAAACACGCACACGCACATTAGTCAAACCCCCATCGCTGAGATCATTGCTAAATTCAATGTAGGCATGCACATGACACAGTAGCACCTTTATTAGATGGAGAGCTGAACTTCTCTGTGTGCATGTGTGTGTATTGATGTGTGTTGTTTGTGTGTGTGATGTGTGAACTTGTGCTGTGTAAACATATCTACAGTTTCGGAGGGAGGCTCTCTGCCTCATCAGAATGCACTCGCACAGATTCCAGTCCCTCACCCCTGAAACTCCTCTCCTCCCCTCTTTCTCTCTCTCCTGTCCTCTTCTGTCTAATCGTTACTTTCTACACCTCAACCCTCTGAGATTTACTGCTTTTGGCCCCTCCCCACACCTCAGCGGCACATTAAGAGCATTTAAACTGTGGCCGTTACTAAACAGGGGTCTTTATGGAGCTAGTCCACACATCTAAAGCCCATTACAGCTACATCAAAGCTGGATAACAATGACTAATGAACAATAGATATCATGAGAGACTGTGCCAAATCAGTATTCACTATTACAAAGATGGTGGGTGTTTTTTTGTGTGTGTGGAGAGCAGTTACAGCTCCATTCAATCTCACGTTCATTCATTGTGTGGGTCTGCATCAATAGCATGTATCTCACTGGACTTGTCCCCATGTTTTTGTATTAGTACATCTGTAAATGTGGAGAAACCTTTCTCTGGGTGTATGTGTTTGTATCATTGGAGTTGTATCTATCTCTAGACCTACAAGATGTTCACCATAAGAGTAACAAACATGCCCATGGAGAATGTTTATCCAAACTCTTCTACAAGTGCATTCAGTCTTATCATGGATTAAACTGTTGGTCCAAACATGTAATAAACCCCAAACTCCAACAGGCAGCTTTGGTACAACACTGTATTTGTTGACCTGTGGACCACCCTCATCCCTTGCCTTGTTAAAGCCTTGAGTCTGTATTAGAGTGATGGTATTCTGTAGGCTTTGCCCTGCACTGCAGTGTTGAATGGAGAAGCTGGAAGTGCTGCCCATAATCCCATAATGGCAGGTACATGATGACACGGGAAACCTGTGTAATCCTCTTTTAGATGCAGCTATCATTGACCATATCCCTGCCACTTTCCCTACTAATCCCAACAATCTCCCCCGAGCACAGCCCCCAAACACACACAATGATACACTGTGTCATTCAACGGTAAATATCCTTAATGACTGATTATGTCTTGCATATAGAACTGAATATTCTTTTTTCTTTTACAAAAATGTACCTGCGCTGAATCACTGGTGCAGCTAGAACAGTTCACCAATCTTTCGTGCATTTTGATGCTTCTCCTGAATGATAAAAACTGAAGCACACAATATGTCTGCATATTACAACAAAGATACTCAGATGTGGTTTTGGCATCATTGTAGTCTTAAATTCTAATTTCACACTGAAATGTTTTGTCATGATATTTTGATTTAAGTTACAGTCGTCTTGTGTGCAAAGTGGATAATTATCTCCTCATAAAACAGTTATATAAGTTTTTTGGAGAAATATTCTACTCTTATTACAACTCTGCTAATGTGAACACTTTTTACAGAACATTGTGCACATTTTTCATTGTTGTTCACACTGATCATTGACTTTAGTTGCAAAATACTGCAACTTTCTGGCTAAATTTGGCATATACATATATATATATATTTATTTTATTTTTATTTATTTTTAAAGGCTTATAAAGGTGCCACAAAGAAGTGAAACCCAACATCTTATAGCACACATCCTCATCAGTGAATTCAGTGATTCACAGATACACATCTCACATATGTTACACATACAAAAAGGAGAGGGCAGTCTCTTGTGGACAGAAAATATCAAATCATTCCCCGTTCTGAAACATAGATTTGCCGGCACAAGTAAAGGACAGCAATCCTTGAGCACCTTGTTAAATCTGCACACACTGTGCCTGTGCACACGTTGCTCTTAACAGGCATACTTGTTAGAGCATTATTAAAGATGAACCACTTCTGAGATTTTCTTTCCCTTCAGATATTGCTGTACTTTAAAAGAAAACAGATCAGGAAAAATATAGCAAACGGATGTTTGTTAATAAATTAGACAAATAGACTATAGTATCTTCCTTGTGATTACATTGTCCAGAAAGTTAAACTGTCCTTAAAAAAAAATCTGATTTCAGCATCTGAGTTTAATTTCTGACATTAATTTGTACTCTTCTTTTTTCCCAAAAACAAAGACCCCATGTGGAAAACATTCACACTTTAGATTTTTTATTTACCTTATTCCCCTCTGTCCTATGTGTATCTGCCTCTGCACTGACCATGGACCCCAACCCCCCCACCCCAGGCCATGAGTTCACTGACCCTTCACCCCTGACCCCCTCAGCTAGTCAAATTCTAACCCTGGGACAGATGGATAACGGACTCTTTGCTTTATCTCCTCCTGACCACACTCCTTCTCTCTGCCCTTGCCATAGCCTTTCATTTCACCTCTTGCTGCCCTTCCTCTCTGTTCCCTCTCCTTCTTTCTCATAATCATATAAATTAACAGATCCTCTAATATACCTTTGGCAATCCACTTGCCATTTTCCTCCTCTGACACTTCTCACCTGTTCCGCTGTGCCACGTATATTTTCACCCCCTCACCTGTTTTTACTTTCACCCTTCCTCATCCTCTCTGTAATCCATCCGAGCTCAGGTGTGTTAACAAACATCTGCCTTCCTCTGTAAGTTAGATTTCGTAAGCTATCAGAATATGGCGAAGCGATGGACATGAAAATGTGACAACCCATGTGGCAGCATATACTGTAGCTGCCACATTATATTACTGTAAAATGTGACTATAAACATTTGTTGTGCTGCAACAACTGAATTTGTGGCCCAATACTGAGACACAACCAATAAGAATCCAACTTTGATCAAATAGCAAAGCTGTCCTTATATCTGCATAACCTCCATTAATGAAACCTTAGATTATTAAAAAGATTAAATATTAATTGTGGCTCATTAATTCTTCTTAAGACTTCTGTGATATTCACCGATTGTTCTGTTTGTTTCACTCATGAAATTCCCTTTTAAATCTGGGTCCTGGTCATGAAGGCTCCATGTGCATGCCCCCCTACATTCCTAAATGTATATTTTATTCATGCAGCAAAAACATATTCAAGTTCCATAGTCCAGTATCTTTCTCTTCACTGTGCGCTAATATGCGAAGCCATTATAAACATTTATGCAGCAAAGGAGCTTCTCGTGCCAAAGGGGCTGACGCTCAGGCGGATCGAACCTTTCGATTGATACTGAAACAATTTGCATACTGATTCTCTTTCAGTGCGCGCGGATCCATAACAACACCGGTCAGCTATTCAAATGCGCCTGCAATCGGGAAAGCACGGAGAGAAGCACGGTACCGGACCTGGAAAAGAGAGGCTTTTCTTAACGGGTCGGATCATTTGCTATCGGAAACGGAGACGCATGCAGCGGCTGTAAGGATCTTTACCTCGGCCAAGATTTGGGACGCTGGCAGCTCCGGAGGAAGGCTGGAAGCCGCAGGAGGAGGAGGTGGAGGTGGTGGAGGAGGAGGAGGGAGAGCGTGGGGACGGGGAAAACGCACAAAGACGCGAGATCCTCTGCTTTTTAGCTACACTCGTGTTAGTGGAATTAGAGAGTTTATGTAAATTGACGTTAAAGCGCTAAATGTTGTTGTGTGTGCTTCTCTGTGGGAGTGAGCTGGGAGGATGATGAAGATGCAGACAGAATCCTGCGGTAAAAATCAGAGAGCACAGTGTGAGTGCGTGTATGTATTTAGCCTATGTGTAGCTCAGAAGAAGAACTTAAATCCAGACATTTCAACCTCTGGCACCCTGTCGAGAAGAGAAAAGGGATGCAGTAGTGATGTGACGCACATCATCAGACTGTTTCTGCGCACAAACTTGGCGGCTGTGCCCCACTTGCACCCATAATGTCCGCATATTGTTAGTTCACAAGCAAGACGGCGTTGTTTCAAGAGAAAAAAACTTAATGCAGTTATAATAACAGACTTGTATTGGCACAGCTAAAATTACCACAACAAATACGATCTGCGTCAGTCTGTACTATTGAAATAGTTAGAAAAAAAGAGAACAGTTGTCTTCTCACACACTCCCAAATACTTCAGGAGTCAGATGTAGCTGGTTGTTACCATGCACATTTACATGAGTCTGAAAAACAAGAGTTAATTCAGAAGCAAAGCCAGTGATGCACCCAGAAGGTTGATTATGCCAGGGAAAATGCTGTCATCTTTTATTGGAAGCCAACCCCACCCTCTTGTGCTGTGAGAAAAAAATACAATCGAATCTAATTTGGCTCAAAGCTTAAAGTATCAACCTGTTGAATAACAATTAATAGGCTAATTAAAATCATATTAATACTAGACAGTTTTTATTTAAACTGCTTCTTTGACTATATATTTTTTAAATAATTGTGAAGGAAATATCAGAAACACTTTGACAACTTGTATCTTTGTAGTCTATAAGTTCATAAAATATTCAGTATTTTATGGGTCAGTTGTTATTGTAGCTTTCCTAAGTGGACTGAATAGCTTCACAAAAAAGTCAAGAAATTATGGCAGATAATACAGCGTTAATTTGAACTATAATTTGTTATTTACCTGTTAAAACTGATTATTGATGTCCCAAAGCCAAACAGCCGTCTGAACGAAAAATCATTTGGATTTGAAGCGCATTTAGTGGGACTGCTGGCTATCGTTGACACGGTTTTGTTGTCATAATTGGAGTCTCACTAAAGTTACAAGAAGTAATTGGGCGGCATATGGACACCTTAATGTAAAGTGATGCTTTGTTAATTTCACATGAGTGCACGAATCAGAACAAGTGACGCGGAATAATGCAAAGAAGAGGCAGTTGATTTACCCGTGAGCAAGGCAGCAGGTCCGGCATCTGCTGCTTGCCCATGATGGCATTTTTCTAATTAGGAAAAGGAAAAAAGTAAATTCCTTAATTAAAGGGATAAAACTTCAAGTCATTTTGGGTGTTTTAGCCCTGGGGGTTAATGTTCGCACATAGAGGGTCAGATGGAAAGTTTTACTTTAAAAAAAAAAAGTTTTGGTTGGGTTCTTGTTATTTGAAAGAATCAAAGCTTTGGTGGATAAAAGTAGATTATCCCTGTTTGGCTGTCGACTTGCCACCCGGTTGTTGTTTTTTTATCCTTTTTTTCATTTCATTCTCATTTGTATTTGCTCTTTAGCTGCAAATTAAAGTAAAATGTATTTATCTAGCTTTCCTTGTAAAAAAAATTCCTTTAATAATTGGATTTTTGTATCAGATGAAGCGATTTCGCTATTAAGAAATTGCGCATTTCTCTAATAAATCGATCACTTTCACTCAAATGAAAATAATTTTTTAAAGCCGAAATGCCACATCCAAAGTAGGCTACATAAAAAAAATGGATGTTTTTAGGTTGGTTTATTATAACAAATTGCGGGCCTTGGCCAGAGTCCCTCTAGGAATTATAATTTTATTCAGTATTGATTGGCGCGGTGTGGTGTGTTTTCAAGGCCTACACTTCAAATATGCCGTAAAGGGCAGCAACCTACACCGCAATTCACTTTTTTTAAAAGAAAAAAAGAGAAAAACTGTAAAATCTTCTCAAATATTTTAACCTTACGTGTATCAGATTTTCCCTCCAAACATTCGTTATTTATGGGAGGAAATTAATCAAATATAGAGAAATGCCACATTTGTGGAGGCTGTGTTTTTTTTTTCCTTATATAATCAGTGAACGAAATGATGGGTCAAAAGAATAAACAAGAGCAATTTAATCTATTTTCAAAAGGCTAATTCGGTTTCCGCTTATAGGCGCCCTGACATTACACAGCTCCATCCGCCACACATGAACACACAGGTCAAACTCAAGTACGGGCTCATTTATAAAAGTTTAGTTTCACCAGATGCAATTTCGCAAAGGCTTATTTCAAAATAAGCTGTAATTGTCATTTTGAACATCTATATGGCTTGTCATTTTGCAGAGCTCCCGAAATATTGATTCAGGCTTCTTTTCAGACATTATATTATTTCTTCTCGGATATGCTGCAGGGCGTTTCACAGGAATGATACCCCTGATAAATAATCAGCGTGAAAACATGCAAGTTATTATCTGTGTATTTCAGTGCCCATTCACTGGCTTTACTTTGCTAGGCTGACACAGACTCTTCTCTTTTTTACCCACATAATTACGTAATGACAAAAACGAAGGCTAGCTTTTCCACTTGATCTCTCCAGCTACTTGTTCTCTTTTTTCCTCTCCTTTGTATACCCTTCTAATTGAAGTGAATTCCGCTTGAGACGCGTCCGTTTTCAGAAGTGGTGGGGGGGGGGGGATCCGTCCCATGTCCCTTATATTCAGTGCAAAGCAAATGTCACAGTTGTATAAGGCCAGGCCTAACACGGCACAATGGCCATAGAGAAGCCAACACACATAAACACACAGCTCAGACGTGGCAGGAGCTTATCGATCCGTACGAGAATGTGTAGATGAGGTTTGCTGCCAAGAGGCCAAAGCTAGCCTTTCATACTCATCTCTTATATCTCGTTTGACTCTTTGCAGGTGTACGGCAAGAAAAAATCCTGAAGAAACTGCTTAGAACTATTATCAACATAAATACTTTTTTTTCTTTTTTTTTACTAATTAAATTAAACCTTTTGTTTCACTGATTGATTTTTTTTTTATGAGCTAAATAAATTTTGAGTAGGCTACCTTTATGGAGACAGGTTAATATCAAAACAATAATGCCCGTTGTGTTTTTGTTTTCCTGTTGAGAGCTTTATTACCTGCCTCTCAACTCCATTATGTCCACTGGACTAAACGGTTGGACGGCCACTCTCTGAAGAATTAGTGTCCCTTTTGTCTCGACACACGTCACACACACGCCGTTGACATTGACTTCACATCAGAGACAGTTTAACTTCTTCTTTTTTTTCTTTTCTTTTATTTAACTCGTTCAACCGAGCGCCGAGCTCTATTGTGGGGGGCCCTGGCAGATGTGGGGCCCCTAGCAGGTCCAAAACAGGGAAAAGTCTGAAAGGTTAATCTGTTCCCCCCGCAGATGTTGGCTTTGGGAGTCTTGAAGCGTCACCTTTGACATGTCCCTCATTCAGCAGGGGGTCCAGAAGGACACTGACCGCTGCAAGCTGTCACCTCGGCCGACCGAGGACGCCCTGCGCTACCGCTCTATTAGTCTAAACGGCCCCTGACGTGTAAAGCAGGGCCCATGAAAGTTTGACACTTAGCAGCATAACTCGCCATCACAATCATATAGGCACGGTAATTTATTCGTTTCTCTTCATAAAAATAAGGTTTTGTGAAAGGGTTAGGAGTGTGTTTGCACTCCAAATATGTTTGCCTCCAAATCAGAAGCTTATGTGAATCTATAAAGTAAAAAACAAACATTTTAATCGAATCTTCGTTACAGTGGATCAGACAAAATTTCTACACCTGACAATCTATAACTCTCAAACATAGTGGATTAAATGTGCTCTGTTTCCAAATAGGACATACGCTTAGACACACTCATACACATGCTGTGCTTGGTTCGTTAAGCCTTAATGGTTGAACAATGGACACATCTGCTCATCTTTTCTATCAAAAGAGAAGGTACGGTCTTCTTCGTTTGGTTAAACCGCCACATATTTGGCATTGGTGTGGGGGTGGGGTGGTGCGGCAGAAGTGCACCATGAAAGACTGGATCTCATAAGTTGCAAATATAACTACAGTCCTTAAACTGATGAGTAACTCGTCATTCTTTGCTGTAATTTGTGGGGAATATATTTGTTTTAATTTCTTTATTTAATCTTTTTTAAATGTTTTCTTTGGATGTTTATAAGATTTTTGAATCTCAGGTCTAACAAGTTAAAAATCAACTCCAAATGAACCCGGAAGTTTACTTCATTTGCAGTTAATGATTTAAGGAGGACTGAAGGTACAGTCTCATTGTTGCCCCTAATGAATTGAATAATGTCTAAGCAGCAGCTGACAAATGATCATCGTGCAGTGTTTCCAGCCCATTTCCACGGGTCGATTCTAGGAGCAGTCTGTTTGCATTATTACCATTTCCTGTAAATAGTAAGACTGCTAAATATCGCTTATTAACGGGGACAGTTTTAAGCAAGTGGTTTGATACCTCCCTTCCTTAATAAGGCACCTGACGTCAGAGCAGTGGGGCGTGTACGTGTGTGTGTGAGAGAGACAGAGAGAGAGACAGAGAGAGAGAGCCTGGGAGGGACGGGTGTTCACAGTGCGCATGTGTAGAGAGTGTGATCTGTGCTGCGGTGGAACTGGGACTGGACACACACAACTAGAGATGGCGCGGCACCCGATCGGAGCGCAAGGACAGCTGGTTGGCGGCGGGGGGGCTTGAATTATAGACAAAATAAGATCATTTAAAATGAACAGAGTAATACAATTTTGAAAAATATATCAAGAAAAAAACAAGGATTTTCCAAAGGGGTTTTCACTCTGAAAAACAGCGGCAGAACCTGGAGAATAATCAAATATAAGCGAATAAGATCCCAGCAAAGGAAGCTCCAGCAAAAAAAAAAGGGGGGGGAGGAAAAAAACAACAAAAGAAAATTCAACTTTACTGGACGTGAGGACTTCTGGACATCAGCTAACCGCGGTAGGTCAGATAGATGGTTTGTCCACAGCGCTACCCGGATCATGAACGCACAGCTGTCGATGGAGAATATAGGCGACCTGCATGGAGTGAGCCATGAGTCCGTGGCCGGTCACGGAGACCTGCTGAGTGGACACAGTCCGCATTCTCGTCCGAGCCCTCGGGGTCTCAGCCACCGTGCCATGGGCATGGCGACCCTGCTGGACAGCGGAGACTATCACCACGGCCACCCCGGACACCTGCATCCAGCCATCAGCATGTGTGAAGCCCCCCCTGGCATGAGTGCGAGCACCACTTACACTACGTTAACCCCCTTGCAGCCTTTACCCCCCATCTCCACCGTGTCCGACAAGTTTCCTCCCCATCATCACCACCACCACCATCCCCATCATCCTCACCCTCATCCCCACCAAAGGATCCCGGGAAATGTCAGCGGCAGCTTCACGTTGATGCGAGAGGACCGGAGTCTGGCGCCTATGAACAGTCTGTATCCCGCATATCATCACAAGGATCCTTGCATGGGCCAGAGCCTCTCCCCGTTGTCTGGTTCCGGTCTGGCCAGCATACACACGTCTCAGGCCGGCATCCCTCCCTACGCTCATCCCGGTGCCGCCATGCCTGGTGAGAAGATGCTCACACCCAGTGGGTTTGAGGCTCATCACCCGGCCATGCTCAGCAGACATGCAGAGCAGCACATGAGCTCCTCCGCTGGCATGGTACAAATCAATGGCCTCCACCACCACCCGCATGCCCACCTTGGTGCGCAGGGACACGGCCAGGGACTGGTGACCAGTCGGGAGCAGGCCTCTGGGCCCGGGCAGCAGGGGGTTGGTGGTGCAGGTGGTGGTGTTTCTGGGGGACAGATGGAGGAGGTGAATACCAAAGAGGTGGCGCAAAGGATCACCACGGAGCTGAAACGCTACAGCATCCCTCAGGCCATCTTTGCCCAGCGGGTCCTGTGCCGGTCCCAGGGGACCCTGTCCGACTTGCTGAGAAACCCCAAACCATGGTCAAAGCTCAAGTCCGGCAGGGAGACCTTCCGTCGCATGTGGAAATGGCTGCAAGAGCCTGAGTTCCAACGCATGAGCGCACTCAGGCTCGCAGGTGAGCGAAGCCTCGGTAAAGCCCCCTTTTTTTGCTTTCATCTTTTGAATGTATTGCAAGATAAATGAAAAAGAAAAAAAAACAATCACAGTGGCGCTAATTCAGCACAGAAGGTCACTTGCTCTGAATGCTACCTTATATGCTCAGCAATTAACAGGTCAAGTAGGCTGGGAGCTGAAATTGATCTTGTTTGGGTTTTTTTTTCTTTGTTTGTTTGTTTGTTTTTTGTTTGGTCATTTAGTAATGTAGAAAAGTAGCCTATTCGAAACCGTTTACAGCAGTCTAAATATACAACCACCCTACTTCATGGGTTGCATTCATGGCCAGAGTTCTCTGTATGCTGATTGTTACTTACAAAACGAGATGATTCATCTCTCCACATATCTGCCGAAAATAAACTTTTATGAAAGATGCTTGATGGCCATTATGTGTTAAATGATTCCTGGTTTATTTGGGGATAATTTTAAAGATGTCTGCCTTAAGAACAGATCCAGAGTCTTTTTAAACATTTTAATCAAACTTTATAATCAAAAGTTTAAAATGCTTCAACAAGCTGACGCTGAAAGACATGAGTGGCTTGATATCAATCCGCTCCTATTTTTTACTTCCTCGCTGATTTTGGGCCTGTGTAAAACAAGTGCTCATGTCATTTTACCTCAAAATATCGACCGCTGGACTGTGTGCGTAAAACGATCCTTCTCCAAGAAATCGTTAGGATTCTGTTTATTTTAGTGTTGATGGAACTGATCAGCCCCCTTTTTTGTGTGTTGTCCTTGGTGTAAACAGACAGAGATGAAAGTGTGTTTTTGATCTTGACAGTTGGTGATAAAACTAGATTTAAATATCAAGTGAAGTTGGTGTGCGTCATTTGGAAGATAAAAAGTGGTTTCACCTTCTCTGCAAATAAAAAAAGACAACAGTAATTTCTCAGTAAAATGTACTAAATCAGAACAGAAGAGAACACGTGTTGATATTTGTCTGGTAAACTAATCCTGACTTGACTGAGGTGTCTCTAATTAACTGATGGACCAATTTGTCCCTGAGGTACGGACGAGTCAATTAGGGACAGCGAGGCCTTAATAGCACGTGCGCGTTCACAGAGAATCCATGTTTATTTATTCATGTTGATTTATTTATTTTGTGTGTTTTCAATACTTTCATAAGCTCAATCAATGACACATGGACTTTTTAACTTTTGATCAGCTATAGCGGGCTGGAAAGTGCGTGGATTTGCTTCTAAGCATGTATGTGTGCGTGTGCGCATGTGAGTTTAATCTCAATTGATTATTTTTCAGTTTTTCTCATCTACTGCTGCTGTGGGCGTGTACGCAGTTTGAAAATGAGCTTTTATAACTGACTTTTGATGAAGATTTTTTAAAGCCTTATTTTTACCTTTGAAAGCTGGTTTTGCATTTGATCTTCATTTCGTCGTTTTAGTGATCAGCCTGTAATTACAAAAAAAAAAAAAATCATCCCAGCAGGCTATTGATTATCAGTGATGGTCTGAATGTTCATCATCGTAGAAGATATTAATACTGGCTCTACAGGGAAAATAAATTAACAGCTTCAGTTGTGCTCATTGATATTTTCTATTAACCATTTACTGAGCAGACTGACCTCTTTCGTCTCACCTCAGCTAATAAAACATATAGAACATTCTGATTCTGAATAAAGATTTTTTTCCCCAACTCTTCAAAGAAATCAAAAAGTTTAAAATATGTAATAAGATAATATTAATGATTCTTACTTTAACTGAATTAATTAGAGTAAGCAATAAAAAAGAATGGTTTGGTTGTAAAATAAGAAAATAGAGCTAGAAATGATATTAATTTTGAGTGAAATGAGTGAGCATCATTTTGTAATTTTATTGATCTGCTCGTTTCTAGGTGAAGATATGTAATATTAGAACTTATTGATTCTAGCCTTCTGAAATTAATCTTGGATCTTTTCTCCTTTTCCCACGTACCCATCTGAATTGCTTGAATAAAATTTAATCGTTTGGTATTATTTGCAACCAGATAGATTTAATTCAGAAAAAGTACGTGCCTTTGAATTAACCCCCCACTACCACCACCACCATAAAAAGGGGAAAAAAATCTGAATCAGTATTTGGACAATGTTCGATGCTGTATTGAATTTTCTGGAGTTTTTATATTAGATAAGTAAGTATTTCCGTTCTTGGTTTTAATAATCATTCAGATTCTGAACAGAAAGAATGGAAAGTTGTCTTTGAGGTCGAAAATGTGTAGGATTGTCAGCAAAGAGGTCTGTTTGTTGATTATGAAACGCAGGACTATCGTCACATCGTGTCAGCACAGGCCCAGTGTGTGCAATTTGTTTGAGTGTGTGGAGTTATCTGTGTGTTTGTAATGATTAGCCGGGAGCAGCAGCGGTGTGTGTGTGTGCCTGTACGTGTGTGATTAGCCTGATAATGTGGCCGTTGTTATGTCCCCCCGGTCCTGGGAAAGCCTCCCTCTCTCTCTCTCTCTCTCTCTCTCTCTCTCTCTCTCTCTCTCTCTCTCTCTCTCTCTCTCTCTCTCTCTCT
>JBBBVU010000001.1:26221176-26246615 GCA_037177055.1 Atherinosoma microstoma | reverse complement strand
TCCTGTGTAGCACCTGTCTTGCCTTCTATTGTCTTTGCCTCCTCCTTTTAAGCAGTGATTTACTCAGCAAGAGGCTGAAGAGGAGTAAAACAACAGGTGTTTTACTCCTCTCACACAGTTGGAGTCCATCTGTGTCTTTTTCACCTTTTTTATGTTGAGTCATTTATTTATTGACTCTCTTTTTCCTCTCTGTTGTCTTCACATGCAATCATTGCTAATGCTCTGATTTCCAAGATACACCGTGTTGCATGTCGAATGGTAACTAAACACAACAGAAACATAAAGATACATTGTTTATTGATGTGAGATATTTCAAAGACTTTTTAATTTTTTTTCGCCACAAGATATTCCTCCTCATGCGTATTAATCTTATCAACTAGTTTAATTCAACATTAATGCATCTCCATGTTGCCCCCTCAGTACGACATTTGCTGACCAAGCTCTACTGAATATGGATATTGGACTCCCTATTGTACAGCCAGATTCAGATCTGCCTTTCGCAATGAATACCAATTCGGTGTAGCCATTGAACTATGAATTACTATCCTGGCCCTGCAAGTAATCAGCCTAAATCAATGCTGTTGTGACAGGCTAGACTGTAAGTAGCCTAGTCTTGCTGCTGCATGGGATTGGGCGCCCATTCCTCCCAGTCCAGTAATGCTCTTATATAATACTGAAGCTTCTTATTTAAGGTCATAAAATTCATACTGTAACTTGCTCACACGCACACATCAAAGCAGGTGAACTCATTTAGCACAGCTACTAGACTCACTGTTAAACCGCTAGATGGGCACACAAAAATAACATGGTCCACACTTGGTGCTGGACGGGCTCAAGTTCTAAATAGCAACATGGGTCATATTTCTGCTGCCAGAGTTTCACCGAGCCAGCCAGTGATGTCATTGCTTCTCACATCCTCCCGCCCTGTGGCTCGTCCCAGCCAACCAGCAGTAAGCACCGCAGGAACAGGAAGAGCCATCTGGGCCTGGTGATTTTTTTCTTGATGGGGGTGGTGAGGTGGGGATGATGTCTGTCTCTTTGTCTCACCGCACTTTAGTTTGTGTGTCCTTATTCCTGTCGGCCGTTGGCATGCTCAAATAGCCTCCGATTTTACTTTTGCCGTTAAAGTTTGAATGCTTTAGGCAAAAATGACAGCCTTCCCTTTTCTTAGAAGACTAAGGTTGATGCAAAACAGTCTTGATTTGGTGAGTGCAACATTCAAACCATGTTTTCCATGTGTTAGGAACCACATCACCACGAACAATTCCAGGTGCCTTCTGTTGTCCATCATAGGTTAAATCTCTGATGTGACATAACAAGATTGGCGTTAAACTGAATTCCGTGGGACCAGCTCGGTTTGGACAGAAAGCACACAAATAAAAAAGGAACATAGGCTCTTATGCTTGTCACAAATGTTTTAGCAGTTCGGTCATGCTTCTGCCAAATATGTAACTGGGATAATAAAATGACAGCTTTGTGTCTTAATGCTATTTGATATGAATATGTTAAGTAAAGGATACATGTTAATTGCTAAAAAAGACAAATCTATAAGAAGGGAAAACCTTTTGACAATTTCCGCTTTTATATCTTAACCCATTTAATGATCTCCTTGTACTATTCTAGCTTCTCCCTTTTCCCTCTCCTCACTCTGTCACATCATATTGACGACAGCTACTGCTACACCTCAGCACTTAACACCCCCTACAACTGATAATATCTAGAGAAAACCGTATTGACAGAAATAGAGCTGGCTTGACTTTCCATCTAAAACAAAAGAATGGAGTAGGAGGGTCTGGCTGATTTCTTTGTATATTTGTATTAGAAGAGGTTTTGCTGATGTATACAACATATATTTGATGTTCATCTCTCACATGATACTGAGTCAAGAAAAAGTGAGTTGATCATTCAAAACCAGTTCATTAGTGTAATTAGCCATCTGCTTTACAACACAGATGCTCTACCGTTGTTCAGATGTGTCAGTCCTGGTCACGTCTGAATCTGCATCATGTGCATCTGACTAAAATGTCAAGTGTGGCTGATGAGTCGATATCTTAATATCGTATAATCTGCAGATAAAATACACCATGTGTGTGTATGAGACATTGTATAACAGGTTTTTTAAGCTCCTGGGAGAGGTTTTGATTTTGTAAAGAATGCACCATATGTCAGTGATTTTCTTACAAGTTATTAATATTATAGGCTTGACAGTCTAGCTTAACTCTGAAAAGGGATTTTTTAATGTCTGCTACCAGATACCACACATCTTCTGTTACAAAGAGTAACGGCACTTTAATCACTTTAATTCATCTCTCATTCTGTGTCTGTGTTCTCATGTTGACAATGTACTGTTGTGTTGTTGTACTAAAAGATGGTGAGAGATGATGTTGACTTTAAATGTCAGGCAATGCTATGGACACAAATAACGCTGAATAAAAAATGAGGGTGAGAAAACCTTATAATGGTCTTTGTCCTCAATTCAAGGTATCGCTAGTATTAATGAAAGTCCTAAACAATTTGCTTAGCTTGCTTGACTATGAATAGTCTCCCCCGAATGTGATATGTTTTTACAAAGTAGTGCAATAGTTATTACAATATCAGTGATGCACACTTGCAGTCTGATAACAGAGAGCACCTCTGGGGGCTCTTTGAGGAGGCGTTAAGCACGTTGCTTATTAACAGCCGCGTGGAGTTAAGTTAATTTCAGGCTCATCACAACTATCCCATTTCCTTTTCTCCATTGTCTCATGTTAGGCCCACATCCGGGCTTAGTATTGACTTGAGTGAGACTATGCCTTTATCATCCCCAGCATTGCTTCATGCTCTCAGCAAACCAGCTGACAGTCAGTTTGTCCTGTTCAATTGAGTTTGGCTTCTTTCTTTTTTTTTTAACCCCCCCCTTTTTTTTTTTCTCAGCTGATTTTTAGTGGCTAGATTTTAATTTCCGATATGGCAATATGCAGTCAGTAAATGTTGAACATGTTGCTGTCAGAGCTGTAACCTAGGCCTCCTATAGCAGATTAATCATTCCGTATTTTTCTGCCAAGAACAAAGTGGAGGCTTTCTGTTGCCAAGTCAAAACTTTTGTCTTGTTTTTCTTTGTGGCTTACTGCATTCACCAACCAAGTCAATGTGCCTCTATCCCAGCTGACACACTTTTCATCCTGCATTTATGCAGCTCAAGTTGCTCAGTTTGGACTCCCCTTTCTAGAAATTGGCATCTACAGCACCAGAAAGGTCAAAGGCTTATGCATTCATGGTGGACAGGAGGGCTCTGATTACAGAGAGGTGCTGGGGTGCCCTACTGCCCTAGTGTCTTCTAGTTACCAACAAGTCTGGTTGCTGAAATTTTAAAATACTGCTGCCAAGTGGGGCAGTGTAAAAACAAGATAGACTTTTGAAACATCTTTCTTTCTTTTTTTTCTTATTTTTTCTTTAGAAAGAAATATTGAATTCATATTGTTTTTGCCCTCTATAATAAAAAGATAAGCATTGTTATTCAACTGCATTTAAAAAAAGTAAAACCATGAAAGTGGAATCAAAAAGTTAAAGTAGATTTTACAGTATACATTGTAAAGGCTTGCTGCATAACATTTGGCTCCACTGGGGCAGTATAATTCCCACTTTGCCCACCTCGTCTAGTACTGCTGTACTCAATCCACTCCATTCCAACTTATATAACTGACATTAAATAGACAATGATTTTGCAAAGGACCACTCTTGCATGAATAACTGGTGCTTTTCGGGGGCCAGCTGCAATATGTGCAAATAAAGCCACAAGGAGCCCCTGTGGAGGGCACACCAGACCTTTGAAGATAATGTTACTGGTATTTCAGGATAGATGAGTGAGGATTAGCAAAGGGATGTCTCATGAATTGTTATGAACAAGTAAATGCCAAGTACATGGTATATATTTTATTCCCCCCTCAGCCCTCCAGCACATGTTTGTTAGTGAGAGTTTTTAGCCTTTTTCATTCAATATTTTGCCCAGCCTGCTGCTTTCTGTATACCTGGAAGCTTTCTGTAACCAGTCTTCTACATTTAGCCTCAGATCAACACATTTGAATGATAAGGGGTTGAAGTACCTTACTCAAGGACTTCAGTTGCTATGGGTGTTGGAGATGAAGAGAGGATGCCGCATCTGATTCCTAACCCAGAATTTTACAGCAGGATCGAATGATCCATTTATACCTTTGCGGTTAGAATCTGGAGAAGAGCTTGCCATTTCTCATCAGATCAGAAAAGCTTTAGTAGCTGACTTTACCAGTCTGTTCAGTCTCAGCCCTGCTAATGAGTGATCAGCTTGGGTAGAGTTCTGTTGCAGTAAAATCTTACTCCATGACCCGTGCTTACCCAACCCTGATCAACTGCCTTTGTTACTGCTGCTTTCATCATGCAATGCTTACCTAATACTGTAAGAAAGTGATTTGAATAGGATTTGTATGACAATTGTTTACATAATTTGAGTGCATGAGGTGTTACAGCTACATATCAATGCAATATATACACAAAACTACAGGAAAGTATATTGCTTAGTACAAAAATGTTTCCATTTGATTTAGTTAAAGTATAACAACAACAAAGCGGTTCCACAATATGTCTTTTCTTGGTTGAAAGATGTATAGAAAGACTTTGATTCAGTGTTGTCAAGATTTGCATGGACATCTGCCTACCTGCCATTTTGTTGAGTGTGTTATACCTATCTGTAGATGTCATCTGTGTATGGATCTTGCTCTCCAACCATACTTTATGTGGGTGGTATGATAAGATCGATTCCTTGCAGTTGTTTCTTTGCATGTCCACAGAACAGCATATGTTGAGCCCTCAGACATGGAGATGGGATCTCCATAAACAAGTATAAGAAGCCCAGGTTGATAGACCTGTTGCATTTATGCTTTGTGAATCGAGTCCCATGTCAGAAAAAGTCCTCTGCTAACTTTGGTGGGGTTTTTTTTTTAGGTTTGCTGCATCTTGTGAGTCCACTTCTGCCTCATCATGAGGTTTTTTTTCTTTCTTTCATTCTGTCTTTTTTTCCAGAATTTGTTTACCATGTGACTTCAGCAGTATGTCAGTTGCTCAGCTGCTAAACAACAGCTCAGTTTATGGCTGAAGATAATGGGTGTCAGAGAAAGGTCAATGTGGTGTGTCAGTCTGGGTCGAGTGTGTGTTTGTTTGCTGGCAGTGGGAGAAGAATGGCAGCTGAGTTAAGAAAAAAAAAACAGAAGAGGGATTCTTCTCAGCTGGAACTGTACAGACGCCCCTCAGCCAATCAGGACCTGTTGCTATGTCTGCTGTGAATCTGCCCCTTTGTTTTGCAGGGTGGGAGCGGGACAGACGAACACAAAGTCCATAGTTTTTGAAAAAACATTTAGCTAATCATGTAGGAGAATATTGGAAAAGTTTTGACCAGAGCAAACTCTTTTACTAAAACCAAGTCATACAAGTCCAAAGTTTACTGGGGAGATGTGCTGATAGCCAGAGTAATAGTGAAATTCATTACATCAGTTGGTCTGGTAGTTAAAACAAATGTGCTTTGTTATGGTCTTTTGGCTAAACCAGTTTCTTTCACCATCACTTCCAATCTTGTAAAACAAGGTAGACAAAAACAGGAAAGGTGATCTGGCAGTGACGTGTTGCTCATCGTCGCTGTTGGGCACAAGCCCCATAAATACGTACTGTATAAGTACTGTTGGTCACCCTTTATGTCTGTCTGTAGTTTTACTAAACTAAACGTTATGTCCAGTTAATACAAAACCACACAGTTTTTTTAATTTCCTGAAAAATAACAGATTTGGACATAGGAGGTTTGCGCCTGACAGCAGCGTCATGTTATTAAAAACATTATGGAAACACAGCTGATCCTGTTATTACAATTGAAGTGACCAGGAACCCTCTGCTGTTTTGCCAGAGATGGAAAACAAAAGCTCTCTCACGCCACTGTTAATACAAGAGTGACATAAACACATCCAGAGCTTGACGCACACAAAGAATCCACAATCACATAAACAGCTTAAGACAAACAAGTCTCATTGTACAATGCAAGGATATGGTATAGAGTTAGAGTACAACCAATATCCTGACCTGTAAACACTCAAGAAGTGTTTGTACCCAGTGCACATCACTGCCCACTCCCAAACACAGCAGGCGCTTTAATTGTCACATCAAGTTGAAACTCACTGTCACTTACATAAATGCATGTTGGGACAGCTCATTCCTACAGAGACACTCTTCAATCATCGTGACGGGAATGTTTAACACAGTGTCTCTTGGTAACAATTGTTCTTTCCTGGTTGTGATCGCTGATCACTGCTCTCCTCCCGTCCCAGGTCAGTCAGCTAGAGGGAAAAGACTGAGGTCATGTATCTCTTTCCTGTACTGCAACGCCTCTTTTTATGTTGGGACTTAATCAAAAAAGCTGCAGTTGTTTATCACTACAGCACCGCTCTGAGAGTTTTGGGTGATCTGTAGCTAGAAAAAATGATAGATATAAAGATCAAATTTATAAATAAAAGTTCCTAGTTTTCACTTCTGATCATTTTTCTGATTAAAAAATATATGTTTGTGTCTGTGCCTAATTAACATTGCCTTATCCAAACCATTGGGCATCACTTGCCTGCTGTAAATGTTTTCAACATGGGAAGCTGAGGACATCATATAAGACACTTGTTGTCGTGACTACATCATCGCTGTCTACAGAAATAGACAAGAATTCTTCATGGTCTTGTCAAAAATGATGATGGATTAGTTTTGCCAGCTTTTCAATACCATTATGAGGAACATGAAAAGACTTGACAACTTTTTTTTTTTTTCTTTGTGTGTGTGTGTTTGTTTGAGTGCTGTGGAGCCTACTGCTGTCATTGCACTAGATGGGGGCTCAGGGGTGTTACTGCTCTCCAAAATTGTTTATGTTGCAGGTGTCATTGTAAAATGAGTGCCAGCTAATATTGAAAAATAGCCAACACTGTCGGCCAGTCATTTGTGATACGATCCGCTGTTATCTTGACATTACATTGATAAAATGTCTTTGCAACGGGACGTTGTATCTGAGCTCTAGAGAGCCTAACACACTGGAAGAGCCCTGGTTTTCAGACTAGATCCTTACTAACAAAAGTTGCAGTAAAGTTTGAAGTAAAAATAGTAAGTTGCTCTCATATTATGCAAACTTTTTGATTAATTATATGGTAGAAGAATACAGAGCTCAACAGGGAATGGTTTTAAAAAATGCATTTGAAAGCAGACCTTCAGACACACCTGGGATTTTATCAAATCTGCTTTGCAAAATTTGAGTACAACTAATATAAGGAACCATGTTAACTGAACACTTCAAGGAACACAGCCAGCCAGATTAATCAGACAATTATTAACAAAGTGATATAAATTTTGCTCTCCAACTCTGACGGATGAAGAGAAATGCATCATCTGGGGCAATTTTCAAAGCTATGTCTTCAAACATTTTCAATCGCAGAGAACCAAAAGTTCCCTGCATCTGGAATGTGAACATTATGAAGGTGAATATTCACTTTGTTTACCAAGTTATTTCACAGCACAATAAGTGTCCTTACTAAAGAGTACAAGTGCACTGATAATAAGACAGCTCACTCATATGTAGACGCACTGCAGAGATTTATACACCATAATGAATGTTTTAGGACTGCCCTATTTTAAACCTTTAGATATATAGGAGAGTCATATACTGTTTGCTTAGTCCTGCATACCATCTGGCTTCCAAATATAGTCTTCTGTAAAGCTGATCTGGCCATGGAGCAGAAAAAAAAACTTCCTTGCAAACAATTGCAAAAGTGGCAGAAATGCAGTTGCAAGAGCTGCTGACACTTCAAAGCTGCCACCTGCTTTGCTACCGATGTATTTTAAATACTTTGTATATGTGCTTTCATAGTTTTGTAGCTGAAAAGTATACCTCAAGCAGCTTTCTAACACTCATACCTGTGAAGGAGTTTCTGGTTCTTTGCAAATAATCAATGAGTTGGCTGTGCTGTGAATAAGTAAGAGCTGAAATATGTGTGTGAAAAGGTAGCTCTGCAGAACAGCTGTACTATATAAGGATTAAAGAAGCTGCTAAATTTACGCATGTCAGCATTTTAGCAGGTAACTTTTGGCTTTTGAAACTTTTCCTGCAGTTTGTCTTCATGCACTCAACTGAAACCATTTTTTTTTCTTTTAACTTGTGTTGCCGACAGGCATCATCAGATAGTTCACTGTGGCAGCCTATACTTTGGGATCAGAGAAAAACATTCAAATGAGAGCTACCAAGTTGTATCTATATTTATCTCATTGGGGGCTTTACTAAGGAGATTTAGCGTGGAAGAACTGTCAGTGTAATCTTCCATTCTGCCTCTTGTATATTCGTTTAAACTGTGTTATGTATGTTTGTGTGTGATAGGCTGCATAATTCTGGATTTAAAAAAAAATCATTTAAATTTTCTCCTGATGAAAACGTTAAGCTTTGCGCTCACTAGCTAACATCTCATCAGGATGGAGTTAAAGCTCCAGTGTATAGCATTTAGGGCAATCCTTTGGCAAAGATTCAGTGTAACTGCATTTTTATAGATAATTATAATTTATTCCTTGTCTTAGAACATGCAATTTTATGTGTTACAGATTCCTCTGGCATGGTAGTCTGACACGTTGCATGCACAGTTTTGTTCAAGCACAACAGAGGCCTCTCTACAACAGCACTAAATTACGAAATGTTGGTTCACTCAGTTACATTTTAATTGCACAGTAAGGTTCTTTTGGCGTACTTTTTGAAGAAAAGAGCCTCCTGCCAAGATGTATTAGATATTGTATTACAAAGATGCAGTTGAACTTTACATTAGATAAAACGTGAAAAAACGTTAGTAGGTTCTGCCCAAAAAAGTTATAGATGGAAATACCAAAAAACTTAAATTGGCACAAAATCCAAGTTGATGATTTTTCATTTATGTCATACATTTATTTTCTTCTTAGTCAGGCTGATGATTGAAAAAGGGCCAGTAGGACTGGTTAAATCTTATTTCAATAACAATTTTGCTTTGCGGTGATACCGTTATTTTGTCCTGTAAATAGAATACAATATCAATGTAATTCTAATAGGATTCACCGTTAACTCAGTTAACATTTGTTTGTGATAATGCAAATTTTCATCAGATATGATGGAGAAGATTCAGATAATCACCTTTTTATGAATGTAATTAATACAAACGGGTGAGTAATGGTGTTTATGATTTCCAGCATAATTTGGCATCCTGAGGTGCAAGAAAAACAGGCTCCAGTTTGAGTTGATTCCCATTAATGATACCTGGTCCTGTGCCTGATCAGAATAAAGTATTTACAGGAAGGTTGAACCTTCTCTGTTTGATTGTATTCAGAGAGAGCTAGATATCATTGTTTGTTAAGCTGACACACCTCAATAAGCCCAGCAGACTGCTGCCACTGCTGCACTGAAGCTGCCAGGAAATTGCCTTAATATACAGCCTTTCAGCTGGCTGGTTATCTAGAGGCTGCAGGCCCCCAAAGAAATCAAATTTCTTAAACATACCAGCTTAGGACCTCAAAAGGTTTTTAAGCACAAAGTTAGTGATTTAAATTTGAGAAATGGTAAATATCATCTTTTGTCTTTGCTGCCTTGATTTTCTTAATTAATTAAATTTTTGGGGCTACTTGTATCAATTATTCATGAGGAAATTGATTGAGCCTCACCGAAGCAGTTAGTCTTGCTTACCAGTTGCTGTGGACAGAGATGCAAGTGTACTTCTAGGATTCAAGGTGTACTGTGATTTGCATAGTAACGATTATAAAACATGTACAGTGTATTTGCTCCTACGATGTTGGAGTTATGTTTAGAGTTTCCCTCGAATGGTCACGCCTCCTCTTTTTTCTATTTGATGGCCTGTCACATCTCAAGTTGCTTGTTTTGCAAGAAATAAACTTTTCTATTTCAAATCAAATCAAACTTTATTTGTATAGCACTTTTCATACATGACGCATCACCAAGTGCTTTACATCATAAAAACAAATATCTAAAAAATAATAAGTATAAAGCATGAAAGATCAATAGCACACACCTGATCATGCTCTTTTTTACTTTTCACACATTCATCATCAAACACACACACACCCCAACGTAAACACATGATGCCACCCCTCTTTGCATGAAAATGAAAAATAAAACTGCCATCTAATTTCTCTCTTTAACTGAAACGATTATGTAAAAACATAATTTGAGCTAAAAGATAAATGGCTTGACACCGCTGCAAGGAAACAATATTTTGGGGACCCGTCCAGACCAGGAGCCTTCTCACCATTGACCATAGAGTGCATCGCCAAGACTAGGGCAGGCCAGGGCCCCCACCACAGCCATAGGACTGCAGCACAGAACCCCATCAACCACCCTGATCAAGGCGACCCCCGCAGCAATGACCCTGCAGACTGAACAGGCATAGCTCCCGACGTGGAGGATCCCCATGAGGAAAACACTGGAGCTAGAAAGTTAAAAAGATAAAAAATGAAACTCAGGATAAAATAAATAAATGAGTAAAAATAAACCTAAAAGCAATAATAAGAACAATAAAATCAAACCTAAATAATATGTAAATACATAAAAAGTACATCATAAAATCAGTTAAGAACAGAGATATAAAATAAATAGATTAAATAAAAGAAAAATTCAATTAAAAGCTAAGCTAAAAAGGTGGGTTTTGAGCCTCTTTTTTTTCATTTGTTCACTTGTCATTGTAAATGATCATAGTAATAATTGTAATCATAAATCACTCATTCCAATTGATCATTTCTTCAGAATTTCTTCTTTCTTTGGATGTTTTGATATTCATAGAGTGACGTTTTTAACAGGAATCCATGCAAATGTCATCATTTTGTTGAGTTGCAAACATTTCCTCTGAAATGTGCTTGATAAAGTTAAGTGGAAAGATCACTAAAGACTTCCTGTTTGCCTTTAAAACTAACTGTGCCTGTTTCCTATCTGCGTGTAGCCAACTAATTTGTCTCCACCAGTGTCCCTGCAGACTTTCTCTCTCTCTCTTGTCCTGAACTCTTAAATGTGGTTGCTGTCTTTCACTGTATTTTCTTCTGAGTTTTGTGTGAATAACTGTCAGTATTTGACAACCAATAGTCCAGCTATAGATGAATTTGTGTTGTTTTCTCACCATTATTCTGAAGTGACACTTTTTTTTCCATTGTCAGACTCCAGTCTCCATTATTGTAGATTTTTTAAAATTATTATAAAAAGAAAGGTACAATTGTTGCTGTTCAATGTGTTTATTCTGTAAGAAAAATATTTGTATGTTAGACTCAGGATCCTTAAAAAAAAAAAAAAGAAGAACATTTGAAAATATCAGTCACCTTAGTCCATGAAAAGGATTTTCTGGCATTTGATTAACAAAACAGTTTATTAATTAGTAAAGATTAGTCATTAATGCGAGTGATCATTATTCAAACATGATGCTGTACAAATGGCAATCAGCTCCAAGCACTGGCTGAGCAGAGGAAGATGGGAGTGGTGGCCATATGGATACTTGATCTGCATGCAAATTAGCTGTGAGTATGTGTGTTTGAACGCTTGCGAATGTGTAGTGAGTACAGCAGCTATTGCTTTAGAAAGATGACTGAAAACAGAGTGATTGTGTGGCTATAGTGCTAGGATTAATAGGTCATGTTATCTGCATACGTGTGAGTGATAGTGCGCGTTGTACTTTGTGTGCATCTCTCATCTCCTTGTCTCTTCCCATCTGTCTGCCTGTAAAAACACTGTCATGAGTATTGATTGTAAAAATTTATCCTAGCTACAAGTATTCAAAATATAATCCTGCCCCCGCCCATATCAAGGTAGAACTACACAGGAATCAGGGTGTTTTTGTAGGAGATGCAGCACACACACTGCAGCCAAGGGACTGACGTGTTGGACTTTATTTGGCTATCTGACATTTTTTTGAAGATGGTGAATCGTATCAATGTGATTGTCGGTGTGTTTACTCTGAAGCCTCTGCTGGTTTAGTTACCAAGGCTGACCTCTCTGCTCTTGCCCTGGAGCCCCATCTCCATCCCACATGACTCTTCACTGATCTGCTGGCCTGTGGATGCAGAGACAGCTGAAAGGTGTGTGCGTGAGCGATTGTGTTTGCTGAACCGGCTGATCTGTAGGCAGGACTCCAGCTGTACTGGGTGGCAGGCGGTCACAGGTCTAATAATAAGATGCCTGAATCTTAATCTGACCTGTTACATAATACACGTCACACGTTAACTAGAGATGGAGGGGAGATCACATGCGCATGAGGGGAGGAGGAGGAGGGAGCACACTTTTCCACGGGGAGTTTATGTATCTTGGTTTGAGTCCAATACATGCTGGATGCATCAACAAAGCTTCTTATCTAAACACTGGACCTAAACATCATTATAGTTTCCTCATTGAAATGTTTTCTGTTTGCATTTCTCAACCTTTGCTAGTAATTGCTATGGTGTTTCTTTGACTGAATGCAAATGATCCAGATTTTAGATGAAAAAAAAACTAAATGACATCATTTACACAAAGTATATACAAAGACATGTGTGAATAAATAATAATGAATTACTAAATTGCTATTTAAAGAGGTAGATAGCCAGCACTGAATAGGTTGTGTGAGAAAAGGACGGGATTGAATATTGATCCTTGTTCCTTGATCCTTGTTTGCAGCCTTAAGGCGTGTGTGTGTGTATATATATACACATTATATATATATATTATATATATACCTATTCAGTGCTCTCTATTCATATTTATATCTACATTCATCTTATAAAGTGTTAATAAAACGAGTTAAAATCACATTAAAATGTACATCCTTTTACTAAATTTTCAGAATCTCCATGACAGAAAATGTGTTTCAGGAATACACCTGCAACACACTCATTTAATAAAATGCACAGTTATAATTTGTTAGATCTGCTTTGAGGACATTGTAGTTATATTAATTGCCTTATTAATTTACATGTTCTCATGGTCTGGCATGTCTCAACTCCTGCTTTTCTGCAGCAGCAGAGTTTGCCAGGAATGTACTTTTGTGATTGGTCATCTGCTGTCAGCTCTGCCCGTTTTAGAAAAACATGCACATATCCAGAGTCGAGTGATTTTATTGAGTTGATAACCAGCATCATTGTACCACTTAGTGATTATCTATGTTGTCAATTAGTCAAGCCAGATCATTTTAAAGATAGGCTGGATATGGTGAACTTGCCCCATAATAGACCATAGACCCTGTGTCTCAGTTCTGGAAATGTGCTTTTTTTTCCCCTGCACTTTTCGCCTTTTTATGTTTTTCTGCATCCTGATGTCCTTCAAACGTCAGTTTAGTCTGTGTCTCTTTGTTTTGGAGTGTGTGTAGGTTTCATAGGAATGTTCTGTTCAGGCACAATGCCTTAATGAATGGCAGCTCTGATCTAAGCATATGCAGGCTGGGCCCCTTAACCAAAGCCACTATCAGTAGTTCTTTGTCCCGCACTGCACGTGTATGTTGCGGTGTATGTTTTCTGTCAATTTGTGTCCTTGTTAGCCACGTGTCTTAATTCATTGGCATGCATGCATGTTTTTTTCCATGTGCCCTATAAGCATGTACACATGTGCTCCAGGGTTTGCCTTTCCTTGAAGGGAGCAAACTGACACCCACCATACACACATGAATTGGGGCTCTGGTTGTGTGTGTTTTTCACTGGAGGATATGGTTAGCATACCACCTCTCAGAGACTGTTTGCCTCTGCTTCCTTAGGCTTTCTATTACTACCCCCCTTCCCTTCCTTTCCCCTTTGACCCCAGCCTCTGTAACAGAGCTTTACCTTTAGCCTAAATCCTGATAGCCTCTGGAACAAGAGCTTTTTCCATTACAGACTGGGAGCATGAAACCTTAGCTGAAAATAAGCCTGTCAGAGGACACTATATCCAGCAAGCAAGCCATCATGTAAAGGTGATGGACTGTGACCTTGAATGTTGACCATTGTCATATATTACTCCCTCCTGTCTTATTTTCCTCCACTCGCTGCTGGAGTCTTGCTCCCTTTGTTCAAACCTTTCTGACTCCAGCCCATGAAAAAAAAAAGAGAGAGAATTGTCCCAGAATATATTCATTCTCTCTCTCGCTCTCTCTCTCGCTCTCTCTCTCGCTCTCTCGCTCTCTCTCTCGCTCTCTCTCTCTCTCTCTCTCTCTCCCCCTCCTCTCTCTCTTTTCATCCTACATATATTTGGCCTACAGCTGGCTAACAGAGTCCCCCCACCTCCCATCTCTTCTTCCTCATGTATTGGACTGCGTCTCTCTTCACGTGCAGCAGCAGCTCAGAGGGATGTAGGAGGAGGTCCCTCCGAGGAATGTGCGTGACTGGCTGGCTGACTGCGATACGAACACACACTTCTGCAGAGCCAGCTCGAAGGGATTCTGTGCTAGCTAACCCAGCTCTGGTGGGGTGTGTGTACTATGTGTATCTGCACTTTTGTCCTTGTGCAGACTTGAGTGAAAAATACCTGAGGTGTTCCATCTGAGTTTGACAAGATGGATTTGAGTCTAAATCAGATATTTAAACATTCAAAGACAGCCTATGTATAGGGGGGTGTTGTGTTGAGAGAGAGTGTTTTTATTCATTTTTATATATTGTTTGCGTTTCCTGTTGTGTACCAACTGACCTATGGGATTCTGGGACTTCTCTCTGGAGGAGTCCCGGAGATTGAGAGCAAAGAGTACACTCATAGCATATTACTGGTGACCTAATGCATAATACATCTCATACAACCTGCCATAGATTTAGGTGTTGTGAATAATAAAGAACAAAGAGCGGCTCAGTTTTGTGACAGCAAGTTGATTATTTCCTGTCAGCAGCATTTATGCCTCTTTATAGCTGTTAATTTTAGCAAAGTCAGAGGGGAATAGCCTGTTCTGAACCAGTGAAAGGTTGATTCAGCCCTGCTCTGTCCTGTCAGCCCCACCCACACTACAGTGGCAAACTTGGTGAAGCACAAAGTGGTGCAGAACACACTTTTTTTTTTTCTATCTACAAATTCCTCATGTAACGGGTTGAGATTTTGTTTGGAAATGTTCTGCCAGTGATTATGAATGGTGTTATCGGTTCTGCTTATGTTTTAATGTGTGTGTGTTTGTGTACTTACTATGTTAGAGAGTGAACAGTCGGTGTGTGTGGCTTCACCCCTCAGCTCAGCTGACAGGGAAGGTCTAAATATACTCCTTTGAAGCAGCCAAACTGGAAAAGTTGTGTCATCCACTGCCTTCCCCCACACCCCTTCTCTAAGCAGGTCCATTCAGCCACAGTTTAATAACCCTATCCACTTCAGCAAAAACCTAAACAAAGATATGCATCATCACAATACTGGTTGCTTTCCACTGTTACTGGGACATTTTTATTGTGCCAGGATCTGTCACAGGACAGGCAAATGAATATCCTCCTCCAACTGTTTCCTTGTTTTTCTGGGGTTTTTTTTCTTTTTTTGGTGGGGGGGGGTGTTCGGTTTCTGCTGACCATCTGCTCCTTTGCCTTGTTTAGATTCAACAGAGGAGTTTTTCGAGTATGATGCCGAGGAGTTCCTGGTGCTCCTGACCTTGCTCATCACAGAGGGAAGGACACCAGAGTATTCTGTGAAGGGCAGGACTGAGGGGCTGCACTGCCCGCGAGCCCAGTCAGCCATGCCTCCTTTCCACAAGCATGAATGCAGCGACAAACTGCCACAGGTACCACACCTGCACATACGTCAGCGTACACAACCTCTCAGGCATATATTCTTCTGTCCTTTCTTAAAAAGAGGGCGGTCTCCCCTCATTTCATGAGAGAGTTCTCTCGGCAGCATTAAAACTGCTTATCAAAAACCATCCCGGACTGATATAAATGTATTCAAACTGTTTCAACAAACTTCATACAGGGTCCTCCAACTGGAATAGCAATTGAAAAATGCCCAACTTTTGAATTCTTTGAGCTTAGATGTGATCAAACAAGTTTTCTGACAATTACCTCAGCTCTAAGTGCGGCTTCTTTCAATGTTATCTGCTTCATCCCTGAATATCAAGATCTTGTTGACATTTACTAATGAGCGCTACCCCTTTTCCTTTGTCTGTGGGATGTGTGTGTGTGTGTGTATGTGTGTGTGTCTCCAGTGTCGGCAAGCAAGGCGAACCCGCTCTGAGGTGATCCTGCTTTGGAAGAACAGCATCCCCATCATGATTGAGGTCATGCTTCTTCCAGACTGTTGCTATGGTGACGAGTGCCCCCCAAGTGACCCCATCAGTGACCCGGTCATCAAGCAAGATGCTCTGCTGTTGGAGAGGTGGACCCTGCAGCCAGTTCCAAGACAGTAAGTCACTCACACATACACATTTATACCAATTTTTTTAATATTACATATGGGCAATTCGAGAAAATTGCACTTTTAATTACACTGCTCTATATATCTAAACAACATTGTGTTTAGTAACACCGAAATGAGACACACACAAACAGTACGTTGTATTTCCAACTTTACCACCTACTACATTCATCTATGGCTTGGATATTTTTATTGCTCATCTAACTGGAGCTTTCACATAACATGCTTATTTTGACATTTTAATTTGTTTATGCAATATAATTTTATGAACAAAGGCAAGGTAAGTTTATTTTGTATTGCATGTACAAGACCATTCAAAGTGCTTACATAAAACATTAAAAGTATTATAGTGGTGTGCAGAGATCATTTAAAATCAAAAACAAGAGAAAGGGAGAAAGAAAGATAATTAGATTAGAAACAGTATTAAAAACATGATCAAGTTTAAAAATTTAAGCTTACGAGAAATGGTGTAGATTTTTACTTTTAAATAAAAACTATGTTAATGCAGCAGAGAACAGGAGTGTGAGTGTGTTTCAACTGATCTGAGGCTTTCTGGGAGTTTATTCCAGACATGTGGGGCATAGAAGCTGAATGCAGCTTCTCCATGTCTGCTTCTGACTCTGGGAACTGATAAAAGACCAGATCCAGATGACCCGAGTGGTCTGGTAGGTTCATACTGGGTTAAGAGGTCACTGATGTATTTTGGTCCTAAACCATTCAGAGCTTTATAGACCAGAAACAGAACTTTAAAGTCTATCCGCTGATGGACAGGGAATCATTGTAAAGACCTCAGAACTGGACTGATGTGGTCCACTTTTTCTCGGTTTTTGTGAGGACTTGATCAGCAGAGTTCTAAATAACCTGCAGTTGTCTAATTGATTTTTTTCAGTAAACCTGTAAAGACGCTGTTACAATAATCAAGCCGACTAAAGATGAAAGTATGGACTAGTTTTTCCAGGTCCTGCTGGGACATCAGATCTTTTAACTTTTAACTAATATATCAATTGATATATTCTTAAGGTGATAGTAGGCTGAATTTGTGATTCCCTGAATGTGTTTTCAAAATTTACATCTGAGATAGGTCAGAGTCCATCACTACACTCAGATTTCTGGCCTGGTTGGTGGTTTTTAGGTGCATAGAATGAAGCTCTATGGTGACCTTTAGAAGTTTCTCTTCGACTCTAAAGACAATGACCTCAGGCTTGTTTTTGTCCAACTGAAGAAAGTTCAGGCTCATCCAGTCATTAATCTCCTTAATGCTTTTACCAAGAACCTGTACTGGGCTTTGGGCTCCTGGTGACATTGTAATATAAATCTGTTTGTCGTCTGCATAGCTATGGTAACTAATTTTCTTGTTCTTTGTGACCTGTGCCAGTGGGAGCATGTAGATATTAAATGGAAGAGGCCCCAGGATGGAACCTTGGGTAACTCCACATGTAATTATTGTTTGCTCAGGTGTAAAGTTAACTATTGACACTAAGAACTTTCTGTTCTATAAGTATGTTTTGAACTAGTTTAGTACAGTGCCAGAGAGGCCCACTCAGGTCTCTAGTCGTTTGAGTAATATAGGATGGTCAACTGTATCAGATGCAGCACTGAGGTCCAGTAAAACTAAGACTGACATTTTTCCACGGTCTGTATTCAAACATATTTCATTAATCACTTTGGTCAGAGCAGTCTCAGTGCTGTTGTTCTGTCTAAAACCTGACTGGAAGACATCATAGCAGTTGTTTTGTGCTGAAAAGTCATTTAGCTGGTAGAAACAACTTTTGTCTTTTTTAACTAGAGGAACTTCTTCTGCAAGAGGATTTGGGCCCCCCCCCCAAAAAAATCCCCAGAGTTGATCAAGTTTAAGTAACTTTTATTTATCATTTTGCCAGGGGAGGGGAATGTACAGCAAGTAAGAGAAAAAGTTGTTAAAATTGTCAAAGCCATATCTGAACTAAGTACCAATGAAGACATAAATGTAGTTGTGCTCAAGTACACATTTGCATTTCACATAGACTGACTTTGGCTCCTAATAGTATGACATGTCATTAAATCGTCACCTGCTGTTTTCTTTTTATACTTCTGCCAAAATCTAATGGTAATTCTGCAAGAAGTTTTAAAAATGGAAAGGGCAAAGTAATGCATTTATTTTTACTGATCAAAAAAGCAGTAGTAAAATAAGTACAACTGATGTACAAAAATAATGATGCATTGTATTTTGATAAATGACTCTGCTCAGGGTCATTTATCATTGTACAGCACATAGACCCTGGGTAACAATACAGAGAATAAATAACAATATCCAGAGCAAATGAACACCACTGAGCCACACAATGTAAACCACCTAGCATGGATTGTATAATTTCCCCTTATGCCACCAAAATATCTCTGACTGTAAGAGAATAGATACAAGACCTACAATTTGTCATGCAGTCTCTGCCACTGGAATGATGGCAGAGAGAGCTTATGTGTTTTGTGGGCCGCAGGGTTGGGGCCCCCATGAATTGGTCTTGATCCTGCACATCCCACTGATGTTTGATTGGATTGGGAGCTGGGGGGTTAGGAGGCTGGGGCCCTTTCTCGTGTTTCTTGAGGCGTTCATGAGTAGTTTGTGGTGTGGCAGAGCGTAAAATCCTTCTGGGAGAAGCTGCTGCCATCAGGGATTGCCATTGGCATGAAGGGGGAGGTGTATGTGTGCGTCTGCTGGGTTGGGTAAGCTTTGTCTGTAACAATGAGTGGTACCTGTTAAAGTAACATCCACCTGAATACCAGGAACCAAGTTGTCCCAGGCAAAATGGTCAATGTTGTTCGCTTCACCTTTTGGTGGTTTTATTTTAGAGCTGACTAGTGTATATAAACAGGAAAAACTGAAACTGAATACAACTCTTCAGATTGCTATTGATTCAGTGTTGTCCATTTTTCTGGACTAATACCAGCAAATAGCCTTAAAACAAAGAAAAACTAAACCGATGCACAGAAATATATTCTATATTTAAAAAATCTATTTTTATTTATTTTATTTGGTAACTAGTGGGTTAAGTAATCTGACAGATTGGCCCACTTTCCTACTAACACATGCACAAACAGGGAACACACTTTTTGAGTGGGGAAAAAAAATCACTTTCTCATTAACCTGACATACTGGCACACTTCCACCTCTTTTTATCTGTGTTTTTAATAGAAGCGGTGATCGTTTCATTGAGGAGAAAACCTTGCTATTGGCTGTTCGTTCCTACGTCTTCTTCTCCCAGCTCAGCGCCTGGCTCAGTGCCTCCCATGGCATCGTCCCCAGAAACATCCTGTACAGGTCAGATTTAACACTCACTGACACCAGTGGGCCAAAAGCATTTCAGTCATGCTGTCTGACTAAATTATTAAAGCTATGGATAGCTTGTTTTTACTCCTGCAAATAGTTAAGTTTATTGTACTGGGTAAATACTTTGTACTGTTAACTTTTGAAGATTCATTTACAAGCTTTGGCAATTCTTTAGATATTCTAAATCTAAGATGGTAAACAGTTTCCTCTTTATTGAATCTCACACTCTGTCCAACAGAATCAGTGCTGCTGATGAAGATTTGGTGTGGCAGTTTTCTCAGACACCATCAGAGCACATTTTCCCTGTCCCTAATGTATCCCAGAGTGTTGCGCTGCAGGTTCGTGTCCAGTCACTCCCCCGACAACCGACCTACCCCACCCTGGCCTGCAGCATCCATACCGGCCTGCCTCCGCTTTACAGCAAGACCCCCAGCCTCAACCCGAACCTCAACAGCCATGGTGGCCTGCCCACCCTCAAAAAGACCCAGGACCCCAGCAAAGACAACCTTCATCAAAACTCGAACATGTACAGCAAGAGCTCCAACCCCATGTCTGGTCTTCTCCTCAATGGCTTACCCATCCCTAATCTACCCATAAACAACATCCCCATTAATAGCCTGCCTCACACTGCTGTGCCACATCCTTACAGCAAGAAGAGTCAAGAGCCTGGTGAAAACCACACGTATCAGAATGGAGAGCTTCCGCAGGTCAACCTCCCTCAGCGTCATGGCTCACCGCTGTTTCACAGGCCCTCCCACTCCCCCACACCCTCACGTGCTCATTCCCCTTCCCCCCCCAATAAAGCAGGAAAATGGTTGTACTCAACCCTCAATGGTTCATCTGACCCACCGCAAGTGGACGACTACGGTTCTAGTCCCAACAGCAATGACAGGTCAAAGGGTCTCAGCCCTGAGCCTCTGAGGGCTTTTAAACACTTGTCCATGGCCGAGCCCCCCCGCTGCCCATCGCCACGGCGGGGCACAACTGAGACGAACCCTTTGATTGGCTCCTTGCTGCAGGAGAGACAGGAAGTTATTGCCCGCATTGCACAAAGGCTCAACTTCTGTGACCCGACAGCCCCACCACTCCCTCCCGGCCTGTTTGCTTCCGACAACCCTCCCAAAGCCATGTGGGGCAGTAACCATGACGACGTAGCTGCCAGTAAGACCAAAGAGCCCGAAGCACCACCTTTTGAGTCTGTGGGACGTGCGTGGCCTGCCCCGTTCAACACACCTGTGACTGAAACCTCTTTCGTCAAACGAGAGAGCTTGTCCCCTAAACCTGCAGCCTGCAGGAAGCTGAAAATGACTGAAACAAGAGACAGAGAGGAGGACAGGAATGGAGAGAAAGAAAGAGACAGACAGAAAGAGAAAGACAGGGGAAAGGAGAGAGACAGCTCCCTCATTGCTCAGGCGGTGCAAGACATTACCAGGCTCATCCAGGAGAGACTCTCTGTCCCCTCTTTGTCCCCAAGACACAGCAGCAGCGGCAGCCCTCTGCACCACATGCACACAACAACAGTCACACACACAGTCCGCACATACTCTCACACAACGCACGTCCCACAAGCATCACACACTGCCAGCAACGGCTACACCAACGGCCACATATCCAGCCACAAACCTCAGAGAGGCAGCACGCACAACGCTGCCCCAAATATGCCCATTTGCACAGACAAGCCCCAAGTCGGACCGGGGTCCGAATGCTATTCTCCCCGGGTCCAAAATGGTGCTGAGTTTACACTTGAAGAACCCTCACTAAATGGCCAGTCCCACACTCAGGCTGGCCAGCGTTTACGAGTTTCCCCACAGGAAAAGTTCCGAGTCAGGACACCGTGCAGCCATGAAACCCCCCCTAAATCCCCTCTCCTTGAGAACAGTCCAAGGAGTTCCCAGATATTTAGCTTGAATTATGATGATGCTAGCCCAGCCATGAACTGTAACAGAAGCCAGGACCACAGCAAGCCTCAGTCACAGATGCAGATGCAGAACTGCATGCCAGCCGAGGCTCCCGCCTTCCAGGATGAGAACCAGGTACCCTCGAAGTCTGGATGCTCCAGCACATCCGGTCCAGACATGGCTCCATCTCCTACTGTCCTCGTAAGGGATCAGTTTTGTTTTGTTTATGTACTAGCACTCCTTTTGTTGTAGCCTCTTTAGTCATCTGCAGCTACTCCAGATTGTCACGCTTTTCACTATTTTTAAACCTGGCTTTTTTGTGTATTAAATGAGTGGAGGTTTTGTAGTTTTACATGTCATGATAAATGAAAAGTTTATCTCTGAACACAACCCTTATAGTCTTTATTCTAAGCTAAGCTTACTGGAAATGCATGTAGTCTCATCTAAATCATTAATACATTTAATTGCATTCTTTACGTTTGAAAAGCTCACATGAAAAAATATACTTTATACAGCTTTGTTTTTTGTTGTTGTTTTGTAAGAATTGTTATTCCTGTTCTGTTCATCTTAATTTCTCCCATCTTTGTGCCCCAGCGTTCTCAAAGTCCCTCCCCTCTACGTCCCTGCAACAGCTGGAAGAAACAGAATCGCCACTCATTAGACGCCACAGCAACCAAGGCCTTCCACCCCTGCACTGGCCTGCCTCTGCTCTCCAGCCCTGTAAGAACACACACACTCAGATACTCCATCAGTATGGAGACAGAGACTCAGTTATTCTCAGACCCTAATTTTGACATTTCTCACATTGACACTCTGGTCACATCCAACTACACAGGCATAGATGAACACCTAATGACTTGTTCACACAGATGTATCCATTATAACCCCAGTCTAACCACCTTCTATTCCAAGCCATCTGAACCATTACTCTCAGCACATTCGACAATGAAAGTGCTGTGAATGTTTGCCATTAAAAGACTTCAATATCTGCCAGCTGTCTCTTTTTATTGCTGCTGGGCTACTGAGTAGTTATCCTCAGTTAATCTACACACACGTGCACACATACACACATACACATGGCAGGATGAAAGGCATGTGACTCAGCTGCGCCTCATCGGCCGCATTAAATTATAGCAGTGAGTTCCAACATCACAATTTCCTGCCGTTTGATCACATTCACTAACATTTAACCTAAAGTGTGACTCACTTGCGCACATTTTTGGGAACTCAAGAAAAAGTTCACACACGTGCAGTATGACTCGCATGACAAACATGCAAAATTATATCAAAAGTTTTTTCTATATTTTTATGCATTGGTTGGATATATTTATTTTAAAATCAAAATGCAGAATGGGATTTTATTAGGTCTGGGTTTAAGGACAGCCTTTTTCTGTCTGAGAAAATTCAGCTGCTCTGTGTTAATCATGTCCTCTCTGTCTGCTGCAGGTTCCTCAGAGGAAAAATCAAACAGGTTACTTTGACCTGGACACCTCTCTGACTGGCTGTAAGGGTTTGCCTTGGGCCGCTGGGAAAAGGTACTTATTTTCTCACCTAGGAACTCCGTTATTATAGTTGCAAACCTCAGTTTATCCACCAGGCCAAGGTCGGGGTACTTTCATTCATCTAATTCACTTCAATTAACAGTTAAATACAGAGGGGTTTTTTTGTTTTTGTTTTTTTTAGTCTAACGGGAACTCTTGAGAAAATAGTCTAACAGTCAAGGGCAAAGTCTACTGTTAGACAATGTGGGAGACTGGAGGGGAGGGGGTGAAAAAGTGGGTAAGTTAATTAAAAGATAAAGTACTTTATTATGAATCACCACATTTTTTAATTAAACCACCAGGCATCCTGTATCATTAATGTTAATAGACCACTGTTCTCTTCAGACGAACTGTAGGTACTTTAGGAGTTGCAGCTGCTGTCTACTCACTGTGAGGTGACAGAGTGAACAAACTGCAGTCTATTAAAGATTAGAAACGTGTTTTAGTATTAAGCACAGTAGAAATAAATAGATGTGCACGCCGCTTGTAGCAGGTGCTGATAGAGTTCATGATGGTAGCAGATGAAATCACAGTGAGTCATGGGAAGGTGAGGTGTTATTAGCACAAATGCTTTGAATGGATACTTTTTTTCATTGTAATATTTATTTAACAATGAAACTAGAACAAAGGATAACATAGTGCTGCAGTTTACTCTACTGGTTGTAGTCAAGGCATTAAAAAAAGTGATCAGCACAGTGAAACTTCTCAGTCAGGCCACTTTTTTTTATCCTTGTTTGCCTTACAGCATCTGGGTGTCACTATATGTACAATTGTGGGAGAAATACAGCCTTTATAGAGCATTAGCATGAAGAAATCCTCTGAAGGGAAAGGCATGTTGTCCTCTCAGACTAATCTACAATCACTCGCATTCAGCTGTATATGGCAGTGAGAACTGAGTTGGCTTTATATACACACAGAGTCATACCTCTGCCTACACACAGTAAATGTGGGTGGAAGCTCACTGCTGCTCTCTTGAAAGCAGATGTTTGAGGAGTTTTGCGTTCTGGATTGGAAGTTGTTTTCGACCATCTGACTGCACCTTGATTGGAAATGAAAATGTTATTTAAGATCTGAGTGTGGGACTCGCTCTGCTTGTTCTCCTGGCTGATTCTGCTTTTGTTTACAAACAAATACATCAGCTTGAGGTAATATTCTCATCTGGGATACAGGTTTGTTCAGAAATGCAGGAATGTTTGTCATGTAGGCATCTTAAGATGTTATTACATCATGTATTGGAAAAACAAGTTGATCAAGCATGTGTGCTTTAACCCTTTAGGGTGTGTCTAAAGAGAGAGGGATACACAGATGAGTCACAGCAGCTGTTCAGCGCCAGCGCTCCACCTGCCAGTCTCAGCCTGCTGGGAAACTTTGAGGTATAATATCATCTCTCATGTTCAGTCAAAATATTTTTTGATAGTGGTTCCCATTCACTCACTTGAATTTTGGTTCACGTCTTTGAGGTTTATAATCTGGAATAACTGTCAATCAAAGTTGTAGTTTTCACAAATGAATTATTTTAGAAATATGATTCAATAACCTCAAAGGATTGTCATTCTGCAGGGGAAAAAGGGAGGAAATGTGTCATATTGAACTCTGTTTCATTAGGAGTGTGTGCTGAACTACCGCCTAGAGCCTTTAGGGACAGTGGAAGGTTTCACAGCAGAGGTGGGAGCCAGTGGATCCTTCTGCCCGAGTCACCTGACCCAACCTGTGGATGTGACATTCTACAGTGTCTCAGATGACAATGCTCCCTCACCATATATGGTGAGCTCACATATTTTCATTTAGTAGACCAAATGGCCATTTTTCTTTTATATCTTGCATGGTTGAGAATTGAGATAAGATTGTCCTTAGACTGTGTGTGCCAAATCCTTTTGTACGCCAGTTTGTGACGCTGATTGTCGTGTTTTCTCACAGGGTGTGATAAACCTGGAGACCCTGGGAAAAAGGGGCTATCGTGTACCTCCATCAGGAACCATTCAAGTGGTAAGGTTTTTTATTTTTCTTAGTATAAATGTCCCAATTTTAAATGTCACTATATTTTTGTCCATAACGTGTCTCAGGCCTTGTGTACACATGGCAGAGAACAAAGAACTGAGTGCATCAAAAGGAAATAGAGACTCCTAGTGGTCGTTGTGGAAAATTAATGATGCAGCCTAACAAATATTTAAGATAATGTCTTTTTATTTATGGTAATGATCATGTTTTTTAATATGAAGCTTTTCAACACTGTTGGGGTGGGGGGGGGGGGGGGGAGTACAGTGTGTTGCATATTTGAAATCCAGTCTTTATTGTCAGGTCACAAAGAGTCAAAAGTGTAAACCATGATGGTCTTTCTGGTTCACCTCCTCAGA
>JBBBVU010000001.1:26155532-26207268 GCA_037177055.1 Atherinosoma microstoma | reverse complement strand
CACACATGAAGATAAAACAAATAAAATCACCAAAATCGAGACGGTGGTCATTTTGCATATTAACTACAACCCTAATATTCTTGACTTTTTCATTGATTGTATCCAAAATTATTTTAAAAACCCCATACAAACAATGTCTCTTATGAACAGAATAGTTGTAGGGGCCATTTATGTCCACTTTTTAGCCATTTGGGAGAGAATCGAGCTAAGTGCTTCACATGGGTTTAGGTTTTATCTACAGCACAACCCCTGGGTTAGGTGGATGGTAGAGAAAACCTTGTTCCATTTTTTTCCCCTTATTTTATTAATTTTACTTTTTATCTTTGTTCTGTTCAATTTAGTTTGTTTTTAAATTTGCTTTTAAGTTGTTTTATTTGTTGTATGAAACCCATTGAAAACCATTTTGTGCAGTAAAAGTTTTACTTTTTAAAGAAAAAGGTTTTTACTGTAAAACCGTTTTTTTTTTTTTTTTTTAATATTTGCACTCTATTTTTTCCAGGAGAATTCAGTTTTATATAAACATGAAACTTTTGGAGATTATGTTTCTGTGGAATGAGCATCACCGCTAAATGTGGGGTTAATGCCCTGAAAAATGATGGATGGATTGCACTCTTCTATATCAATGAGTTAGAAAATTAGAATTAAAAAAACACATTTTGCCCATTTTTACTCTTTATTAATTTTGTTGAGGACCTCGGTGTTGTGAGAGATCCAAACTCAGCCACAACAGCTCGAACCTCCTTATACTGGTCACCAGCCTGGTCACAATCTAGCTACTGTTGGATGGCATCCCATTCCTCAAAAAGGAGTTGTTGAAGGTTTATCACCGTGATTGTTTTGGTCACTGTATCACGTACAGCATCCCCAAGCTGACCCCTTACATGTTGAATCAGGTTAAGGTCTGAACTCACGGCAGACCAGTCCATCCTCTCTACAGGTGCTGCCTCTCCCACTACGTGAATCATGCACTGAGCGAAGGGCAGCAGGGGTCTGTTAATGATCAGTCATAATCTTAATCACCATCCATCCATCCATCTTCTGCCGCTTATCCAGGATTGGGTTGCAGGGGCAGCAGCCTAAGCAGGGAAGCCCAGACTTCCCTCTCCACAGCCACATTTGCCAGCTCATCCGGGGGAATCCCGAGGCATTCCCAGGCCAGCTGAGAGATGTAATCCCTCCAGCATGTCCTGGGCCTTCCCCAGGGTCTTCTCCCAATGTGACGCCCAAAATACCTCACTAGGGAAGCGTCCAGGAGGCATCCTAACCAGATGCCCGAGCCACCTTATCTGGCTCCTCCATGCGGAGGAGCATTGGCTCTACTCTGAGCCCCTCCCAGTTGACCGAGCTTCTCATCCTATCTCTAAGGGAGAGCCCGGCCACCCTGCGGAGGAAACACATTTAGCTGATTGTATTTGCAATCTCCTTCTTTTGGTCGCTACCCAGAGCTTGTGAGGTGAAGGCAGAAATATACATACTGTAATCATAATCGCAGTATAGATTATTTTTGTTATAAAAATTGTATCTCTCTGAATGGCAAAGTGTGATCCAGTGCCATTCAGGATTTATTAACAGGAAGACAAGCTGTTGTGAGGAGAACTGCTGCCAGCCATTTGGATGCCCAAGCAAAACTACCTTGTGGCATTTTGTGATGGTAGGGTGTCGTCCTTAGTTCACCACTAAAGTCAGCCCAATTAAAGGCCTTAGCATGAAATGCTATTAGAAAACTTATAAGTTTAATACTAAAACTAATAAAGAAAATCATATAGATTTCAGTATTTGATGTTTCATCCTCATTTTTTAATTCGCCTGTGTGATGATCTGTGTGTGTTCTTTGAACCACCTTTATGATGTCTCACTCATCTCATTATTCTGGAGGTAGACACCTAAGAAACTTTGAGAAATTCATTTAAATTTTTTACTTAACAGATATTTAATAACTAGTGCGGCAGAATGCCTTGAAATAAAGAGAGAAATTATTTAACTCAGTGGTTCCCAAACTGGGGGGCAGGTCCCCTAGGAGCTAAATAAAGGCTAAATAAAACTTAAAGTTTTTGCATTGCTCGCAAAACATGGACAAATTTGTGAGAAGTACCATTGGGCAAACAATGATAAATCAACAACAGAGATTTCAACTACGCAACAAACAAAAAAAGACGAAAAACAAGAAAATATGATGAGGCATTTATCTTGCCCTGGACTTGACCAGGTAATGGTCCAGTAATGGTAATGGTCGATGATGGGTAATTAAGAGAGACCACAGTGTGTTGCATGTCTCATAATATCAGCATTATTGCTGTCGATGAAAGGGGGGCCCTGCAGAAAAAGTTTGAGAACCACTTATCACTGATGTTGTTGCTGTGCATTTTCAAACGTTGACCATCAGGTGGCGCAGTATTCCACGCGGCAGCAGCCCCCTGTGTTTGGGCTGAATCATTTCATCCATCACCATACCCAGAATGCAAAGTGAGACACCGACACCTCAGCAGCGTCAAGCGTTTTTGGTTATCATGGCGATAGGAGACACATCTTCTCCTTGAGTCACCGCAACAACAAAGATTTTTTTCCCTCCGCTTCATGAAAACACACGCTGAGTCCCGTGCAGTGCGGAGACCTGCCGGAGTTCTAGCCCAGATTGGAGGAAGAACATAGCGTGTGACCGACATGGCAGCCTCGGAGCTGTACACAAAGGTAAAACAAGTATATATTTATATGTAGCCTGATACAGCTGCTTGCTAGCTTGTGGCCTAAAAAAAAATGCACAGGGGGGGCTCCGCTATTTTCCTAAATGTCTTTATATTTTCAGCTTATTTTCTCTGCAAACATTCTTGACAGTGTGAGAAAATGTGTCTGTAAGCGCAGGATTGTTGGTGGTGGCTTAAAATGAATGAAAATAGTTGTAAAACCACATAAAACTTGTATTATGGTGTTTGAGGGTAACGCTAGGTGTCAGCTGAAATAGGTCGGGTTCAATTGACAAGAAAAAAAAGCCAACATTTACAGCTGCTGCAGAGACTCGCATCATTCTCCTCGTAGTCGTCCTCTTCATATAGATACACGAAGAAAAAACGCATTTACTATTAACAGTCTCTTACCTTTTGATGTATATCATCTTATTTGGGCTCCAAAATTACGTTTAGTCTTTTTCCGGGCCGTCATATTTTACCTCGCCCCTCAACTGGAAGCTAAGGAGCTGGGATGATGCAAAGGCGGTGCCAGCCATCATGGAGGCTCTGTTTTATGATTTTAGCTAATGAGAACTACTTTTATCTAAAACATGTGAATTTTCACGTTAGGGTCCGTACGAATTTTATTATTGCCCCTTGTCTCAGTTGTGTGAGCCTTTTGTTTTGGATGAAAGCGGAGCTTAGCAACCTGGGTACCGCCGAGATGCTGCGTTGCACCCTGCATCCAGACAGTTTAGCATCCTTTCTCTTAGCATCAGGGATATTTACACTAGAAGAGGCCCCGAAGCCTCTGCGTGGCTGCATACAGCCAAATGCTCACGGTTGAGAACTTGACTAGTGCTGAAGAGGCCTGTTACACATGCATCTCACAAGGTCATGTGTTGCTGCTGTAAAACATGAATGTGAGGCAGGGATGAAGAAAGTGGTGTGTGAGGGAGGGTAGATGAGTCACCCATCCCCCTACTTTGACAGCTGGTGTGTTTAGCGTGTATAATGGTTGTGGTGGAGAGAAAATGCGACGATTGCTTTTACAGATAATTTCCCCAAGTCTCCATTTAGTTTATTTCAAACATACGAAACACTTTTCTATGTTGTCTTGAGTGATTCAAACAATGTTTGACACAGATGACACTCATCTGAACTCTTTGCTTTTGTACATACAGTTCACAATGACAAGTCATTTTCTAGAGAAAATGCTGTCCAAGCATTGCATACCTCGTATTATTTTACTGTTTGCATTTGCTACATCTCCTTATGATAGCAAGAAAACATCTTCAGGCTTTTGAGCAATGGAAGCAGTCTGAAGATGTCACTGTGACTCACCACAACAAAACAGCAGATTATTGGATAGTGGAAATTAGAGCCTGAGTGATTGAGGGTTTTGAGGAGCGATATAGTGTTAAAATGATTCGGTCATCTCTTTTTAAGTTTGCTGTAATGTATTTCACCAACTAATCTGTTGCATATTGAAAAGTAACTACTTGGCCCTATACCACTTCCCTTACACTGAGTCAGTCCTTATGTCACCAAAAGAGTTCTGACCAATCAGAGCATTGGCAATAGATCGTTTGGCCTCTGTAGGTTGTGGAGTGGGGTCTCTGTGGATTAAACTCTCTTCCAAATTATATCCCGTCAGATATGTATGTGCAGAGTGTTAAGGCTGAGGGAAACACCTTGCAGATGTTGTGTTTTTTGAGCCATTTCTATATTTGGGTAGATGGCAAGTGACAAAATCACGTCCATGTGCACAACTTTTTATCACCTGTTTTCAATTAGCTTTTTTTTTATTTTTATAAACCAAATGAACCATATTTATCAATTGCAAAGCTTTTTTGTGATGTTTGCAGTTGTGCGATTCTCTCTTTCTGTTTTTTTTCCCAGCACAAACCGAGTGTAAACACAACTGTTAGCTGTCGATTAGCTTTAATTGCAGCTGAATATTTGTCAGTGCAACTAGTGGGAAACCCGAAATTATTTTCTACTTTGAATGGCACAGTTTGTTGCAGACTTCTCTGATTTCAGGACCCCTCTACGTGATTTATTTTTCCAGCACAGGGGTGGAAAACACTCTGCCCTTTGTGTTTATGAGTCAGCCTTATAGAAGCTTATTGAGTAGGTCTGAGCTCCCCTTTGCACATGCACACAAATACACATCAGGCCCAGCTCCAACGTACGTTTGGATCTTAGCTGTCTTGCCCACCAGTACAAAGAGAGGTGAGTCAGAGCTGAGGGTCTTCAGCCTTGAATCAGTCCGTTTCCTCCGCTCAAGCTGTGAATTTAAAACAAATTAGGATCAAAACTAATAGGAGGCAGGGAAAGTGAATAAAACTATGCTGTCTAACAAGAGGTAGAAGTGGGTGAGAGGGAGAGTATTCTCACAGAAATAGAAGTGAGGCATTTCTGTAGAGGATGTGTCAAAGAGGAAACCCACAACCTGGAGCATCAAAAATACACATTACATTTGCAGCATTGTTTGTGGAACCATTGTACTTTCAGAATTTTAAGTCTGTTTGATTCATAAGCTTCAACTCACAAGAAAGCCACTCTTTCAGCCAGTACCCTGCTTCTTAAAAAACTCAGTATTATATACAGAGATGCTTTGGCTGGGAATCAGTTCAGACAGCCTTGTCCACGAACTGGTGGTGAGACTCTAATTAACAATTCCTCATACTCAAGAACACTGTTGTTGTGTAGTATGCAGGTTTAAGACAACATAAACACAAAACGATGTAACTGAGGCAGATGCTGTTTGGTTGCATTTTATGTTGTTCCAGAAACGCTAAAGAGAAATTGAGGATACAGAAAAGAGGGTAAGAGTGGTAGTAGTAGGTCAGATCATTGCTATAATGGGTTGTCACTCTTTATTATGTTAGTGTTTCAACACAGGCACATATGAAATATGTTATTATACTTGAAGGTATCTATCTGCATTAGAAAAGATTTCTATTGAACTAAAAAGAAAATGATACCTTCTTCAGAGCACAGGTTGTAATTGCAGCACATTCAGGTTTGCATCACTCAGCAGATCTCTGTGCTGAAGCATAAGCAGCAAACTGCATACAATGCAGTTCCCGCTATAAAATGCACAGTACTGTTGTTGCATGTGTGGCATCACTAAAATGTCAAACAGAGTCTTGTAAAAGGCCAAACTTCCAGAGGGATTTAGCTTTTGGGTTGAAAGGGCCGTAGCAGGGTTGAGATAAACCCCTGCCTCAGTGTCAGATGAGAGCATATCTGTACCGGTTTACCAGCATCATGTACTGTAGGTCAGAAAACACCTGTCAAGCTTGGTGCACAAAAAAACCACCTGTTAGTGATGTCCCACAATGATAGGAGTCGTCAGAAACAGCTGATGGGACGGGAAGCACCTGCTATTACATCGCTTGTTGGGGTGTTGCCAGACGCACAGCATGTTTGACCTTTTCAACTCATATACAGCATTACAGGAGAATGTTTCTACTGAAATTGCATCATCATTGTGTCTCACCCACTGTGATGTGGGACTCTAACACAGAAGGTCGCTCAGGAAGCTAGGAAGTAAACAAATGTCAAATGTATGATGTTTTTTTCTTTTTCTTTTAAAGGAAGAATAAATGAACTAAATATAAACCAGATGATGGTGGAAGAAAAATGCTGCTGTGTTCTTCTTTATTGCCTTTAACTGTCAACTTGTTGTGCTTTTAGCAAAATCCTGGAGTAAAGCCATAAAAGCTGGAGTTTCCTACGGATATTTATTATTCCATGTGAGCCGTTTGCCTTTCTCGGAAAAAAAGCATTATTGGCTTAAATTTGGAGAATTGGAGTGTAATTTTGTGTTGGGGAAAACTTATGGTATATCCAGAATTAAAGAAATAATAGTCATTGGACAAAACTGGCTATGATCTGTATATTAGCTTTTTTATGAAACCAAGCAGCCGTACCTCATGCTATCTCTGAAGGTGTCGTCTTGGCTACATCAGGTGGCAGACTTTACATTAAATAGATGCCAATGGTTTATCCCCCCCCCCACTATTTGTAATTGACAGCATGTGCATTAGATTACTGAGATAACCTGGTTAAAGTAATTGTTCACTTATGTTGTATACACTCTGGCATGTAGTGATGCAGTGTTGACAACACAACATGGCAGATGCAAGCAGAAAAAGACTGCATGTTTATGAGCAAAACATCCAGCAGGCTTTTCTCATTGTTTCAGGGCTCCAATAACAATTTGAGAAACAGAGATATGTCATCTTCTTTCTCAGCATCCTGGTCTGGTTTTCAACCAGCATCCTTAAACTGATAAAAACCACTCTCTTGTTACTCGGTGTGAAATAAAAGAAATAACAGCGTTGAAACTTGTAATAGGGGAAGTTGTTAAACCCCTTCAAAACTCACTTTAAACCATTATGCGGTGGACTAATATTCCAGTTTTCAGATTTTACTGTGCAGCTGCCACTATACAAGTGCTCTCTGAGTATATGGTGTTTTCTTGCTCTGAGAGTTTGTCCCCTTCACAACTCATGTGATCAATAAAGGAAGCTGGGATGTTTGTTGACAGACAGCCAGGATGGCCAGTCATGTGTCGCAGGAACTGTAGGGAACGTCAGTGAACGCTGCTTGTGTATGCAGACACAATGGGATGGTTCTGCTCTGGAGCCCGTTGCTCGATCAGTTAGCATCCGGTCTTGTGGCGTGTGTGGCTGGAGGCGTCCAGAAAAACCAGCAGACACACAGCATGAGCTAGAGGCTGGCTCTGCAGACAACATGAACCGGGAGTTGGAGTACATGTTTGTTCAAGTAAGTTCTGGCTTTACTTGTATCTCTGAATTTGGTCCTGCGTTCAGGGATTTAAGTTTGCATGCAGAGTAAAAACTCTCAGAAAAGAAGATGGACTACATTACTTTGATGTTGATGGAGCAACTGTTATATGTAGCCTTTGATATTATTCTTAGATACATTAATCTGTCAAGTGCTTATTCTGGTCTAAATGTTGGACTTGGATTACGATCATCACCTCCGTATTGAGGAATATGGAGCCCAAGTCCCGACACACCCTTGAAAACAGTTATATCACTAAACTCAGCAAAACACAAATAACCACTGAAAGCAACAAATAAGGTTTTATTTTGTACTGAGTTTTAGAATCTGAATAAAAGCAACATCTTTGTTGTAAACTGGCTAAATTAAATCACTGAAGCTAGTTTGTCCCATCTTTCGTGCTCACAAAGGCATGCAGCTTTGCTAGCTAAAAAACAATATTGAAAGCTAAATGGAAAAGTTTTTTTTTTCTTACTACTGATAATCCACCACAGTGTGTCTGTTATTTAGATGTACTAAAACTGTATAGATGAGTGTCCTCAGGTTTAATGTGTGTTAAAGTTTGTTTTTGGTTCCGGCAATTGAATGATAGCTTGTAAGTAATGTCTCCGAAGAGATGGTTATATCGTAACAGCTTGTTTTTCTGTTTCCTTGTTTTTTTCCCTTCCTATTTCATAGTATCTGGTTATGCAGGCCCCCACTGTTTTCTAATGTAATCTTAGCAGAGGACAACTGTGTGCCTACATACCTTCTCTCTTTTATAACATATAGAAAATGAACAGTGCTTCTCTAAGAGTCAACACTGGCCAAACTAATGTGATTAGTAGTCCTGCAGCATCACATTTTATTAGTAACAAACTGATCTCTGGCAGAGACTGAACCACTGACCCGATTGTTGGGCCGGCGTTCTAGCGAGGGGGGAAACCAATGAGAAGACTGTTGAGGTTCCTATCAGCCAAACTCTCCACCAGCACTGAAGTCTCTGAGTGTTGGCGTCATGCAGTGTCTGACCAGCTGAGCAGAAAAACAGCAGATTCTCACATGAGTGGCATCATGTGACGAGGCCTCTGCAGTCTGGGACTCCAATGACGGCTTTACTGAGAATACGGGGCATAAACCCTTCTCGCATACCTCTGCAGCTGTCTTGATGGTTGCCTCTGCCAGTTTGTATTGTAAAATGTATTAAGGTATTAATCTTTTCCCACTTGATTCACTTTTGTTTAAATTCCTCTCATTGTTCCTTTCACTCTGTTAGAGCAAGATTATTTGAGTTATTAGTCTACTTACTGATTCAACAGAGCAGAAGAGGGGTGGGATTTCACCTGGAGAGTTATGCACTACATAGATCATGTAGTTGTGATCCCTTTTTTTTTTGTTACCTGACTTTGTTGTAAATTTATACTTCTTTTTGTAGGCGGTAGAGTTTTTTTTTTATTGCAAAACTTAAATTGTACACAAACCTGATTGTTAAAGAACAACTCACTCATAGAAATATTTCAGTACTCTTATAAATCAACAAGTTTTAATTGAAAGTACAATCTGTACAGTTTTGATGAGCATCCACACAGACTCATGCTTCTTAAGGAAATAAGAAAGTACAGTCACGAAGAAGAAATTACAACTTCCTTCATTTATAAAGTTTTCGGGATCATAGCAACAAAAGTCATGTTATCAATAAAAATCGTCTGAACCAGGCTTAAAAAGTGGTAAATATAACCTCAGATGAAGAAAGAAGCATGACATATCACTCTGTTTGTTTTTATTTTGCAAAAAAAAAAAATTTAGAACGCTAAAGCAGTGTGTGAATAACTAAGTCCAACATTACTGCTGCCTTTGGCATTGAAAGGATAGGTAACAGTCATCAGCAAGTTTGAGCACTTCTATAAAGACAGTGGTTTTGTTTGTTTTTTGTTTGGGAAAATTAATTTGTGTGTTTTTGCAACGCCAAGGAGGAAAGACATCAGTAACGATCTTAGAGAAGCAACTGTTGCCGCTCAGTCGGTGTGGAAAGGTTGATAAGGCCATTTTCAGATACTTAGAGTCCTTTGTTTTACAGTGAAAAGGTTTGTTCACAAATTAAAATATCAAAGACAAATTGAGTCATATATCAATACGCTGATCCCAAACACAGTTGCAAATCTAAAACAAAAATGGCTCAGAAAGAGAAGAATCGAGGTGTTGCAAGGACCCAGTCAAAGTCTTGACCTCAATGTGAATAAAATGTTGTGGTGGGAACCTAAGAGAGTTGTGCATAAACAAATTCCTGCAAGCCTCAATGAACTGAAGCAACATTGTGAAGATGATTGGGCCTGAATTCTTCTGTTATATGAGAGACTGATAACATCATACAGAAAAACAATTACTAAATGTTATTGCTGCTAAAGGTGGTTCTACAAGCTGCTTATCATAGCATGTGCTTACATTTTTAATTCTTATGGCAGCAGTAAGGACGTGCCAAGTCTTTTACAAACATCTACGTTTTGGATTACTTTTATGTTGAACAAGTCATTCCTCATCTGAGGTTGTGCTTACATAATTTAAAGACCCGAGAAAGACTAGATCTTTTTTTAAATGTATTTTATCCTGAAACAAAAGACCATAGAATTTAAAACAGGGAAACTTGATAATTAATGAGTAATAGACAAACCAATGGAGGTTTCAGGAAGTATCAGAAACCTGAGGGCCTCTGGTTCAAGAGCGAAAGCTCCAGGCTAAGTCCTTCTAATCTGCCATTGACTTTGAGCAGATTTGTAAACACTTCTCACAGATGCCTTGCCCTGTTGCCCCAGCCTTACACATCCAGCTCACATACACATGTTTATATACTGTTCACACATCCGATGTTCAGATCTGTATGAAAACCTCAGAAACAGGAATGATCTGAAGTTTTATTTACTGCCAAAATAATTATAAAACTTAAAGAAAAAAGAAAAAACCCCACAGCAGATGAGAGCTGCTCATATTCAAAGACTTTTGGTGTTTTTTGTTTTTTTTAGATTTTGTAAAACACTGCTTTGGATGGGAGTGTTTAATCTGATGTGCCCACAGCAGTTGCAACAATAGTTGTCTGACCATATGTTGATGTAATGAAATAGTGGTGTGGTTGACTGGGATAAGATTAGTTGGTGTTAAACCCAGACTTGGCTTAATCAGGGACTGATCCTTTGTCTCAATTAAACCAGGATTAGCATTAGCCTGTACCTTCAAGAGTGACATTTCCCTGCTGTGAACTGCCTCTCTGACAACTACTCTGTACTGTGAGTGTGGGCTAGATGTCAACATCCTTCTGGGTAACCTTCAGTCTCAGTTTTATTCATGTTGAGTTTAATGTCCACCTGACAACAATCACGTGATAATTGTTTACCCTCATTTGGGACAATCCCACCTTTCACCATATGTTCTGTTAATATATCCTACATTGTGTTAGTGCCTTGACTGTATAACCACATGCAGACTGAGCTTTCTCCTGACATGTCCACACATTAAAGTATTGGGAAAATGATGTCACTACTATCATCAGACCATTCGCTGTTTGCTGAAAACCACGTCTCATGCGCGAAAATGCTTCATGCAGAAAATTCAAATAATGTGCAGCTGAAGTGAGGCTAAACACACATGATACATTGGAGCTGAAAAAAATGGTTGGATCCGAACCAAGAAATTCTAGTATTTTATTTGAATATTTTAATCATTTGTTTTTAAAAAGTTGTGCTTCAAGTTATTTTTAAAGAAAAAGAAAACCTCATGGTATCTTATCTTAAAAATAATTAGGTTAATTGTCAACAGGTCATAGCATGACGTGGCATAAGACATGGTAAACAATTTAGTGATTTCATCAGGTGCAGAACTTAATAACCTTGAGGCAGCACTGCACATTTGACTATTTAAATCACTGGACACTGGATCAGGAACATTTCTGAAAACCATTGTCAGTAAACACAGTTTCATTTCATCTAAATGCATGTTGACACTTTATTATAGAAGTAGGTTCAGAAATAAAACCTTTCTCAGGGCTCCACCTCCACCACACGTGCTGTGAATATGAAATGTGAAATGTTAAAGTCATGTTTTTGTTAGATTTTTAAAAAATAATTGTTCAACTTGCTGTGAAAAATTAAAATAAGGGCCTCTTTAAAAAAAACACACACAAGTTAGACTGACAAACAAGTACAAGATATCATTCTATTGTCCATTTATGATAAACTAGAGCTTAACTACATGGACACCTGGTTAACAGAAGGCTTCTGTCCATAATAGAACATTTAAAAAAAGGCAACATTTTGCTTAGATTTAAGATTACAAAATGGGATATGATTTGTGATTAATCATGATGAACTACACAGAATATTCAAGATTCAAGGTTTAAACAACTTTATCCCTGACGGGCAGTTTAGTTTTGCCCATCAGGTCATGCTGTTTTGTTTTTTTTACCTTCATTTAACTATAGGTAAGTCCCATTGAGACTGACATCTCTTTTAAAAGGGGGCCCTGATCAGTTATAGTTTGCAGTTGTAATTTCTTGATGGCTCAACAGCTTTGACATCTACTCCACTACGTGTGCTTTGAAGAAATGAATGACACAAACGGTGTAAAGACACCATTTCTGAATTTCACTTATCAACCTCTCCAGATTGTTTTTGAAATTAAATGTTTGTTTTTTTTCATATGGATGGGATGTAACGGTAAACCAATACAATACCCAACTTTTTTAAAAACAAGTTACAAGAAGAAGAATGAGTGTAAAAGACAGGATGGCTCAACTTTGTTTTTTGAGACTGTGATGTGAATCGCTCAATTACCTGGAGGTTCAGTTGCAAATAGTTACTGCAGTTCCTTCAAACCAAATAAGAAGTCACTTGACTGGCTCCCTGCTTCCTTTAGAATGAAGGAAAAGTACAGATATAGCCTGCTGCTTCTATGCATGGGTGTTCCCTTCCTAGCTGATTCTCTGTAAAAGGTTTATATGCTGAATTTGGCTGGAAACTGGTTGTTCTTTGATTATGGAGGCAATTCAAAGTGGTTGCATCTGCAACTCTTTGATTTACCACATCGACTTTTACCAAATGCAACTTAAATAATTAAATAATCATAATGATGATGGAAGTCTGTGTTGTATTGTTTGTATGCTCACTGGGTATATTGTAATAATGATACTCTTTTTTTTAATTTATTTTTTTTTTATTTTAACCCCACTGTCCATTAGACATCTAGTCAACTCGCATCTCACATCGTCTCTGAATGCTGCATGCTTTGTATGTGGAGATCGCCTGAAGCAGTCATGTGATTTCTGATGTCACAGATGCTCTGACGTCTTTGCTTAGTTATCATCTGCCTCCCATAACACTCCAGCCTGACCATCATCCATCCATCCGCCTTTCAGGTGGACAGTCACTGTAACTTGAGTCATTGCCGTTTTGTCTCCAGCTTCTCAGGGCTCTTCTTCTTCATGTCATCTTGTGACTGGTTATGTCCGTGTAAATGTCTGTGTGTGTGTGTGTGTGTGTTTTAACCTTCATCTGTCCTTTTTCTGAACCCAGGGGAATATGTTGGGATATAAATATTTGTCCTTGCAGCAGGACTGAGCGCCGTCTTTTTGTCTGCATTTGATCCGTATGTCTGTGCTCAGCGGAGAAATGAGCTGCCTGGCAACATATTTCAGTGTTAACTAAAGATAATCAGCTTTTCACCTAGTGATGCGTGAAACAAGTTTGTGCACATCTATGTGTATGTGTCGTATGTATGAGGATGATTATCAGGATCAGGAAGTGTGTATGATAGTGCAATGGCGCCTTTGTGAGGTGTGATGCTGCTCAAAACTCACTGTTGCTATTTTTAGCCTCCATCCTCTCCTCTTTTTCTTACTCCGTTGCTAGGAGGCTGGCTGCTGGGACGGTCTCCTGTAGGGACCAAAAAGGTGCAATGATTAACAAAATGGTGGAATGAGAGGGGAAACAGAATAGGCAGAGCCAGAGGCCATGTTTACTGAAAACTTATCAATAGGAAGTCTACATTTTGCATTGATTTTTTTGTTTTTTATGGTTTGAACAACATTTTATTGGACAGCTTGAACCTTTTATAACTCAGCCTCTGGAAGGCCACGGCTAGTTGGACCGACAGATAAATAATCGGTGTTTGATTTTTAAAGGGCTCCATGAATAATCTATTGTGCAAGTAATGGCTATGCTTTTTTTTTCTAAACATTTTTGAGGCACTCACACAACATGTAAATGTGTAGTATTTGTGATGTGTGTATTTCTGGTTTTTATAGACATTGTGAGATATTAGATGTTAACCGTAGTTTGATTGAACACCCGAGGCTAATTTCTCCTCAGGGAAACTGTAAAAGCTTATCTAATCTAATCTGATCTAATGCATTCTAATCTAATCTAATCTGATCTAATGCCTTCATTACTAAAGAAAACATACATGCACTTGACGATATCTGACGATTCTCATTAATGGAAACAAAAATCTTTACATACATGAATAGAATGCAGTTATGACACATGTACTGGCAACATTACTGAGTATTTTTACTCCATATCATTACAGTTAAACAGGTTGATTAAACCAATAACTCATCAGTACCATGCACATTCCTGTTACTGTCACTCAATATTTTTTGGCAAATGAATGAATGAATTTCTGTATAATCCAGCTCAAACAGAAAAAAGCAATTTTGGGACACCAGATCAAGGTTCAGCTTCAAGTTCAAGGCAAGGCAGGCTTATTTGTATAGCACATTTCATGTACACGATAATTCAAGGTGCTTCAAGGAAAGTTCAAGGAATCTTTATTTCCCCCGTGGGGTAATTTGCTGTGCAGCAAGATGTAAAAACAACAACATCAACACAATCACACATGCAAACAAGAATAGATAAGTAAAGATAACTAAAAGGACAATAATAAATAACAGAAAAAAACAGAAAATACGGCTACTGATTCAGTAGAGATCTCACAGATACTAGTAGCGATTGTTGATGTCAGTCAGATGCAGGGTTCTGGCGTCAGATTTCCAGTTGCTGTTTGATTTTTATCTCAGCACAGACACACAGATGCATCTTCCCCTCTGTATTACTCCATACTCTTTGACAGCACACAAATACATATGTATTGTCTCATCACAGTTAAGCTGGTACCACTCAAATATTTGATCCTCATCATTTGTCTGTTATACTAACCTTATTGCAATTACATTTATACATAGGTTTTGCATTAATTTCAATCTACAAAAAATAAGTAGTCACTCTTTCCACCTGCCTCAAACACACTTTTTTGTTAGTTTTATTCTTGTCTTCTGCAGATCATTTTTCCTTTTGACTGTCTTTCTGTGAAAAACATTAAACCACAGAACACACTATTTAACCACGGTGGTTTCATTGTCCCTACAGGGGTGGAGAATCAAACAATATTTGAAGTGTGAAAAAAGTGGTACAGCCCGGGAAGTTGCTTGGGTGGACTTTTCAGGAAAAACCCCTACTTTAAACTTTTGTAGATAATCTCAGATGTGACACATGTGCATATTGTTAGCAGTGATCAATTCAACTAAACTTAGAGGAAATATCAGGAAAAATCTGAATAAATCTACAATTCTACTGCTGTAGCTGCCACTTCATGCCACTACTCTTATTAAAGGAGTAAGAGCCAAAGAGGATGAGGGAGGAAGGCTGAGGGTTTGTGTGACCATGATATCATGATTCAGATGATCGGTAGTGGGGCAGCAGACGTAATAAACCAGTTTTGTGCTCTTCTACAATGAGGCCTTTCTCTATGGCCTCTGAAATTGTCATCAGCAGTTTATGTAACGAGGGCTAAAGACGCTGTCAAATCGTTGTCGAACTTCCAGAAAGACTCTCAGTGCTCATCGTCATGTGGTACGGTTGCACAAGTCCTCATAAAGAAAGTGTCATCTGGATATTTCGGTGGCAGTAGCTCACTTTGCGTGTGTTAGAGACAAAAGCTTGAGAGGCAAAAATTGCCGAAGAGTGTCATGGTCTTGGTTTAAATGTTGGCATTGATTTTTTTATTGCTGTTTTTTTTTGTTTTTTTGTTATATCGTAACTTTATTAAAACAGTCGTTCTTTACACCCACCATTGATCTTTGAGTTGATAGATCCTACACTTAACCAACACGTACATCTGTAATGTTAAATGTCAAACGCCTGGAAGAAAAGCCTGTGTTTGCCCGAGCTTTCTCTACACACTCCATGGCGCTTGGTCGTCTGAGTTTCTAAGGTCACACTGTGGTTCTTTCACTGCCCGGTCGACCTGCGAGCTCCAGTAATCTCGCATACGGTGGGCTGCTGGATTTCTCAGACATGTGACCGGTAGCGTTCATCATTACTTTTCCACATGTTGGTGATCAGCTGATTGTCCCCAGTCACACGTCTGAAGCAGTTTTTGTAGCGATGTTCGTTTGTGCATAATGATTTTGTGTTATGACTTCGCAGTTTTCACAACTGCATTTATCAGCCATCATGAGCTACTCCGTAGTTGGTTCCCACCACTTTGCTGGCCGTTATGGGCCATGTGCTCATGACTGTGAAAACACAGATCCCAGTGTTCTGTCCGAGGTCATGCTGTTTAACCTTTAGCAGAGAGGAAGCAAGAAAACTGTTCTGTCTTCCTTCTTCAGCTGTAACTCAACTGTCTTCGTAGTGAACCGGATGAAGGGGTTATCACATCACAACACTTAAAAACATGTCTAAAACAGCAAGAAAATAACATTTTGCTTTTATAGACAGCGGACTCATCATCACCTTTTATCTAATTGTATTTTCTTTCTTCTGTTTTGTCCGTTATTTTTTCTCAGTCTGCTCGGGTGTGGATCCCTGATGCAGAAGACGTGTGGAAGTCGGCTGAGCTCAATAAGGACTACAAAAATGGCGACGCCTCCCTCCAACTCATGCTGGAGGATGGAACGGTGAGTTTGAGTTATGTTTTTATCTTTCTCTTTTATCCTCTTATCTTTTGTGCTTTTATTATTTATCTTACTTCTACTCATGTACTTGTTTTCTGAGGTGTTTTTAAATTGTTTCATCTTTTGTAAAGCACTGGTTCACCAGTGGGTTGTTATAAAGTGCTATATAAATAAAATACATTTACATTTGATGAATGGAAGCGTGTAGTGGGAAGCAAATCAGTCTCTCTTTTCTCTCTCTCTCTTTTTAAGTTTTCTCTCCTGTTTTTGTTGCTTTTTCTGTTTCGCTCCCTCCACATTTCATTAGTGGTTATTGGTTTTACCATTAGCGCACAAATGGGACTTTCAAGCAAAGATGCCTCCAAGGAGCATTTTAAATGTATCATGGTACATTTGATTTGTTGGCTCAGAATACAAATAGTGATCAGTATACAGTTCTTGCTTATAGCAATTGCAAAGAAGCACTCCTTTAAATGAATATTTGCTGGTGGCTGAACCATTTGCCACATTGCCTCTAGTAAATTAACATTCACATGATCATAGTTGACTAAAAGCACAAACACTACAGAGGTTCAGTCTTTCCTTCTGTTTGCCTGGTTGGTTGTGTGATATCTCCAAACTTTGTCAGCTCTCAGTGAAATCTGCTGCAAAATGCAGGTGGAAATCAAACTGAATCTTAATCTTAGAAATCACAACCTTTTTTGTGACAATATTCAGTGGTTTTGCTGCCTTGTTGGTGTAGGGAGCTAAAGGTCTTCCAGTAAAGATGATTAAAACTATAAGTTAGCTTAATATTGATATCATCTGTTTCTACCTCTTATTTGCTGTAAGAATCCTATCAGCTTTTCATTTAACCAATATGGCAGCCAAAATAGTCCATGATGATGATTAACGTTTAGTCAATTTATTCAAATTCATCTTTTTTTCTTTATTTTTTTAAATTTTTAAAAATTTTTTTAACGAATTAGTTTAGCATCTTCTTTTGGAAAAGGAATTAAATTTATAATACAGGTGTGGGAGGAAGAGAACAAGTCTGCAACACAAACATTGCATAACTATATTGCAGTGTACAAAATTAATAATGCACCAAGAGAATATCAATTAAAATGTTGATATTATTACGTTGATCATCTACACTGGTTTATTACAGCGCTCTGCTTCTCAAGCAGACATGCTGTTAGTGGGGATATAAGAATGTAAACATGAGACTGAAAATACGCATGAAAACTAAAAATGGATCCCAAACAGAAAGAGATGAATAACCTTGAAAACATGGTTCATACAGTCAAGCTTTGGACAACAGAGGGTTTAGCCTCCTCATGACACATCTGAGAACATCTACCCTGCTAGTTAACATCAGACAGCCTGATCAGGAGAACTGTAGCATCCAAACCTGCGAAGGAATATCCACATCTCTTGATTTAAGTTCAAATTTGGAGATTAATGCTTTAATTTTTGCAACAAAAAGGACTTAATTCTCTCTTATTATTTGGTGCATGTAAACAATGAATGTCTGATTGTTGCAGTTCATTGATATCATGGCCAGAGAAAAACACTCCCAGGTAGCAGATACTGTATGAGTAACTATGGCAAACAGGACATGTTCATATTTTAATTAATACCGTCACTGTTAGTCACACGGAGGCTCCACCAGTCCCACAAATTTAAGGGTTAGAGCCTCCGTTCCAGGCTTGGCCAGCACAGTTAAAGAGTGGCTGATGTGAGGATTTCTTTAGGAAAAAAACAACTGAAAATTTTAGTCCTGGCATAGAAATGTCTCCTCTCCAGATCCAGTTCTCAAATGAATACCCAACTGCTGGCTCACTGTGCCATTTCAATATGTTTTGTACCTTGTTAGATAGACATGGCCATAGATCATATCAGAGATCTACCTCCTTTTTCCTTAATGTAAGATTTCCAAGTGTTGCATATTACTCTACATAGAATAATATCCTATAAGTCAGTGTTGCATCTGTTTATGTCATTTTCCTGCTTTTTCTCAGAACATTGAGCACAAGCTTGATCCCAAGACAAAGAACCTGCCTTACCTGCGAAACCCCGACATCCTGGTGGGCGAAAACGACCTCACAGCTCTCAGCTACCTCCACGAGCCAGCCGTGCTCCACAACCTCAAAGTCCGCTTCATTGATTCAAAACTTATCTACACTTACTGCGGTAGGAGGGTTCTTTGACTTTCTAATAATGCCTGACTTTATTTTTGATCAAAGACCCTCTGAATCCTCACCTGCTACGGCTGATGAGACTGAGACGTGTTGCTGAATAAACAGGAAATGTTGTTAGCTTCCATTATATTTATAGTTTGAACAATAGAATAGAAACCTCATTCATCAACTTATAATGACTGTTTAATGTTAGAAAGCGAGTGATTTCATACATAATTAGTTAAACAATCTTCCATAGTCTTAGTTGTGGTTGTATTTTTGCTTCAAATCAAGCTTTGTTGATTTGTTTATTGTCTCGGTTCATAATATTAAATACAGTATGTTCCACTTATCAGCTGTGCTTTCTCTCACTGATAGAAATTTGTCACGTTTTAGTTGTGAACTCATATCTCCACCAGGCTGTACTTGTCATTGACGTAGTTTAAAAAGATATCATAATCAATATGAAGTTTGTACTATGTATAGCTTCAAGTTGAGTGTTACTTTTTTCCCTTTTTAATGTCTCTCAGGAATCGTTCTTGTGGCCATCAACCCGTATGAGACCCTGCCGATCTATGGATCAGACATCATCAATGCCTACAGCGGTCAGAACATGGGCGACATGGACCCACATATCTTTGCTGTGGCAGAGGAAGCTTATAAACAGATGGCCAGGTTTGTGTGTGTGTGTTACCTGAGCAGGCTTGGTTCAAGTCTCCCTGTTGCTCTGCCCCCCGCCCCCCTTCAGGGTTTGTAGGTCAAAGCTAAGCCAGAAATAGCCTCATGGTGGTCTCACAGTCTCTGTTTCTCTCTTCTTGTTTTTTCGACACGCACACACAAAGATAGAGACACTAGCCATCCAATACATCTTGTCAGCCTCCACTCTGGGAGCTTATGGTAAAACACACATATTGTACTACATATCAGATCTAATGCAGGCCAATGAGAGAGGGCAGATTGGCTGGCAGCCTTCAGCATGATACACCACCAACAGAGAGTTTTTATGTCCCATTCATGTTAAAATGCATAAATCTTTTTCATCAGCCAACAAGCAAAACTTGACAGTGAAGAAGTGTTCATTGAGTTGCTCTGACAGCTTGACTGGAATGCCTAACCAGAGCCTAATTGAATTTATTACACATAATAAGGAAAGACACACACCTGTCTAAACAAGGTCTTTCAGCTGGTGTTTGTCAGGGTGAAAAAAAAAAAGTGTAAGATTCAGAGAATTGTTCAGATAACTTGCGAGACAAGAATATGTCCAGACACAGATCTGGAGAACAATATAAAAATATTACTGCAGTATTTAAGGTGCTTGAAATGACTGTAGCCTCTATAGTTTTACAAAGTAAGAAGTTTCAAACTACCAACAGACTGCAGGAGGCTTTGGAAAACTTCAGAGACTTGAAATTGACTGAGCTGATGCTCTCCATCCAGCCCAGTTGAGCTTGAGTTTCTTCCAAGAAGAAAGGGGGTAAACGAAACCACGCTGCCAAGTTTTAGGATCACTCCCACAAAGACTTGAGGCTGCCAATAACGAAAGGGCTTTAACCAAGAACTAAATGATGGGTCTAAATATTGATGTAAATATTTATGAGGTTTATTTATTTTTTATTCTATTTGAAATACATTAACGACTCCTACTACTTGAAAAGATTTAGTTAGTGCTGTTGACGTGCATTTTTGGTACTTTATACATTTTCCACAGAATCATGTAAATGACTTCTCTGACTGTGTTTGTTAGAAGTTAGTTTACTGATCTCTGATTTCAGCTGTCAGTGAAACCATCATCTTCTATAAAGACAACAACTTAAATTGAACATGTGCTTACAGAACATCAGAATCCACTTAATGTATATATCACCTCAAAGTGATGACACACGTCGTCTAAATTTATGACTCATGACCTCTTTTTAAAGACCACAACATGGTTTTCAGACACTAAATTAAGAAATGAAACACGTTGAGATGCAGAGAGTAAAGTATGCAGTGGATTGAGGGGGTTGGGTGTGTTGTCACCTGTTCAGCCTGGAGGCAGTGAAATGATGATGATGATTGCTTGTGACACCTCTTATCTGCCTGTAATTATCGAGCTTTATTCAATTAGTAGTTGCTGCTATTATTAGTTTCCTTTACCAGTTCTAACCTAAAACAAACATCTTATAAAATGTGCTTTTTATCTTCATCGGTTATCCATGATATAGCTGCTGTGTTAGTTAATGTTTTCTTATCTGGCAGGGATGAGAGGAACCAGTCGATTATTGTGAGCGGGGAGTCCGGAGCAGGGAAGACGGTATCAGCCAAATATGCTATGAGATACTTTGCTACAGTCAGTGGCTCTGCCAGCGAGGCCAACGTAGAAGAGAAAGTCTTGGCTTCCAACCCCATCATGGAGGTAAGGCCACCAGTTTAATCCTCAGGCCAGTCCCTTCTGATGTTCAGGGGCCCAATCAGAATTCCCCTTTTTTTACACCTTTGTTTTTTCCGCTCTGCTGCGTAGGGGGAGTGTCCTTTTTTGCAAGGGAGATTAAAGATTAGAGATTATCTAGCCCTTCGAAGAGGGCATGAGTAGCCATTTGGAGGGCTGGAAGAGCGCTACCTTTTCATCCCCAAAGGAAATAGATGCTTTGTTCTATGAGGTAGCATGAAAAATGCAGGATTAGTCTCAAGGGGATGAATCAGGATTGGGAAAAAGTTTGTTTCTGCAGAAACGGAGGTTGTTATGAAAATGACTGATTAGATTGATTCATTTTCCCACTGACTACACTTGTGAAATTACCTCATGAGAGTTAGAGCAACCTGAATATTTAAGATTCAACATCTAAATCCCACCTTGGTCTCCAGCATCATGCTGTAAACAACTCTTGGACCCTATTCTGGCTGTTTATTCATGTATGCTTACTTCCTTGGCACTGTTGATCAGTATTCACCAGCTTGGGTTATTTTGTGACTAATATAAGCTTAATATCATGCTCACATCTCCTCTTTCCTACTGTGGCATTTACTGACTCCTCCCATCTGTTTCTTTACCACATTGTGTGTCTTTCTGGCCTCAAGCTACTCTCCTCTGTGACAGCACAAATCTCATCCTTAAGTGTGTGTGTGTTTTGTGTATTTATTGTGAGGGGTTGGAGAGCTTTCTCTTGTGTCCATATGCCACTTCCCCCACGTCATGCCATCCCCTACCCTGTCGGGCCTTTCCAACCACTCTGCGAGCATCACAGTCTTTTTCCTAGCCACCACTTTTTCCCCTCAGCCAATCAGAGACAGGCTGACGGAATGAATAGAGAGCTTTCTTTCTGCATCGCAGTGATGTCACTTCATCCTGTAAACCTGGATGCAGAGTAGCTGGTTGCATCAGCCTTTTTAGATTTTACAAAAATCTGTCTGTGTGAATGCGCGTGTGTCAGGGAGGGTGTTTTTTTTTTTTTGTGGTGTTTGTACATGTTTGGCTGATGCAGGCGGAGATCGGAATACCTGCCCTGCTAAATGCCTCCTTGTCTGCAGTAAAAGACTGTGTGTTTGGCCTTAACTCAGCAAGAACCCTCTGTGCTCACACATAATCTAATTCTGTTCAGCCTGGCTGGCTGTGCAGCTTTGATGTGTGTGCGTGTATATGTGTATGTGTGTGTGGGTTTTTATGCAGCCCCACCCGTCTGCTGACAATATCTAGAGGGGTCATTGATCAATGCAGCTCAGTGTATTGAAGTTTGGCTGCTGACTGCAGTTGATTTACTTGCCTGTATGTAGTAGTTTGGAAGGAAGTGGTGCATCCATAAAAGAGCAATTTGTGGAAGGACAGAGAACCTAATTATAGATATATTCATATTATGAGAAGCAGTACTGTAGTCAGTATGCTACTTTGGTGTTTGGTTTTGTTTCTGTATAAAGACTTTTTGAGACAAATTTTGTGAAATGAGCCTAGTATATTAACTTCTTTTTGCATTTGGATTAAAAAATGATGCCACTTTCACTTACACACTGAAGATATAGAACTTTAAAGCAATTGGCTCAGGTTAAAAACTGTATAAAGAAAAACTGGGTAGTCCCCTCTACTATAACATAAAACCTCCCTCGCAGCTCCTCTAGAACTTACTAATCAACATATTGTGGATTAAAAAGAAAAATCTGCCTGTATTTATTGGTTTCGAGCAGCATCTTGCTTGTGACAACAAGGCTGCATGAAGTTGCTCCCCTTTTCCCAACTTTTCAGATCCTTTTAAGGATTTTTTTTTTTGTCCTTTTTGCAGAAAATCTTTATTTACTGTACAAGTACACATCATTCTCTGCTTTGTTGAAAGAGTGATAGAAAAGCAGCACATTCAGCTGACTGTGAGGCAGCTGACATAGAAGTGAATGAACCAAACATGAGCTAACATCTTGTGGATGGTTGGGCATCACTCTGTGAGAGGTCCTTATGCATGTAAATATATCCAAAGAAAACAACTGCACAGCTGCTGTATTTAACTCTGGTCTATGATTGTTTTGTCTGCATTTATAAGTGAGGATTTTAGCAGCAGCTTTAAAATGGATTAAGACTGATTTGTGAGTTAATGTGTGAGCTTGATGAGCCAAGTTTTGGTGTTAAGTTTTATAATTCCTCTGTTGCCAATCAACAGGGAAAGTATTCATTAAGATTTGTTAATCACAATGACTTTGTGACGGGATTCAGCAATATGTGTGATCATAGAGAGTTTAAGAGAATCAAGTGGATATAAAGGACTGATGCAAGGCAAAATGCAAATATGTGATGATGTCATGACTATGCTGAGCAGTGCATTGGTACACTTTTCTGGCAAACTTTAGCAATTTTATAGTTTAAAGTGTTGAGTGGTATCAACAAAAGAAAGATACTAAGTATTTTTCCTGAATTGATGTAGCAGTTTAAAAAGATAGACCTTATCTTCTATACAGTTTAATACTGTATCTTGTAGTTTAAGTTAAACTACCACTACCTCACCAAGTTTTGAGAAGTTAGACTGTCTAGATTTTGAGTAATCTAGCTAACGTCCAAATGAACAAACACCAATGATCATGTATGACAACTGAGCTTGTGCTACCGTGGTATCTTAGTACAACTGGAACTGTGTGTTGATTTGAAGCTAGATGCCTGAAACATTATCACAACAACATGTCGTTTTTTCCTTCTGTTCTTCAGGCCATCGGAAACGCAAAAACCACAAGGAACGACAACAGTAGCCGTTTTGGTAAATACATCGAAATTGGCTTTGACACCCGCTTTCGTATCATTGGTGCCAACATGAGAACATATCTGCTGGAGAAATCACGAGTAGTGTTTCAGGTGAGCGCACAAATGCACCATCACCTTTTGCATGAATGCACACACACCTGTTTTTTTGGGTTGTACATGTTTTATCGACGGGGGTTAATTCGTTCCAGTTCCTTCCATCACAGTCTGTCGGACAAAGTTAACCTCTGTAATGTACCGAGAACCGAGTTCTTAAGGAAGAACCCGTGATTGCCGCCCACTCTTGCATTCAGTTTTAGCTTGAAGTGTCTGGTTTGTAGGTTGCGGAACTTTCTTTTGAGATAATTTGAAGTGACATTTTTGTATCTGTGCTTCTTGAATACATGATAGTAAATGATAGTAATTCTCATGTTCAGGTTACACACACACATTGGCCTGATGTAGGGCACCATGCAGACAAAAGATTTTCTTAATGGTCTTTTTTTTAATAATGAATTTGTAATCGCACCTACTTTAGCTCGTTCTGATAATAACGAAGGCATTTTGGCTATACAAGTCCTCGGGATATTTCAGTGATAATATAGTTGAGATTTAATGAAGCACATGTCGAGATTTAATCTGTAGTATCCCAATGATGGTGGCCAAAAATCCCAAAGCATCCTTATGTGAGAAGAAGCACCAGGAACCATAAACACCAAAATGCACATAGAAGCGTTTTGTTAGCCAGCGCTGGCAGAAGGACTCATTAAATCCTAAAGCAGCACACAGTAGCTGTCAGACTTGACGGAAGAAGTATGTGGCAGTTATTTCCTCTTTCACAACAATTAGGGGGAAAAACAAATAAGCCCAGCCTTTAACGATCCATTTGTTTGACTTCTTTTTTCTATTTTTGTCCCTCTCCAGCCTCTGTCTTTTAAAAGTACTTTGCTGATAAAATTTTGTTCCTATAACTTTTTCCTCATACTTATATTTTTGCTCAGCAGGGGGTTTTGCTTACTGGTAAAGCCAGTAAGACAGTACATGTAGAATAAGGATCATTTACATCTGTGCATGTTCACATTCATTCATGCACATGCACACTCACTCTGCTGTCATAGATTGCACTGTTGAGGAATGAGGATGTTGGCAGAGAAAAGCGATCACTTTCCTTCTTGCATTTCTCACATGACTGGTTGCAGTATGCCAGTTTTAAAGTGTGTGAGTGTGTGTTTACATTCTATGCTTGGGTGTTGTCACTAATGTGGGACACAAGTGACAGGCTTCATTTTGTAACCAGCACAGAGCTAACATTTCTTCTGTTTTCACTGGTAATTAAAATGCAGTTCTACTTGTTTGGTTATACTGTTTTATGTTATGATGAGTCAGAAAACCTGTCATGGGGGGAACATGGGAGGGTCATGATGCTGGCTGCAGATGCAGTGCTATGACAAAAAGCATCCAACTGAGTTTTCCTTCATGAATGTTGGTCAGAAAAAAGAGGAATTGGCTTGTAGGTATTTATGAAGAAATGTTCATATTTTCTACACGTGGTCTAATTTCATCAGAACGAGCGTGTTGCAGGTGCATGGTGATTTTGCGAATCGCTTATGTGTTATTTGCCTCCTCTCACATGGTCTTCCTACATTGTTCCAGGCGGATGAGGAGAGGAATTATCACGTCTTCTATCAGCTTTGTGCGTCCGCTCATCTGCCGGAATTCAAGAATCTGAGGCTGAGTAAGTCACATGCATGCGCTCCCCACTGACACACAGCTGCACAATCTGTTGCTGTGCATTAACACCAGAAAAAGACTGAAAAACTGCCTAAAAACAATCTTCATTTTAATGCAGCAGGGAATAACATTTCAGTGATTTTCAGAAGTGATAAATGAAGCATCAGCACCCAGACACATCTGGGCTGATGTGTCTAAACCCCCCCCCCGTTCATGAACAGGTGGCATTCATTTGGCTGAGACATGTTTCACTTTATGCAGAACTGAAAGTTTAGGGAATCTATAAACACTCATGCAACCAAAGCAAAGTAAGAGAAATTTAGGAAAATTTTCTTGCCCACTGTGTTTTATCTCCCCAGCAGGAAAACTGCCAGAATCATGAAAATCCATCATATCAGTGAGTCACAGATTCACCATGTTTTATAGCATGCCCCCACTGGGTTTAAGACTTCATTTAAACTACATTAAAAACTGGAAATGATGCCGAACTTCATACATATTCACACACGCACCTCTGAGCAGCGCGATGCGTGATGTTTTTTATCAGTTTAGATGTATCAGACCATGTTCCTGTTGTAGAAACCCGGCTCTGACTCATTGACTCTGTGGTTCAACAGGCTCCCATATAGAGCGCTCCCACTGCGGACCTGCACCTGCTCACCCCAGTCATGAACACACACTGCTGGCACAGTCACTTACAGCCACTCGGTTGGCTTTCTTCCTCTCATGCGCACACACAGACACACACACACACACTCACAGCTGCTGTCTTTTCCTCTCCTGCTGACTTCCTGGCTCCGTTAATAAAGTGGTTGTGACAGTCTTGTCAGTGCTTCTTGTTGCCAGGCAACTGGCCATACCCTAATTCAGTGTTAAATGTCTCTGAAGACATTGATTGTGGAAAAAGTTGGGTTTACATCACTCTTAAACAGAAGGGCTTTTTATTGAATTCATTTCTAAGATCCTCAGACTATCACGCGGTCTCTGTCGATCGGGCGAATGTACACCAGGAAGCTCTGAGCAACATCACTTAGAATCAGTCAGTGTCTGGGAATTAGTTTTTACATGTATATACTGCTCAAGAACATTTCTGTGTAGATTTGAGCAAAGCTCAGTGAATGACCAGACTCCCGCAGTCAAGAAAGTAGAGTGTGAAATCTTTACTAGAAAACCTTGGCAGTGTTTTACTCTCTTTCATTTATAACCAGAATCTCTGACATCTAACTTTGACCTTCTTTTGAAAACCGTAGTGCGTGTCTTTGATTTATTTGACTCTTCAGTCTTGGCATATCTAATCAGGATTTTTGTCATGGCTCCCTGCAAGGTTACAGAGTGTGCTGACTGAGAACAAACCAGCCTTTATGTTGTGTTTAACCACACTGCAAATTCTAAAACTTTGCTTATAAAGTGTAAAACTTCATGCTCTCTTTCTCCTCTCAGGTAGCGCCACTGACTTTCTGTACACCAGGCAGGGTCGCAGCCCTGTTATCGATGGTGTGAATGACACAAAGGAGCTTTGCACTACTCGCCATGCTTTTACACTACTGGGTAAGATGTGCTTGGAATGAAATCTGTGTGGAAGATGTTTTATTCCGGTTTTGTGGCAACTCTGTGACAGCTGGATGTGCTCTGAAACTGAGGATGATCAATATTCTGCTGTTGGCACTTTGCATTTGCTAGGTATCAGAAGGTAGCACACATAATGTATTGTATTTGTCTATGTGTGTGTGTCCCTGTCCTTTGCAGGTATTAATGAGTCCTATCAGATGGGCTTGTTCCAGGTTTTGGCTGCTATTCTTCATCTAGGAAATGTGGAGATAAAGGACAGAGATTCAGACAGCAGCCTTATTGCAGTGAGGATACAGTTTTTACTTTTTACTGCAGTAGAAGGGGGGAAGGGGGGGATGCATGTAAGGAAAACGAATTACACATTTTTTTGTTGTAGATTATTTGGAGGGAATTCTGCAGCTTAGTTGTTCATGTCCTTTCTTTTATATTGGGTTTTTTTTAACAGTTTTGAGATGATTGAAGTTTACTTTATCTGTTTTAGCCCAACAATTCCCATCTGACGGCGTTCTGTGAACTCGTGGGTGTGACCTACAAGGATATGTCCCAGTGGCTGTGCCACAGGAAGCTGAAGACGGCCACAGAAACTTATATCAAGACCCTCCCTCGCCTTCAGGCCACCAACGCTCGCGATGCCCTCTCTAAACATATCTACGCCAAGCTTTTCAACTGGATTGTAGAGCATGTCAACAAGGCTCTGGTCACCAACGTGAAACAGCACTCCTTCATCGGGGTCCTCGACATCTACGGGTACGTCTGCGTGGCAGCTTGTGTGGAGGGGGATTGGTTTCAACCAGTAACTAATTAAGCTGAACTTTTAATGTCTTCAAGGTTATTTACATTTGTTAAATGTACTATTGTGGGATGCTTTTAAATGAGTTAAGCAGAGAGCAGAGACAGTGAAGAGGTTGTTAGGTTGTTGCTTAAAAGATGATGAAGGTAATTTAAGGTTGGATGAGGGTGGAGATGAAAGAGTTAGTGGTATATTAAATGTACAAAGCTTGATCACAATAATGAGGTGCAGCTAATGAGGCTCCTGTCGTCTGCGATCAGAGCGACTCTGTTTGACTTTCCTGAGACTGGATTTTTTTTATTTCAACTTGTCAAAATGAAACATTTACTGTATTATCAGAAATATGTATGAGGAAGAAGGGCAACCGGCAGTTTCAACACAGAGATACATCGGATGTCTGTTTCAGGGAATTGCAGGAATGAAATAGTTCTTGAAAGAGCACATCGAAAACTTTGTACAAACAGCCGACTGGTGTATTTTTAGCTGCTATGGCTTTCCTCTCAGACACATTTACTTTCTACAATAAGACCTGCAAGTGAACCATCATGCATAGCAAAGACACTCAATAAAAAACTGGAATACAGAATTAAGAACGTGGAAGTCCACTGCCATTCCCACTGCAGCTGAAGCAGGCGCTGCATGTGTACACCACAGTTTCAGACTCATTTACTCTCGGCCTTATTTTTAGAGGTCTTGTTTTACTGATGTAGATACGTACATCATATCTGTAGCAGCTCTACATTTCTACACTTGAGGATGTGGAATACCTCTGATTGGGAATATTTTTGCATGCGAAAATGATTCAGTGTCAAATACAGGAATATTCCCCCATGCAGAACTATGTTCCTCTCAGAGAGAAACTTTAACACCTTTCGCCTCTAATATCCAATCCCTGGTTACAGAGATGCAGGTTGTAGTCATTGTTAGATTTTAATTGAAGGAAAATTGTGAAAAATTTCTGTTGCTATTGCAAGAGCAAGAATAGCTAAACCATAGTAAACATTAGTCTCTTGACTGCTCTTTGCCAACTACTCTAAATTCAACTAAATATGATTGAATTTACAATAAAGTAAAATCAGATATAGGGGAGACCGGGGGCAGTTGTAACACTTATTACATTTCTGTCTGTAACTTCGAGCTCTTTTTAACCCAGTGTGTTCAACTAGCTGTGCAATGTAGTCTCAAGTGTCTGCTAATAAATGGCATTGAAATTGCCTGTGCAACTCAAACAGAATATGCATGGCTTGATCTCAAAGACAAGAAGTGAAATGTTACAATTGACCCCATAGTCAGGGTCAGTTGTAACATGCCTTGGGGTGAAATGTAACATCATGAAATAAGGACCATGGAAATGACTTACGATATTGAAAGTTTTTTATTCAAAACTTTTTTAAACAAAATAGCTGTGGTCCCAAAGAGCATATTAGTTGAAATGCACAAAATTTTAACATTTAGAATGTTAAATCTTTAGAAAGGGTGCAATTGTGCACTACCTCCAACAATCTCAAACATTAGTGTGTGTTTTTTTTACACTAATTGTCACTAATTATTTGTCTGACACTTGATCCCCGGTTTTCTAACTTCTTCCTCACTTTGAAGAATCTAAAGAGTGTGAGTGGCATATGGCGCATAGCTTTCCCACCGATCTGACTGACTTTCCCTAGACTTTTACATTAATGGATGCCCTCTTCAAAATGTCGAAAGGCAACCCCTTGTCAGTCTCACTTCCGAGACCTAGGCATGCTGAAACTAAGGGTGCATTCACACTGGCACTGTTTGGTTCACTTTAAGCAAACCCTGGTCCACACACACATTCGGACTCTGGTGCAGACCAGAGGAAGCAAACTCTAGTCTGCTTGAAAACCAAGGGTCTTGGTACACTTGCAAGTGAACTCAGGTCTGCTGTGCTGACAGTAGGAAGGTAACTGGACCATCCAGCAGTCCGAAGAGAGGAAGTTTCAAATTACTTCTTTTTTCTTCTTGGTCAGAGGTCATTTTTGGGAATACTTACTCTCATGGACAGCTATTGTAACTGCGGGACATGGCAGAAGAGGTTTGGTTTGCTTGAATAAAGTACAGTGTGAAAGAGACCAAAGGTGGGAAAATTTTCAGATTTCTCTGCCCAATCAATCTGAGTCCTCCAGACTATCCTGGTGTAAATATGCCCCCCAGAAAAATGTTGTTGGCCTAATTAAAATAATATTTTTACTCATACATTCATTCAAATTTAGTCGTAGTCAATCGTAACTTTTTCTAAACTCTAATTTTTTTTTTACTAAACTCAGATTTTGCTGTACTATATGTTGTGGTGAAATATAGTTCCAAGAAGAAGAGAGTACATAAAACTCTGATACTTTGTTTTTGTTGTTGTTGTTTTTTTAAATTCTATTTTAATCAGGCTGCATAAATATGGAAAAACTGATAAAAAAATTATTACTTTATTGCTTAGAAATGGTTCTCACATTAAAGATGAATGCTCGAGTTCACCCTTATGCCCAATTATTCATGAATCTCAGTTAAAATGATTCCACGTTGCTTCTGTGAGGAATGAAGGACATCTTGTTTCCCTTTTGTAAATGAGGTCCAGAGCATCTTGTGCTGAAGGTGATGCGGAAACAAAGAATTAGGTCATTTATTTTTGTATTTAGAGGATTCAGACAGCTGTTATTATAGCTCTGAGGGTGATTTTTTTTACTATTTTAGGAACATAGATAAGCAAGAAGTGTGTTTGAACTGTTACTAAAGCACCAATCCCAAACCTGACCCAAAACTTGGCACAACAGAGATGCGACAGCACTTAGAGACACTTCACAAACATGTTTCATACTTTGTCAGTGATTCACCAGTAACTTGCATGTTCATACTTGGGTATAAATTTGTCTTGCCATGTAGCATCAGGGTTGTTTTCTCCTTTAATTTTTTTCTGGCTTTCCTTAGTTAACCCCAAGTATACAAAACATGGTTAACTCCCTCATACAAACTTAGAGAAATGCGGCTCTAAGGCTGCAAGAGCCATCACTCACCTGGTGATTGAACAAAGAGACCGTTGTAGGTTATTAAAGTTAGTGAGTCCATGAGTGTGAATTTTGGGCTACAGAATGAAGACACTTAATGTTCATCAGTCAATAAAAAAAGACATTCACATGGTTTATTTCCCTTTTTTTTCTCAAAAGGTTTGAGACGTTTGAAATCAACAGCTTTGAGCAGTTCTGTATCAACTACGCTAATGAGAAGCTCCAACAACAATTCAACATGGTGAGCAGATTTACCTGCTTAACTACCCGTTACAGACAATTAAATAAAATGAGAGAATGTTTTTTTGGTTGTTGCTACAAGTGCAAAACTACATTCCCCAATCTGTGTGTTTATGTGCACAGCATGTGTTCAAGCTGGAGCAGGAAGAGTACATGAAGGAGCAGATCCCCTGGACTCTGATTGACTTCTATGACAATCAGCCCTGCATCAACCTTATAGAAGCCAAGATGGGCATCCTGGACCTGCTGGATGAGGAGTGCAAGGTGAACATTCATCGTTAAAAAGATATAATGATATAATAAAGTTAAATATAAAATGCACAAAGCAGTTTCATGTTTGAAAGATAAACATATGGAAAAATATGCAGATGAGAAAAAGAACATAATGAAACATTGGAGCTGCCCTTCTAAAAGACTGCATCGTAGCATCAGCTGAGTCACATAAAACTGCAAGATATCTGAATGCTGTAGGTGGAATAAAAACTTTCTTATTAATGTAAACAAGCAGAAAAAATAAAGTTAGTGACTGCTTCATAATGAGCAGGAGCTTGTGGGCTTCACCCACATTCTGCTTTATATTCTTTCTGTGGACGTTTTCATCACCTCTCGCAACACACATGGCTCGAGCTTCTGTCTCTACCACCTACACACACAGTTCACCTGCTGGAAGGAAACCTGATGAGAAATAGCCACCACAGGCTGGAGAGCTGCTCTTTTCTTCTGTAGAACAGTTTTCATAATGGGAGCTGAACATTATACAAGAAGATAATATACAGTGCAGATAATATCTCATGCATTAGGAATTATAAATAATCATCCTGTTGGGAGTAGTTTCGGTTAAAGCTGCTGTCACTTCAGGTGGAAAGAGCTAACAGCATGAATCTGTACCATGTACACACTTTTAAAGCTTAGCCAGATCTCTAACAATCCTACCTTATCTCTTTTTGGCAAGGTCATTTTATAGACTGTTGACATTTGAGGTGGGCCCCATCACTGATACTATTGTAAGAAAACTTGCTCATTTAGTGACAACAGTGATGGAAACAGTTCAATCTGTTAAACGTGGGCCAAGCACAATAGATGTATTTACAAAGAGATGGGTACATATTCTTCATGTTTTATGATTGTTTCCTCTGCGCCTTCACCCATTTTATTCCAGATGCCGAGAGGCTCAGATGACTCATGGGCTCAGAAACTGTACAACACCCACCTAAAGACTTGTTCTCTCTTTGAGAAGCCCCGCATGTCCAATCGCGCCTTCATCATTCAGCATTTTGCAGACAAGGTGGGCCTGTCAAAAGTTTTCTTTTTTTCTTCTTTTTTTTAAGTTGACTTCATTAAATGATTATGTATGGTATCTTTGAAATTCAAGTTTTGTTCTCTTTGAGTGACACAATGACAAATACTGACTTGAAAGATTGAAGGATGAGATTGGCTGAAGTGCCTGTGTGACACATTTTGAGAATAGTTAAAGACACAACGTTTTTTTTGTTTGTTTTATTTGTTTTTGGTCTTTCATAAATAGTTACTTTTTGGAATAAAGTCTGTGTTTGTGCCATGTAATCTACTTTAGTGGATAGTGTCCTCCAATGAGGTGCTGTGTGATGCAGTCATCTCAAGGTTACAGATAAACAGGTCAAGGACTAAATCAGTTTCCACCTAAAAAGTCCTCTGATGGTTACCTTGGAAACATGTATGATCGGGCATTTGCAATCACGGATCTTGCTGTATTTTCAGAAACACGTATTAAGATTTTGAGCTGTGGACATGCCGTACTGCAGGCCTCGCTTTGTCTGTGGACTTTAAACACAAGATAAAAGCATCATTCTGTATAAATGTATGTTCATGGTTCATTAGCTGGTTACAGCTCAGGGATTTTTTGATTTATTTTTTTTAAGGTCTTCTCAGTTTTAACACAAGCCGTTCTGTCTCGTTTTGATCAGGTAGAGTACCAGTGTGAGGGTTTCCTGGCGAAGAACAAGGACACAGTAAATGAAGAACAGATCAATGTGCTGAAGGCCAGCAAGGTGAGACGCACAACAACTATACTGTCATTTATGCAGCCAAAGGCAAATCATACAGAAGTAGTTTCTTTAAGCCTTTTGAAAACACCAGATGATAAGAAAAATTAATCATTAAGGAAAAAACAAAAGCTCACAGCTCCTGCAGAGGTGGCACCAGCTCTGAGCTGAAATATAAAGTGTGCAATCCCCTGAAGGCTCTGGGAAGCAGCTCCCTCCACTGGCTGTGTGAGGATGATAATGATTTAAGCAGTGATGAAAAAAGGCTCAGTCTTCCTTTTCACAGATGTTTGGACTTTATTTAAATCTTACAGAAAAGTTTAATAAACTCTTGTCAAAAATGGACTTAAGTTAGTTGTAAAGATACTAGAATATTGTAATAAATGTAATAAATCTTTTATTGTGTATATGTATCAGTGGTCGTGTGACTCAACTCAAAAACTCTCTGGCGTAATGAGGAACTACTCTGAGATCCAGCCTAGCTATAAACACACATGTACATACTTTTAAGTCCAATATATTTAAATCACTTTGGAATTAGCATCACATGTGTGTTTTGGTCTTTGTTCAGGATCTTTGTGTGGTGCCTTTGCGTCATAACAAACGCAAGCCTTTGAAAGCTCATTTCTGTTTTAGCTCCACACGTACAGATACACACAGATGATGACAAAGTGTATTTGTCTTACATACTCACAATAACTTTCAATTGTTCTTTTATAGCAGTGTTTTTCAACCTTTTTTGAGCTAAGGTACATTTTTTTCATTGAAGGAACATCTGATGATCTCTCATGGCACAGTGGTTGAAAATCACTGTTTTATAGCACCAAGCAAGAGCACAATTGTGTAAGAGTAAAAATATAGATACTGGCTGCTGGAAACCCTTAACAAGACTTTCTAAATGTACACAAATATACATTCGTAGACTCTTGAACAATTGGTATTAAAGGATAATCTACTATAAGTCTATACGTTTTTTTGTAGTTCCCTTTAAAGCTTATCTCATTGTTTGTGTGAGAGCGCGTGTTGTTCAAACTTTACTGCTCCATTGATGAGCACATTTAGTCACACAGGGATTAGATCAGTGATTGTCTTAAACCAGTCTTCAACGTCAGAGAATTTCTATTAAAGGATTTTATAAACATTTCGCTACGAACTGATAGAAGATGTTAAAAATAAAAAAGAATGTGATCCCTGGGTTGTGGGTCCCTTCTCATAAACCTTGACACATGTAATACCATCACTCAGTACCATCTCAGTATCTTTTGGAGCTGCTACTCTCAATGGATGGTATCATCCAATATAGTATTACGATTTCTGTCCGTATTATGAGATCTGACTCTACTATTAAAGTTGGATTTAATTCTATTAATATTTTAGTTTTACAATGAATTCAGGACTAAAAGAACATTTTTATTCCTCTCCTTGTGTCTGTGTTTGGACCCTGCAAGACACACAGGAGTCTGCATCCCTACTGATGTTTGCTTGATGATTTCCCATGATGCCCTGCGGTACAGGAATTGAATCAATTATAACAGATAAATTCCGCCATATGGCCATCTTCCAACCACAGACATGCATGTTTGGAAGTCAGTGGAAATGCCTCTTAAGATTTCTTTTGGGGGGGGAATCATGTTTCCTTCCATCCACTCAGCTTCTTTAGTTTTCCAGGTTTTCCTGCTTCCTGAGATGAGTTTTTTAGTTTTGGATGGAGATGATCATGATTTTGAACTTTTGGGGTTTTGACATTTGGGTTTCTGTTTACGTTTCCTTTTAATGCCATTGTATTTTTTTGTCACTGTGTCTCCATATGTTGTCCATGTATGTTTGGTTGTGTCCTCATCATGACAACCTTCCCTGCCAGCAGAAGGTAAACAGAAGCGTTCTTGTAACGCTGGTTCGCCTGTAGCTCTTCATTTAGCTCTTTTCTTTCCTCCTTCCTCATCTCTCTCTCTGTGTGGCACCGAGTTATTACACTCTTAACAGCACTGAGGAGTATGAAGTTGAGAGAGAATGTGTGTGTGTGTGTGTGTGTCTTTGCACATGTGTGTGTGCCTTTGTTTGCTGCATGGGGAGCACCAAAGGCAATATGGGAGGAGGAGAAGGGACAATAAGAGATGAAGGAAGGAGGGTATTTTTATCTTTCAGAGTGAGGCTGAGAGCAAGCAGCGCGTAAAGCCTCTGTGGCTGTGGCCGTCCTGCTTCATGGCGCTGGTTAGAGAAGCAGCATGGCATCGCTCTAAGCACAGCAGGAGGACCTGAAGCTGCACATATAACACAGCATCCTCCTCATATAACATCACCGTTATATGGAACATGAATGATGTGTGTATTGTTCATGGTACTATTTTTGTCATAACACCATGGCAACATGATGCCATACTGTCATATATGACCGCTTCATCTTGTCATACATGACAAAACAATAACCTCTTCATTACGTTTGTTTCTCATTGTAACAACTGACCGAGTGGATTTTTAAAACTAATCAACAAATCAAGTGACATCTACTCACCTTCATGGAAATGTTGAGATTAATTAACTCTTACGTCTGTGTTTTTATTCAAGAGTATGACGGTAGTTTGTTGAATATTATTAATTTAAGGATTAAGCCATAAATAGTGTTCAAAGTGGCAAGTATATATCTGCTTGCTTTCTAAGCCTGTATGCTCCGCTCCAAGAAATCCAAAAAGCATGGCTAAAAAGATAAGACTGTTAGAAAAAATATATTTTCTGTCACGTGTGATGTATGGTAGCTGCACAGAGGCTTATTTTAACACTTGGTGGTGAAAATTATTAACTTTTCTCTCAGTAATAAAAAAAAAAAAAAAGATGATAAAAAGACCTACTGTGTTAAATGTTATCAGCTGTACTATTTGTGACTGTAAGTGGGCTGCTGTTCCCAGTTTGACCTACTGGTGGAGCTGTTCCGTGATGAGGAGAAGGCGACTAGCCCCACTGGTCAGGTCTCTGGCACCGGAGGCCGAACCCGCCTCAGCATCAAACCCGACAAGGGCCGGGACACAAGCAGCAAGGAGCACAAGAAGACCGTCGGGTGTCAGGTGGATATGTCATCCTCAGTCAGGGTGTCCTTATGCAGTCACACATCTGGACATCTAGTCCTTTAAAAACCAAATATTACACCCAGTTAAAGCCAAGAAGACAACCTTATCAACTCTAAAGATTCACATCTTCGCTAGATAATATTAATTCTGATCGAAATGCAGTGAACAAAGAGTCTGATGGTAACGCTAACTATGCAAAACTAGTTCTTATGCTCCAATTTAACTGTATGAAAACAATTAGGCTGCTGCTGCTGCTGTTACTGATGATGATGATGATGATGATGATGATGCTCTTTCATAGTTTCGTAACTCTCTACAAATGCTGATGGACACTTTGAATGCAACCACTCCTCACTACGTCCGCTGCATCAAACCCAATGACTTCAAACTGGCCTTCTCGTGAGTCTCTACGGCTGCACCTGTTTTTTCATATGTATTTTTTATTTACTCAACTATTGTTAATTAGTTTACTATTAGTATGGTAATTAGTTACACTCTAGCAAAATTGATTATTTTTCTCTATTCTCTATTTTAAACATATTCAGGATTATAGCTTAGATTCTGGACATTATATTAAAATCTGCAATATTCATTATATTCATTGTTTAAGATATTGTTGTTCTTGATGACTAATGAAGGGTGCTAGACCTTAGTCACCTTTGTTCAAGTGCAATTCACGGCAGCCATATTGACTGTAGCCATGTGTTGATGGCAGGTTTGATCCCAAACGTGCAGTACAGCAGCTCAGAGCCTGCGGCGTCCTAGAAACCATCCGCATCTCTGCTGCCGGCTTCCCGTCCAGGTACTGATGAATCCCAGCTGCACTGTCACTCTTAACATTGGGTCAAACGTTTAACATCTTGTTTTTTCACTATTTAAAGTGGATTTAATTACTTCTCAACAACATGCATCACACAATTGTGTCAAACTTAATTCAGACAAAAACTAACATAAATTTAAGTATTTGCCTCTGTGAATTAATTTTTGTTTTAACCTCAAAGAGCTGGAAAGTCAATAAAAGCCATCTATTTTTCTACACTTGCATGTCAGATGGACGTACCAGGAGTTCTTCAGCCGCTATAGAGTGCTGATGAAGCAGAAGGACGTGCTCGCTGATAAGAAGCTCACCTGCAGGAACGTTCTGGAGAAATTAGTTCAGGTTAGACAGCTTTCTCTTCTCATCATAAGAATAAAAAGAATAGGAAAAAAATCCTATATTTGAAGTCTAGAAATAAAAACTTAGAAGACATAAAAGATTTAAAATTTTACTGACCGACTCTTGGTCTCTGTTTTGCCCCTCCAGGACCAGGACAAATATCAGTTTGGTAAGACTAAAATCTTCTTCAGGGCCGGCCAGGTGGCTTACCTGGAGAAACTGAGGGCAGACAAGCTGCGTGCTGCATGCATCCGCATCCAGAAAACCATCCGCTGCTGGCTGGCACGAAAGAAGTACCTCCGCAAGCGCAGCGCCGCCATCACCATCCAGAGGTTCACCAGAGGATACCAGGCTCGCTGGTAAGTGGTGATGTTCAACCTGTACCGCCACACAGCATGTTATTTATTTAATGTCAAAATAACGTGGAAAATAACAAAAATGTCATCATAGTATGCTACATTTGAAAGATTTAATAGGAAAAGTTAAAAGTATAATTTTAACTTCAATTTTTCTTTCTTCACAGTCTGGCAAAGTTCATGCGCCGAACTCAGGCAGCCACCATCATCCAGAAATACCAGAGGATGTACACGGCGAGGAAACGCTACAGGCAGAAGCAGGCTGCTGCTTTGGCCATGCAGACCATCCTCAGAGCTTACATGGCCCGCCAGAAGTACCAGGCGGTAAGACACGAAATGCAATCGCACAAAATAAACAATTTCTGTGTTTGAAAGATTAAGTCCTTGTTTGTAAAAATAACGAAAACAGGACATATTTACCTTGAATGAGATTTTCTCTGAAATCCACTTTTTCTTTCTTAATGTTTCTCTGATTTCTGACGGTCTGTGTCTTCAGCTACTGCGGGAGCATAAGGCAGTAATAATTCAGAAGCGCATTCGTGGATGGTTGGCCCGGTGCTGGTACAAGCGCTGCCTCGAGGCCATCGTCTACCTGCAGTGCTGCATCCGCAGGATGAGAGCCAGGCGAGAGCTGAAGAAGCTGAAGATTGAGGCTCGCTCAGTCGAGCACTTTAAGAAGCTTAACAAAGGCATGGAGAACAAGATCATGCAGCTGCAGAGGAAGATCGATGAGCAGGTGCGATTCTAAAGCCATAGCCCCTATTTTTAGAATATATGTCATTTTTATTGGTAAATTCTTTTTGTTTGTTTTTGTTTCTTCTGTGCTCCTAGCATAAGGAAAATCGTATAACCAGCGAGAAGCTCGTTAGCCTGGAGAATTCCTACTCAACAGAGAGCGAAAAGATGCGTACCGAGCTGACCCGGCTGCGCGGGGCAGAGGAAGATGCCAAGAACAAAACCAACCAGGTGTCGTCCCTGCTGGAGGAGCTGGAGAAGCTGAAGAAGGAGCTGAGCACCACACAGCAGGAGAAGAAGACCATCGAGGACTGGGCACAAACCTACAGGGCCGAAATGGAGAAAGTAAGTCAGGATCTACTGAAGGCATCTGTTCATTAATCCGTTTCCCTGATCCCCCATCTCCCTGTGAGCAGGGGACATGCGGTATTATCAGATGCATCTCAGTCTGCTTCTCAGTTAGCCATATTTACTTCATTAGAAGTTTGGTTTGAACATTTCTCTGGTTAATTATTTGTGTCTTTTGGCTTTCAAGAAACATTCATACATCTCAGTTTTAACAAACAGCATCTTTTCTATACTTCCTTTTCAGTAAAGAATCCTATAGATATAAAGCAAAGATCAATACCTCATAGAACCTCCCACAGTTCCTCCATGTTTCTTGACTCTTCATATTGGCATCTGAGCAAAATAGTTTCTCCCTGATTTAGGAGCCAAAGCGAACCAGGAGCAAAAGAGCTTATGATGGGTTTAGAGGGCATTGTTGCCCCAGGGCAGGTGAGCCGAGGAGAGTAGTGCGTTAGGGAGGTAGATGATGTGTGATTTAGTCTAGTTTGTTCCCCTTCAATGTCTCCCTTTAGATTATCGCCTGGAAATGAGTAAAGTGACTTTCATAAATAGATGAAGTTCAAAAGAGATTTTTAGTTGGCCTGTAATTAAAGAGACTTGAGTCAGAAACGTGTTAGAAACCGTAGCTGTCTAAAACAAATGTTACATACATTTACTTGTGTTATTACTGTCAGCTTTACACAAGATATGATGTGTGTTCAGATGGTGTCCGAGCTGAAGGATCAGAATGGCTCACTGAAGAAAGAGAAGGAAGATTTGAACAGGATGATTCAGGAACAGAGTCAGCAGATGACGGGTATGTGTTATTGCACACGTCTAAATGACATCCTGCAGCATCATTACTTAGATCCAGTCATGCTGAATGAAACAAAATAACTAAACAATACTTGTGGCCTTAACATGTCCTTTTATGCTCTCCTGTTAGAGAAAATGGTTCGTTCGATAGCTGCAGAGACTCAGCAGCTAGAGACGGATCTGAACGAGGAGCGCTCTCGCTACCAGAATCTGTTGACAGAACACCTTCGCCTGGAGGAGAAATACGACGACCTGAAGGAGGTGGTGGCTCTTTCCTCGGTGAGAAGCACATTAACGAGAGGCCCGCCACACTTATGTGCCCAAACACTCCTATTCTGCTTTATTTTTAAACTTTGAAAAAAACACATTGATGAGGTTTTCCATAGTTACACATAAGATTTACATTTACTGCAGCACCATTAAACTGCAATACAAGTCTGTAGATGCAGCAAAGATGACTTGAGTTCGTTGTTTCTCAATGTTCTCATGTCTGCAGAACGTCTCCAAGCCTGGCCACAGGAGAACGGACTCCACCCACAGCAGCAACGAATCAGAGTACACCTACAACTCAGAGTACGCTGAATTGGAGGAAGGTTCTCGGGCCAGAGAAGTAAGGACATTTCCATTAAATATGGTCATATTCCTTAAGAAAAAAATATCCAGTATAGGTTAGGAAAAGATGTATTTTAACTCTATTCTTACCATAGTAATTATGTCTTTGATTTAAACTTTACAAAGTATGTAGGGTGTGTCCTAATATTTCGTCATCACGCAGGATGTGACACGAGGAATGGACACCTCGCTGACTCTCAAGCTGCAGAAACGTGTTACAGAACTGGAGCAAGAAAAGCAGTCGCTGCGCAACGAGCTGGAAAACAAAGAGGACCAGTTTCAGCGGGCTAGAGCCAGGGTACTGTCACCATATTTCTGGAATATTAAAGAATTATATAAAACCCAGGAACAGGTTTCCAAGCATACAGTTACACTGGATCTGCACCTCAGATGAAGATTTCTGATATAACATCATAGAAAAGAGAAAAGTTATACAAATATTGTGCTGCCCCGGTGAGACCATGACTGTCAGTGCTGCTTTGTGTATGATAGGCTTTATCCCAGTCCAACACATTCCTTCATCATGCTGTTTGTCTTCCTCTCTCAGGATGATGTAGAGTTTAGAAAGGCTCGCGGAGCAGAGCTGGAGTATGAGTCCCTGAAGGTAAACCAATATCAAACCAGAGTGAACTCATAACAAATCCATCCTCCATACATTAAACGATGTTTTTACCATCTGACTCTAAATTCCTTCACCTCTCAGCGTCAGGAGCTGGAGTCAGAGAACAAGAAGCTGAGACATGACCTGAAAGAAATGAGGCAAAGCCTGCTGGGTGGTGCAGCTACAGGTGCCGGGGCACCGGGCTCGCCAGCTTACAAGGTGCTCCTAGACCAGCTTAATGCTTCCTGTGAGGAACTGGAGGTCCGCAAAGAGGAGGTGCTGATCCTGCGCTCCCAGTTGGTCAGCCAGAAAGAGGCTATGCATCACAAGGTAGAGACAACTCTTCTTCTCCTTTGGAGAAATCCAGGGGAATTATCCATTTGTTGGCATGTAATCATCTGCAAGTAAAACAATGCCATTATTGTTTTGCAATGACCCATACCTTAGGAGCTAAACGTTGGAGGATGGTGCGGTGCTTGCTTTCTCCCACCTTCTTACATTTATGTGTTGTTTCACTTGCATCTTGTTGTGTTTATTAGCAAGCAATCCCAAAAATGAAGAAGGAAAGAAAAATCTTTCTCATCCCTGAGAGATTTTTTTTTCTATTTAGCAAGAAATCCTTATCTATTCAATCTTGGTTATGTTTTCATGGGTAATAGCACTCATTGGTTACTTCCATATGTTTATTAAAAGACAAACGATAACAACATTTCACTGAGACTTGAACTAAAATCACACAGTAGATCATTGTCACCGTCTGCTGCCAATGATTTCACTGTCCCAGCAGTGTGTCTAACTATCCTGTCTCCACCTTCTCTCCTCCATTCATGCTTTCCCACAGGATGAGAAGGTACAGTTGAAAAATTGCATCATCCATGAGTTTTTCTTACATTTCGTCTTGCTCTGTTCTGTGTGCGACGTGTCCTTAAGCAAAGACATCTGATCCAGGAGAAAGTGTTTCTGATACCATGTACATTTACATGATGGTAGAAAGGATCAATTATGGCATTAAACAGGACTTTTAAAATCCATGTAAACATGTTAAACCAACTGAAATCTAATTGGTAAAAGTCACACTAACACACCCAGATAATACTGATGGGAGCTGAAATGTTCAGACTGGCTTATGTGCTGTGCACATGCTCCACAGTCCCCATCCTGACTTTTAACTTGGAAATAACAGAAAAGCTAGTACACAGAGGAAGAAGCTGGTATTAACAGAGAGTAACCACAAAGATTTAGGTGTTAAAAGAATAAATTATTGTAGTACTAAAAAAGCATGCAGCATGTATATATATGACATGTACAGAGCTATAGAGATGTTCATATCACTGCTTGAAATTGGACCAAATTGATACCAGCAAATTGTGTGTCTATGTTTTGGTCAATGGTGTAATCACTCAACAAAATGATTATTAACAAGCTGAAAGGGGGCACATCACAACCCGTCAGAGCTTTGATCAATAAATGAATTCCTCCCCCGCCAGCACACACGGATAAGGTAAACTCTAATTAAATGGCCGAGTTGAGCTTTAACCCCCTAGCCTGGTTTCGGTCTGGGTGGAAACATACTGGTGATTGGAAAACATTTTGAATGTATAGCTCTAAAATAATTAAAATTCCACACTAACTTTACCTGTAGTACTGACTAACTCCCTGTGTTACTGAACGTAGAAGGCTTTTGGTTCTCCAAATTTTTTTTAAAAAAGTGTATAGAGGCCTCGTGTTTTTCTTGAATGAAAAAATGTGATTCAGCTCCTCTTTCACCACTAATTTTCCATTATCTGTTAACTTTTGTTCTCTGGGAAATTAGGGAAGCTACTAATTCAGTTTAAGTGAAGAAAGCAGGTGGATGGAAAGAAGGCAATGAAATTAGGGATTCGTAAGAGAGCGTAGAATTATTAATTGGGGGGGGGCTTCCCTCTGAAGTTACACCAAGTGTCAGGCACAGATCAAATGCTGAACCCAAACAAAAAACATCTCTAAAACATGTAAGCACAGCTTTGACACATGATTGTATTCTAACTTGATTTACTATTTCATTTGTGTCATCCTTCATGTGGCTGTGTGGGCTCTTTGTTTCACTTAACTTCACTTAATGTTCTGCTCTGTGGTCAGCTTACTGCAGCCGCTCTGCTTCTGACCCCATTATCATATTCAGACCCTAAAGATGTATTTTTTTAACACTAAGTGAAAGCACTCGGATAGTTGACACTGCAGCTTGTGGATAATATGGATTTGTATTAAAGCACGAGTGAACAGATTAACAGTATTCAGTGATGTAACTAAATGTGTTACTGTAATGAAAATAATAGTGCATGATGCAGCTGCACATGCAGTTGTACAAGTTTGGTTCCTCCTTAATCATATGAGTTTTTCTCTTTTATTCTTCTTTCATTGTCTTAACTTCTGACATTGTCTCCTCTTCTGTCTCTCACCTGATTTCCAGGAGACCATGACGGAGCCTTCAGTGTTCGCTGATGATGTGAACAAACTGAAAGACACTGATGAATTAAAGCAAGCTTACGTTGGCCTCAAAGACACCAACAGGTACGCTCTCGCAGCCAGTTTTTCTCCTTTTCTCCAGGTCTTCTGTGACTTTCCTTACCACACTGTCTCCATCAACTCTTGTTTGTGTCATTTAATGTTATTAAGCTCAAGTTCCATAGTAAATAATGTATGTGTGAGCATCGTGTGTACACCTGTGTGTCCTGTCAGATCTCCCAGGTTCATGCGTCAGCAGCTGGAAGTCAGTAATCTCCTGAGTCAGCTGAGGTAACGATGAGACGTGGCCCATGCATCTTGGAGCAGAGCATGCATGGCCACGCTGTCGCTGAGCAGGGGTGAAAAAGTTGACCGACGACACTGAGGCTAAAACAGCTGATTTCACACTGTTAATCTGATGAAAGCCCAGGCTGTGCTGGGTGACATTTTCTGCCCCTACAGCATGACAAATAGCATAACGGCTCTCGCTTAAGTTTAGGTCTAACAGAAAAAGGATGGTCTGTATGTTCAACTTTATTTACTGACATCAAGAATTTTTAAATGGCTTTGTAGAGACATTTGGACAATCTGCCTGGATTACATTATTTGGCATGAATAAGCAGATTGTCTCAGATTAAAGGTAGCTCTGTAGAGTTTCTCTTCTGCCTCAGAAAAAAGTCCATGAATGTTTTCAGTGGATTCAACAGCTCTGGACTTGTAGTGAAGATGGTCATAATCTCTATATTTACAGTCCAATAGTCACAAACGGCTCTTTTGTTGGTGAATAAGCATGGGAATGTTTGAGCTATACAGGATCCAACTTTCAGTTTTGATTCGCACACCGACTGTAATTAAGGAGCGATTGTGAAACATCTCCCATCCCAGCTTCATGGAATGACTTTGGCATTAATACTGCATGAAACTGTCTGCTTATGTTTTTAATTACATGCTTATGTTAAAGCAGAGATGCACTGCACACTTTTAAGGAAGGCTGTGATGATGCACATTAAAAAAAAAAGGTGCTCATCAAATTTTCCTAATCTGGCTCTCAGAGTAATGACTATTTATACTGTTGAGGTGGCCAAACAGTACATGAGCTTATCAACCACAACATTAAAACAACACTACTTAAGTTTCTGACGTTTAAACTCTGCACTTCTGACTCATTATGATGACAGACTGGCATTCCCTGTGCACATCCTTGGAGCCGTCATTGCCCTACAGCATCCCGAAGCTGAAAAACCACATTGTCCAACAGCTGTGTTTTGCTTTACGGCACAGCGTCACATCCCAGCTACTGGATATCAACACACTGGCCATTTGAATACACAGTATGGCTGATTCGGCAAAGAAACCCAAGAGGGCATTATCAAAGGAAGCAAGAAAAAAAAACAGAGAAAGGGACAGAGCATGAATAAGACAAAAGTCAACATTGGGCTGGCTTTGACTCGTTCAAAAGATATCAGAGAAGAGACAGGAGGCAAGACAGATGCTGAATTGGCCTTTGCCAGAGTGTGAAAATCTACCAAATTTGAGAGGTGCCACTTTAAACATTTTTCATTTTTTCTTGTCATTTGGTCAAGTTTAGAAAAAGATCGTGGTTTGGGTTAAAATAAACTACTTCAAACTTTGTGGCAAAGGTTTCTAACAAAGATTTTTCCTGGACTGAAGGATCTTCTCCTTGCTGGATGCTGTAGATTACAGGATGGGTCTTCTGTTGTTCAGACTTCATCTGCTACATTCCTTTGATGCTCATTTGGTACTTTGGACTATTCTCCATCCTCTGTTTCCAGAAAGTGTATGCAGTGTGGTGGAGACTGCTCTCAGTGGTGGTTGTTGCCATTATAGGCAATGCCTGCTCTATTAATATCCCCATTAATACTAGCCAAAACGTTAGAAGAAGATCAATGTTATTCCCCTGTAAGTGGTTTTAATGTTGTGGCTGATTGGTATACAGTGCACACTACGAAAAATGTGGTTTAGGAGATAAAAAACAAAACAACTACACTATAAAATTTTTAAAAGTAAAACAGCAAAGTGGTTTTGCATCCCAAAGCTTCCCTAAAAGTCACACATGCATCACTTTGTCGCTCTGTTTATATAAAGCTGCTTCTTATGTGGCTTGTCATGTTCTTTGATGACACACTTAGAGTATAGAATAATAATTAAGTAAATACTGCCACATACACATACAGAAGACCGTGTTAAACCACTGTCACATGCATTAGACAAATGAATAATTAACCAGCTGGTACCAGCATTGGTTGAGATGTTGAGTCAATCATGCAGAATTAATTGCACACAGCCACTTCAGGTGGTGAAAAAACATCTTGTTGTTCATGTTGTCCTGGATACGTCTCTGCCACCCACTCATCCATCCATCCATCCCACATTTTTCCTTTAGTCATCATGTTGTTCATGTCCCTTTGTGTTGTGTGTCGGTCAGATCTGCTGCTCCAGACTTCCATAAGCTGAATGAGGACGGGGAGCTGTGGCTGGTTAATCAGGGCTTAAAGGAGACCATCAGGTGTAACAGTGTTTCAAACACATGGTGATTTTAGAGCATGATGTGTTTGGCTCTTCACAAGGGGAGGGATGTCTGCTGCTGGTTTTCTCTCCTCACATTTCCTCACATTCTTGCACTTTTCTAACTTTCTCAAAAGTTTTCTCTCACATTAATGTTTCTGTTTGGTTTGATACATAACACTGTTAGAAACTATTAAACTCTTGTTTTATGCCATACAGGGTGAGTGTATAACAAATGATCCAGTTTTTTATATAGTAATTTAGTTAAGGCTTTGGTTTGATTTTTCATAAGTTATTAATGATAGTGCAGCAGATTGAGACGTCATCCTTTTACTACTTTGTTTATTATCCTGTTTAATGCTGCAGGCTTTGTAACAGTATACAGTAAAGACCAGTGTACATTGTGCTTCTGATATTGGATGAAATGGCAAAGACAGTCAATGATTCACATTTGTTGCTTTTGGTGCTTCAACTTTGAGCATTTTCTTCACTTTGGTATTCTTTTAGATTACTTGCAAATAATTCAAATGAGCAATTAATAGTTCCCTGTGGAGGTTGAGACTTCTGTCAGCATCGTGGAGCTTTCTTACTCGGAAAGGGCTGCTAGTTAGTTTGTCTCATGTATGCAGGTCTTTGAAATTGTAGAAACAATGAAGACTTCTACAAAACATGTCACACTGTTTCTCTGATTTAAGAGGAAGTGATAATGCTGCAAAGATGATGAGTATAAGCCATGGAAATAGTTTCTAACAATATTTTTGGCATATTTCTTAAATATTCACGAAAAAGGAACCACAAGGATTAAGAGTTTATTTTAAAAATGAAATTGTGTTTTGACCAAAAATAGGGCTTCCTCCTTGAATATATAGTGTACTTTCTGCTGCTGTTGTTATTAGAAAAATGACCGAATGCTGCATGTTGTTTAACTGGATGGAAAGTGAACATGTGTCAGCTCTACCTGCTCCGTCTCTGAGTCTGAACCATGATGACTGATTTGGCTTGTTTTACCTTTTTCAGTAAGAAAAACAGTGAGATGTGGAGTCTAATGACCGCAGAAGGAATTATTTTAATCAGAGAGGCTGGACTCTGGTAGTGTCTGCAGAGCATGTTTCTGCTGTCCTGCATCGCCACGCTCTAGTGGAAACCACAACTTCCCCATGTCTCTCCACACTGGGATTCTCACTGTTTCCATCTCTCGTTTTCTGATGCTAATTTTCTCTCCTTTTTATTCCCCCTCTTCTCCTCAGGTTATTGGAGCACCAACTGCAGACTCAGCGGAGAACCTACGATGGCGAGGTGGAATCATTGCGCGGTGAACTGCAAAACGTCAAAGAGGACAACAACCGGCAGCAGCAGCTTCTGGCTCAGAACCTCCAGCTGCCTCCAGAGGCTCGCATCGAAGCCAGTCTGCAGCACGAGATCACCCGGCTCACCAACGAGAACCTGGTACGCTGTAGAGCAAACATTCACACACGGATACATGCAAGCTGAGAAAGTAAAGGAACTTCATCTTCAAGTTATTTAAAGTTTTATTTAAACATTTCCAATCTTAGAAAAAAAGGAAATGATTTAATCTGGAGCCTAAAAGTGTAGATCATCTCCTTTTTCTTTTTCCTGTCTTTTTTTTTTAAAATAGTGTATGTAAGAGGAAATACAAAAAATTGAAAGAACTCAAACTTTGACTACTTCAGATCATTAGCAAACACACACTTAAGTGCTCTTTTTAAGTGATAAGCTTGACTGTAAGCTGTCACACTTATTTATAATACAATATAAAATGATAAATGCAGCGACATTGACAGTAAAAAGTCAAATAAAAAGGATTAAATACATTATCTGACACTCACAGACAGGTCATAGATGTACAATAGTAAAGCATGGATTTTGTCACGAGAGCTGTTTAGATTTGTAGTTTGATTCTCAAGTGGGCCGCACATAGAAAAACTGAAACAGCCACTGCAGCGTCGTGCCTCAAACGCTCACTATGTGTGGATGGTGTCGCCTGACAGGATCTCGACGACCCCACAGCATCCCGAGAGGCTCGAGTCACCATTTTACGACGGATGGTTGTATGTAGAGACGGCGTGTGTGGGCCTGGGTGTTTGTGCGCGTGTTTGCATGTGTGTGAGAACTAACTGAGGTTTGTGTGTTCGGACTGAATTATCGCTGAGCGTTGCTTTAACCCCTCCACGTCAGCACTAACACAAAGCAAAGCAGCTCTGCACCTTTTTCTCTTTTCTAACAGCCAGCAAGTCCTGCAGTCTTTTTTCCTCTGAAAAACAATCAGCACTGATGCTCATTTAAAATCCCCCCCCCCCTTCACCTCTCTGGATATTTGCTTAATTTTCAAAGACTTTGCTTAATGAATGTTGGATCCTTCTTCAAAGCTTTTCCAGTATATTTCAACAAGAGGATCATATTTCTCTTAAATATTCATGCTCTATATCTTCTTGCAGCAGTTTTGGATGATTTGTTTTTAACACTAGAGGGCGTCAGAGTAACACGGCTAGAGTCAGAAGTTATACCTCACTGTTTTCCTCTCCATCACTCCATCCTACTGTCTGCTTTTAGGATCTAATGGAGCAGCTGGAGAAGCAGGACAGAACCATCCGCAAACTCAAGAAGCAGCTGAAAGTTTATTCTAAGAGGATCGGAGAGATGGGAGGTACGGGAGGTGGTCACCAATCACATGTAGCTCAAGAGTCAAATGATGATGGTAATTTTTGTGCTCTATAATATTATCTGACTGTTATGATATGTGTCTCCCAGCTGGTCAAACTGAGGGTCAAACGTCTCCAGGACAGATGGTGGACGAGCCCATCCACCCCGTCAACATTCCTCGTAGGGAGAAAGATTTCCAAGGAATGCTGGAGTACAAGAAGGAGGATGAAATGAAACTGGTTAAGAATCTCATCCTGGGTAAGAAATGGCAATTAACAGCAAGCAAGAGGAGGCTTTCAAGGGCCTTTGAAACAGTCAACAGCCTTCTCATCAAGTATTTGTTTTAAGTATCTGTTTCTTAATCAAGAGTGAAGCTATCAAAAAGAATAGAAGGAAAATTAACACAACATTTTATAATCTGGGACCAAGTTCAAAATGAAGGGTTGAAAGTTTGAAGAAATTAAGATCTGAAAAATAAGCTCATTCCTTCTCCTGTTTCTCCAGAGCTGAAGCCTCGTGGTGTTGCCGTGAATCTGATCCCAGGTCTGCCTTCCTACATCCTGTTCATGTGTCTGAGACATGCAGACTATGTCAATGATGACCAGAAAGTCCGCACTCTGCTCACGTCAACCATCAACAGCATTAAGAAGATCCTGAAGGTATGTCTGTGTTGTATTTGAAGGAATCATGGAGGGACAAGAGTGTAAGTCAAGAATCAGCTAATGCTGTCATTTGGGTTTGAATGCAGGTCACAGTTTATATTACTGGATACAAATAGTTGTGATTTTTTAATTTTTTTTTCAGGGATGAAAAGGGTGATAAAACACTGTTTTCTGTGAGCTTCTTGTGTTTTGAACTGATAGTGAATTCTTCTTTCCTCCTTCAGAAACGAGGAGACGACTTTGAGACCGTCTCTTTCTGGCTGTCCAACACCTGCCGCTTCTTGCACTGTCTGAAACAATACAGCGGAGACGAGGTGACGTCCACACACCAGTACACAAAACACACACATATCTATGAATGTGGTTAATTTTCCTAGTGAGTTTTTTACGTATTAGTTATCTACTTTTTTGTTTTTACTGTGGACCTAAAATTTAAACATCCTTTATGTTTTAGGGTTTTATATAATTGATCTACATGAATTGTCCAAAATTTTAGTAAAATTGAAATATGTTTAAAAACCTGAGAGTGCCTTCAGTGACCACATGAGAATTGAACCATGGAGAAATGAAATAAGGTTGGCCTGATTAGATGAATCACAGTGTCACTTACCTGGGTAAGCCATGGCTCTGGGATGCACTGCTGGGAACAAGGCAGATAAGCCAGAGTCCTTCCAGTCGAAACATATTGTACCTCCTATCTAAACGTTGTTGCCAAATGGCTAAAGGAACGAAATGAGATCCATCTGAGTTCTTGGCCTCCAAATTCTCCAGATCTCAATCCAATCAAGCTTCAGGACTTAAAGGATCTGCTACTGCAGCTTGATGCCAGATAACAAAGGAAACCGTCAGGGTTCTAGTTGAGTCCACATCTTGATAGTTCAGGGCTGTTGAGGGGACAAAAAGCGGATCAACTCCATGTTAGTCATGTGATTATTATGATACGGCTGATCAGTGTATATACCTGCTGTAAACAGCCCTTGAGTCTGTAACACCATCGACCAAGCTGCACAATAAAGACCAAGGAGCTCTCCAAACAGGCAAGGGACATGTTCTAACGGAGTACACGTTAAGATTTGAGTTCTGAAAAAATATCAAGAGTCTTGAATATGAATGAGAACACAATTAAATCCTTGACTAAAAATCATAAAGAACATGGCACCTCAACAAGCCTGACAAGAAAGTGCATGCCACCCAAATTCCAGCCAAGAAGGGCATTAATCACAGTTGTTTAAAAAAAAAAAGGCCAAAAGTCACCTTGTATAAATCCACAGCAGATACTTGAATTTCTGCTCATAAGATCCCTGGAAGTTTATCCACTTTATCACTTTCTTTTTATTTAAATATGTGGTACCAGAAATACAAATGACTTGCATCACGTGATCATTGGTAGACTGTGCTATTCATGCATTGATATAACAAAATTACTAAATGGAATACAGAAAGTTTAAAATACTTATTTATTATATCATCCTTATTTATTTGTTTTGTTAAGGATTTTTTCCCAATAATTTATACAAATTAGAGTTTTGATTGAGATTCTTAATTGTGTTACAAGTAATTAGATGTTGATTTATTAAAAGTTTGAACTAAATATTAAGTTGAATTTGTGGGTTGACAGTATATGTTAGTGTTCATGTTAAATTCTTGTAGTTTTTAAAACAAATCTTTTGTTTCAGGCCTTTATGAAGCACAACACACAGAGGCAGAATGAACACTCTCTGAACAACTTCGACCTCGCAGAATACAGACAAGTGATCAGTGACTTGGCCATCCAGATCTACCAGCAGCTGATCAAATGCATGGAGAACATCCTCCAGCCCATGATCGGTGTGTACATGTTCACATGTTAACTTTTTCAGTTGGTGTTACTGCCAGCGTTTATGATTATCAGTAAGCTCTGTTTTAATTTGTGTCCAGTTGCTAAGTTTGTATGTGTGTTCCCTGCAGTATCTGGCATGTTGGAGCATGAAACCATCCAGGGTGTGTCGGGATTGAAGCCCACAGGTCTCCGTAAGCGTACGTCCAGCATTGCTGATGAGGGCACCTACACCCTGGACTCCATCCTGCGACAGCTCAGCGCCTTCCACTCCACCATGTGCCAGCACGGCACTGACCCCGAGCTCATCAAGCAGGTGGTGAAGCAGCAGTTTTACATCATCGGAGCAGTCACCCTCAACAACCTGCTCCTACGCAAGGACATGTGCTCCTGGAGCAAAGGCATGCAGATCAGGTAGGAGATGTTGCCTCCATAATGTGGCCATGCTGCTGGATGAGTTTCTTTTTATGTGCTGTAATTACCTAACTAATGTTGCGTGTCTGCAGGTACAATGTGAGCCAGCTGGAGGAGTGGCTCAGAGACAAAGGCCTGATGACTTGTGGAGCCAAAGAGACACTGGAGCCTCTGATTCAGGCCGCTCAGCTGCTGCAGGTGAAGAAAAAGACTGATGAGGATGCAGAAGCCATCTGCTCCATGTGTCTGGCTCTCACCACTGCTCAGGTAAACTCTCCTGACATTCACTGAGGCATTCTCAGTCTGTCTGGTTTCCTGTTTGTCAAATAATCAACTTCAAAATCCTGCTGTTAGTTTACAAAGCACTGAATGGTTTAGGGCCAAAATAC
>JBBBVU010000001.1:26131610-26155432 GCA_037177055.1 Atherinosoma microstoma | reverse complement strand
GAGGCAGCATTCAGTTTTTATGCTCCTCACATGTGGAACAAACTCCCAGAAACCTGCAGGTCTGCTGAAACTCTCAGTTTTAAATCATTGTTAAAAACTTTTCTTTTTGCCGCCTTTTATGAAAACAACTGAGAATTAACTTTTATTTCTTGCATTTTATCCATCTTCTCTGAGGGTTTTCTTTTGTTTTTTATTATCTTGTTATTTTATTTATTCTAAAGTTTGTTTTTAATACTTCTTAATGCTATCTGCAACCCGCTGTAATGCTTCTAATGTTTTATGTAAAGCACCTTGAATTGTCCTGTACATGAAATGTGCTAAACAAATAAACTTGCCTTGCCTTGTTTAGAAGGAAGACAAATAGCCACTGCAGGTTTAAGATGTTTGTTTTGTTTGTGTTTCGTCTCTTTTAGATCGTAAAGGTCCTGAATCTCTACACTCCAGTCAATGAGTTTGAGGAGAGAGTATCAGTCTCTTTCATACGAACCATACAGGTAATTCATTTAGATGTATCTATACAGCACATGGATATGTTTTATACCTGCATGATGAATTGAAAGACAAATATGTCTCAAATTGTAGAAGAAATTTGAGCTACCTGTGTTAAACAAGTACTTAAACTTTCAGGATACACAAATCTTTCATTAATTGTTTACCCATTTATCTTAAAGAAAGACAATTTTGTTTTATTTATGGTTCTAAATATACTTTTCTACCATCAGAAGCTGCAACATTTTACTAAGTTACATAACTGCATGTTTTAGCAGGTCTTGCAGCTGCATCATGCAATAATAATGTACCATGAATTAAAGTGAACGATGTTCACAGGAACAAATTTCGTATTACCTCAAATTGCTGCAGTTAGTATATTTCACCAACACAGAGTTTGTCTTTTGTTTGAAGGGTAGTTCTTGACAGCATAAAACCCCTCAATGTCCCACAGATCCCACCCACAGACACTAAATAAAATCTTTTAATGGCTGAAGGGAAACTTTCACTTGCCTCGAAAATGTAAGCAGCCTCTTTTTTTCCGTATATTGATATAAATTTGAATTTCTTTCTTCTTTCAGACTCGCTTGCGAGACCGTTGTGAGAGTCCCCAGTTGTTGATGGACACAAAGATGATATATCCAGTCACCTTCCCGTTTAACCCCTCCTCCCTCGCCCTGGAAACCATCCAGATCCCCAGCTCACTTAACCTGGGCTTCCTCACCCGTGTGTAATCCAAGTCCACAGGACCGCTCTGGGCCCAACAACGGCCACAGCTGGAATTGCAATCCACATGACAACCACAATCCCAGGATACCAACGAATACAGATGCTCCACAATCAGATGTACATGAATTCAATTTGAACAATCTGAGCAGATCATGTCTAAACACTGACATCCACACACATGAAGTCAAGTTAATAAACATGCGAAACTTTTATCTGTTCATTCCATGAAACACACTCTCACACGCACTTTCTCTCAGACACACACACACACAGACACACAGCTGCTGCCGCTGCTTTAAATTTGGCCGTAAACCACCAGCCTCCATCCACTGCTTGTACAAACGCCTGCCCCTTAGAGAAATCCCAGGATCAGATCAACACCACCAGCGCTTGCTTTTCATCAACACCTGGCTCCGTCCTAGCGGTCAACAACCGTGGTCACCCCTGATCCTTCCTCTGTGTTCTCAGTAAAGGTTAAGGTAGCTGTCGTTGTCGTCTGGTCCTCCACTGAGAATGCATGCACTGATATAAGAGAAGGCCCTAAAGGAGGCAACAAGACCTCACAGCGAGCAGTAATCTGACAGGCTGTTGTCCAGCTTGGTATGTTGGATGAGTTCTGAGTGAAAACGAGCGAATGTTGGCTCTCTCCCCACCCAATATCTAGTAATTAGTGACTAGACTTCATCCTGTATGTTATCGTTAAACTCTCTGAGCACAGTCAAGCCAAGACAAAACTCATCATCTGTACTATATTATTTATACAGAAATAAATCTATATGAATATGAATAATATATATCCTGTATTTTATTTATTGCACTTAGTTAAGTTCCCGTCATCCCTTTTTAAAATTAGTCACTGTCCCATTGCAGATTGAAGGATGGGACCACCCATTTCCCAAGATGAACAGCGTTGTAAAGTTTTAGTTGCATTGTAAGACTATTTATGTCGATATTAGGTCAATTATATCATGTACTTTAACAAGTTCCGGCACAGATGATTATTTGCCAAGTCTTAGAGATGTCGGTCTGTCATGCATTCCTGGCAGATGAAGTGTAGCGCAGGTTTAAGAGAGGAGAGGTTTTGAAGGTACGAGGGGGGGAGGCTTTAACCTGCTACGATCTTTACCGTTTACAGCTGTGACCAGAGCCGAGAGGAAACCGATATTTACTCATCCATGAACACGACAGTGCAAACACAAATCTGTATGCACAGCTTAACACTCTGCTTATTCTTTCTTCTGGTCAGAGCCTTGAAAAATGTTTTACTATTATCATTGTGTCATTATTTATTTCAGTATTGTCCTTTTTTTTTTTTTAAGGTAATGTTTATTGTAAAGCCATGTGTTACTGATCGGAATGGATGTTCTGAAGTTCTGAAGTTGGTTAAGAAGAGATTGCCTCAAATTTATTCAGCTTTACATTTTGTCTGCTGTTTTCCTACAGCAACACTAACACAGCTCTGTGGGCAGATTTTTTTCCACATCTTCTCCACCCCATGCCTTCCTGTCTTGTGGCTCAACATGGGCTTTATTACCAAAAACCAACAGATTATGATTAATCCAGTTGTTAGCTATTAGGTTAATGGCGATGAGTTAGTTTTTTGTTTTTTTTAATCTTTGGTACACAGATGTTTTTTTCGAATATGTAGACCTATTCTGTGCTTGCTTTCAGCTCAGCTGGTGTAGCCACATTGTTGTTTAAACCTTAGGGCATGCATTGCTGCTGCTGCTGCTGCACTTCTTTAACCTGCATGGACCTGGCTTATCAAGCATCACCAGCCAACAGATGCATGTTGCCATTTTCAAAGAAAAACAAAGCCTCAGTTTAGTGGGGTTGTTTGACGAGTTACTGGTAATCGGTCCGTGTTGTCACAAAGACACCTCTGTCTTCATTAAGAACGTCCTTGCTTCCCCCTCTTTAGCACTTTTTTCTCAACTTCCAATGAGGTTTTCCCCAGTCTTTCCCTTACTGTTATTATTATTATAGTGTATTACAATTTGAAGGAGTGTTTTCTGTGTAAACGGCCATCAGAACTGGACTTGGTTTATTTTTGATATCCAGTCTGGAAGAATGAAGGAAAAAAAAAACACGAGCCTTTGAAATATCAGTTACTGAGAGCATGCAGCTAAAAAGAGAAAATTTATCAATGAAGTTTCTTGTTAAATGCCACTCAGATTTCAATTGAATTTGTTTAAGTTATTCTTTGTGGCACCTTTACATCCATCTGCTCTCGCTGGGACCACATTTTATCAGTCAGCCTTTTGTTAAATGATTGCATTTGTATGTAGTGTAACGTATGGCTTGTGTAAAGCGAACGTATCTGCGAGCTGTAACCAGAAGGATGTTAACTGAAGGAGTTAATCAACCATATGAATGTTAACCAAGTGTTTCATGGTTTTAGCTGCACATTTTAGACAAAGCCTTATCTGAATTTTTTGCTCTCTGAATGACTTACACCATCAGCATTGTGGCATTGTTGTGTTGTCAGTGCAGTATTATTTTTCCACTGTTTAAATGTGATCATTTTGTATTGATAATGTGTCCTCCTGTCCTACAGCTGGCGTCACAGATGGGTTTAGTCCTCAGCCAGAATGCACTTTTCTTTTTTTGAATGCTGCAGAGGAAGGCTGATAAATAATAGATGGGTATCAACTCTAAAAAGAAAAGCTTTCCACCTGAGATTTTTGCTTTTCTCTGATTTCTGCAGTATCTTTTTTAACGCAGCATTTGCCCATAGCCCTCTTTGCACCATAGCTCTTAACATTGTCAATAAAATAAAGCCACAGGTTAGTTCATCTTGTGTTGACAGGAGACAGTGGGAAGGCTGGCCTTGTTTCAGAGAAGAAGAAAACAAACAAACAAAAGAAAAAAAAAATCGATCCTTTGTTTTGTTGAGCAGAGCTGCAGTTTGTACCGCCAGGCTTCTTGTGGGCACTCAAACAGGAAAAAAATGCCATTGCGTCATTCTCCATGTTTTACATTAAGGAGAGTCGGTTGTATGATATGATGCAGACATTATAAATGACCATTGTTCTTATCAACACTAGAATTAATTGTGCCGTTTTAAAAATGGTTAAAAACAGAAGATATGTCATCACCCCAGCTGTTGTGGTACTGGTGTGAACATGCTGAAGCCAGTATCAAATGTTTCCTCTAAACCTATGTGTACATTTGACAAACTGGACTGTTTGTAGTTTCTGGTAGCTGTGCTTCGTGAATGTGTTCACCATTAAGAAACTTGGAATAAACTGTCAAACCTGTAAAAGTAAAATAAAGAATTCAGCACTGTCAGTGGGAATTTTTATTCATTTGTGTTTGCAGTATTGGTCTTTATTATCCCCCAGTTACAAAAAGGTTGGGACACATTGTAGAATGTAAATAAAAACACACATTTTAATATTTATTTTGAATTTAATTCAGCAATATCTCATGTAGCATCCTCCTCTCACAAACATCTGGGAGCTGAGGAGACCAGCTGTTGGACCTTTGAGAGACAAATGTAGTCCCTTCCTGTCTGATATGAGAGCTGTCCTCTGTCTCATTGTGTTTTGTATTTGCGCCAAGTATTTTCTGTTGGTAAGACTTCTGGACTGCAGGCAGCCCAGTCCAGTCCTGGACTCTGCTACTACAACTTCATGCTGTTGTAATGGATGCAGTATGTTGTTGAGCATGGCCCTGCTGAAATATGCAAGACCCTCACTGAAGCAGGGATCTTCTGGATCAGAGCAAATACTGCTCTAAAACTTGTGTGTGCCTTTTAGCATTGAAGGTGCCTTTCAAGATGTTGCCAGTTCCACAGTCACTAATGTACCATTAAAGATCCACACCTTTGGAATGAGCAATGATAACAAGCCTGGTGGTCCCTTTTCTCTGTGGTCCCGAATGCAAGATTCAGTATTTTCCAAACACAATTCAAATTTTCAGTTTGTCCACAGATCAGTTTTCCATTTTTTCTTCAGTCCATTTTATAATAACTGTAGTTTTGAGAAGATGGTGTCATGTCTGGATCATGTTCCCATGTGGCTTCTATGTATGGTTGAGGTTTAACCTTTATTTGTGAGCCCATGCATTTATTTCCATGGGAGCATCATGCCTATTTTTAATGTGATGCAACCTGAGGGACCAGAAGATTACAAACATCCAATAATAATTTTTTGTCATGCCCCTTGTGCATAGAAATGTCTCTTCTTGAAATTTCTTGATTATTTTTTGTACTGTCAAAGATGGAATATTCATTCTTCTCAATATTAAGTTAAGGGACATTATTCTCAAATTACCCCAGTTTGTGGAGTCTGTCTTTTGCAGATTGTTGAACCTCTGCTCATCTTTACTTCTGAGAGACTCTGCCTCTCTAAGGTGCTCTTTTAATATCCAGTCACATCACTGATCCATTTCCAATTAACCTAACCAGTTTCAGCCCGTTTCTCCAGCTGTTTATTTCTATTACCACTAACTTTTGCAACCTTTTGTTGCCCCGCTGCAAGTTTTTAGTATTTATGTTTGTTTTTTACGATTTTCTGCCATCAATTTCAAGATGAGATCATATTTTTCATGAAATCTTTAAGTGTCTCACTTTCAACATTTGATATACTTTCTATGTCCTGTTGTGAATAAAGTTCTGGTTTATGAGGTTTGCAAATCATAAAATTCAATGTTTATTTACATTTTAGTTACAGAGACCCAACTTTTTGGGAATTACATTTGATGGATGATGGGATTGGATTGTCAAGATTCCGTTTTGACATAAACCTTAAACAATAAACTAAACTGTATGTACATATATATATATATATATATATATATATATATAAAATCCAGTATATGGATTTCACTTTTATCCTTTCGAGTGATGTAATATGCAATAATTATTAATCCACATGGTTTTGTTCCTGTTTAAATCATTTGGTAACAAAGTAAAAGTAACCCTATGGGTCTTGCAGGTAATGCTGCAGGAAGGTATGAAGCATTTAGTTAAAAGCAAACAGCTTAAACACTTTACTAAGAAGCTTACTGTACCCTCTCTGTCCCTCGCTGACAATCCTCCTCACTGGAACAACTCCACTTACACCTACAGGGACAGCTACCTGCAGTTCAGAGAGAAACATATTTTTTTGTGAGGTAAGATTTGTTACTCTGATATTTTAAGTACAACATCTGTTTGTGGAAATACTAATTTGCCAGCTAATGTTATGTACTGTAAGTTTAATGTGTCATGAATTCTGCTGTGATGATATTCTCCATTTAAAACCTGCAAAATAGACAAGAGTGTTATTGTGCTAAATCGTTTTCACTTTTTGCTAATGCTATTTGTACAAAATTAAACATTTATTGCAAAAACAAAAAGGGATAATACATTTAGAAACTATACAAATAAAGACAGACATTCAAACTGAAACATTAGTATTGAAATATCCTGTGTGTGTATACAAAACAGCAGCTTTGAGCATTTACAGTTTGAGATGACACAATTTCACATTATGACAATTTTCCATGACATCAAATGCAGGATGAAGAAAAAGAAAAACATAAAAATGGGCCTGACTTTCTTCACCTCTTGGCCCTGTCATTGAGCTGTGTCATTTAGCTCACAATAACAATAACATGACTTTCATTTATTTTGTTCTGTCTTAATGTGCCAAAATATTAACATAGCTATTTATTTTTTTTAAATTTTAAAATCAGAAAGCTGGTTTGTTTTTCAAAAAAAAGTTACAATGTGTTTAGAGGGAATTGTACTGCCCTGTGAACGAGTGTGTTTCCCAGAATAGCTGCTCTCCTCTGCTCTGGAGCTCTGAGAAGGATCAGACTGGAGTAGATTACCAACTACTTATCTCCTCTACAGCCCTCACTAACCTCAACACAAATACACACAACCAGACCATCATCACAAAAATAAAAAGCCTTGATTAAAGAAAACGCAACAGTCTCCAACCTGTGGTCTAGATGATGGAGTTCTTTTTTTATGTTTATATGTTGGCTTTCCACAGGCGTGTTGGTGATCCTCTGCAGCCATGTGTGACCAGACGTTCATGGCGGCCACTTTTGGCCCATGTGACAGCTGTAGCAAAGCAAGTCCGCTGATGAACATCTACATTAAGAACGAGGCCACCAACTACTGCTCCTTCTGCGTGGAAGTGGTAATGTTCTTCTTCAGTTCTCGTCACCAAAGTGCTGCTGCAGAAAGAATGGCAAAGTTTGCAGCATCTGGGAGCTTTTTGTATCAGTTAGGCTACTTTAGGATGGAGCACAGCTCCAAATACTGCAAAATTCATTTAACTGCTCATTTGAGAAATTGGTTCGTAATTCATCATTTGTCCATTACCCTATAGATAGAAAAATCAATTATCTTTTATTTTCTGATTTAACATCGTATTCATGAAGGCCCTTTAAACCCAGATTGAAGACCTTTAATGTAGTTATGAAGATCACACACTTTTCACACACCTTACACACCATTTGTTGAATTAAGGACCCCCAGCTCAGCAGCACCCTCTGACACATAACTGCCAAAATATCAACAAGTGCACAGAGAGAGACAGATAGTCACGAGGGCCACAGAGCCGCTTCCTGATTTGTCAGCTCGCTTGATACCAGTGTGTGCTGTGATCCGTTTATCAGTGCACAGTCTCATTTCCATGCTATTAAGTACTGAGATCAGAAAGCCTGGGTATCAGGTACCCCGAAACCAATCAGTTATTTAAGAGTAGTATTAGTGAGAATGAAAGAAAATAGCTAAAAATATTTTTTTTAACTTGTTTTCTTGAAAGCACGGCATTACACTGCATTTCTTAGACTGGGCTACCAAACTCGTTTAATCTAGTATTGAAATGACAGCATATTCTGTTTTACTGAGCCAAATCAACCTTAAAAGTCTTCTCACTAATGAAAATTCATTTGTGCAATATGGTCATTGAAATGTAATGACGCGATCTTTATGTTGGTGCAGTAAAAAAAAAAAAAAAAAAAGGAATAATCCATTACAAGTGACCTTTCACCTCATATATCACTCCTTTATGCTCCCTCCATCAGAGTGGAAGAACATATAAAACTCATTCACACCCGCTGATGTATGTTGGATAGGAAGCAGCAAGTCCCGTAACTGAAGGACGGGTAGCCGTTTGGGGAAAAAAAACACGTATCAAAAAAAGCGGAATCCTCCACAATTACTGGGCTGAAGGAATAAAGTAAAAACTGTTTGTTACGGTCCACAGGGATGATTAAAAGCCCACAGTGTCTGCATAGAGGAAGGAGGAGGGGGAGGAGGAGGAGGAGCGGAGAACAGGAGAACAGGAGCAGAGTTTGTGGCAGCATCACTGTCGCGCTCGAGGACTATTTCAACAAAGCTCTAACCGCCAACCAGCCCCCTCGGGTTTTTCCCCAGAAATTTCCCTCGTTTCCCGCATATTTCCCTCCTCTCTCTGTTTTTCATTGTTTGTTTTTGTCGTTGTTTGCCTCTTGAAGATGGCCTGTCAGGGGCTCCAGAAAGGGGAAAGCCTGGCATCCCTGAAGAAGGAGAGCGAAAGTCTGAAGAAGAAGCTGGAGGAGGAGCGAGGCAAGCTGACCGACGTGGAGTGTAAGTGACACACAGAAGAAAGGAAAAAACAACCGTTAAGAAACACCCACCCACCATGTCTTCCTTTCGTGTTTTTACTGGAACGCGGTGTTGTTTACTTTAAACAAGCAGGTGGCAGCTGGTTCACTAATGTCAGGTGGTGTTTTTAGTCAGTTTTAGTGATGATGATGATGATGATGATGATGATGATGATGATGTCAGATACTCAGACTGCCCCACTTTTGCTCTTTTATTGTTCATCTGTAAGGCTCCTTGTTATTTAATATTTCCTTCATCGACCTCTTTGTACTTCTGCTTAACTCTCTACTCCACTACCATCAGAAATGTGGCTTATTTTATAGAAAATTAACAGACTATATGGCCATTTAAAATCTAAACCTGCCCTTTAGTGGAAACAATAAATGATGTCTTAGCAGTTAGCATTTTAATCACAAAATTTGAGTACCTCTTATATCCTAAACCTTACTAAACTGGATATGTGTGTGTGCTATGTTAGTGCACCAGGTGGCTGAGAAGGTGGAGTTGGTGAGTGCTCTCTCCATTAAAACCCGGCGTGTGCTGAAAGGTCATGGGAATAAGGTGCTCTGCCTGGACTGGTGCAAAGACAAACGTCGTCTGGTCAGCTCCTCACAGGTATGCACATGCATACATGCAAACATATAAATCAGAAGAAATTTTGTGTTGCATGTACGACACATCTGTGGTTTGTTTTATGCCTCTGAGCCCAATAATACCAGTTTGTTTCTCTAATTTAGGATGGAAAAATTATCGTCTGGGATGCTTTCACTCTCAATAAGGTGAGTTTTGGTGGAGTTCTGACACTTGTGTGGGAACCAGTTCATTCACATAATTGAACCCATCCATTGTTATGAATTCAACAAATACTGTATAATCAAATTTACCACAAGTTTTCCAGTGTGCACAACAAAACTGACATACTGGAGTCCAGTTGGGTGTTTGTTGCTGCAAATTTACTTTAGCTTTGCGCTAAGGTATCTGTGCTCTATACCTCAGTAATGTTACTCAGCACAAGTCAAAGGATTGAATTTAATGTGCGTCCATATGGAGATAAAAGGTTCTTTAGAAAGATTGCATTCTTGTTTCCAGTGGCATGATTGCCCAGTATAACCTTACCCACTTCTCTGCTGTTAGTTTAGGCTAATGGTTTTTCTTTCCATTGAATGCTCAGACGCTTGCCTTCTCTCCGCATTTCAAGCTGCAGCTGAGCAGGTGGGAGGAAGTGGCACGATTAGACAGAAATATGGGTTTAAAGATTATCTATCCATCTGTCCTATTTAACGACTTTACGTGTTTGTTTGTAAGTATGCGTCTGCCTAAGTGCACTTTAATGATGGCCAAGGTTTGGCCTGGTTTACTGGTAAATGTTACATCTGACTTAACGAGAGGCATGATGCTCTTAATGGAGCACACATACAGTAAGTCATACACACTACATCCGCTTAGAGTAGCTGTGTATATATGTACGGGAAATTATATGAAGTAGAATGTGTTTTGGTTTTTTTGGTTTTTTACTACGCATGAATCACTTTTTTTTCTTTCTGGGGCAATAATTTAAATATTTTTGCATGTGTTATCTACGTCCTAAAGGAGCATGGGATGACCCTGCCGTGTACATGGGTTATGGCGTGTGCTTATGCTCCCTCAGGTTGTGCTGTGGCATGTGGGTGAGTAAAAAGATTTGCTTATTTTGTTACATATATTTTACTTGGTTTGCATTTACTCCATTCATAATGGAAGTGAAATCATACCAGAAATGTTTTCAGTGTTTCCAAGAGATGTCCTTTTTTTAATGTTCTCAAGATGAATCATTCGAATGACTGTAATAGCTATTCCTTCTTTACATATAGGGAATTAAAAAAAAAAAAAAAACTGAACACACTTAAGAGTAATATGGTTGGTTTGCTTGTCTAGAAATGTGCAATTAATATGTAGAGCTATGTCTATTGATTGGTCAGTGTGCATTAGATTACATGCTTCTGGGAAACAGAGCTGTAATGTACTAGAATTTGAAAGTCAATCCAGATTGGGATGATGGATGTAAATCTGTGAGAACCTCTTAAATAGACTTTAATGCAACACTTTGATCATATTTTCACCTTGACTGCATCACTGATAAATATTTGATTTGGTTGTAAACAATTTATGGAAATGACCAAAGTTTTGTTTTATTTGATAAGCAAAATGGCACAAGGTAAAGTAGAAATACACAGCACTCTTTTCTTGGCCTTATAAACTGTGACCATTTTATTTTGAGAAGACTAGATTTGTGCCTGCTGATTCCACATCATATTCTTATCATTAATTCAAGACTGTTATGTCACTGGTTTGAATCTCTTTCACTTGAAAAATACACTATAACTAAGAAGCTAGAGCTCTTTAAACAATAAAACCAATGTTAAGTCAGTTTTTATGCCGGCGAAGGCAGCAGCTCTGCGTCGAGACATGAACATGTGTCTAGCTGCTGGAACTGAGTCTTGTTGTGTGAAACGGAATGTCAGCTGGTGGAGGCAAAGACTGCATCATTACTATCAATACTGTTGAAAACCCCTACCTAATTATATACAAATTTTCATTTTTGTTTTTATTTTGACAACTTTATTAGGAACTTTCATAGAAATGAGTCTGATTCTTCATGGAGCGATACATAACAATTACCTAGTTTAATTATCAATAATAGTAAGTAATGAATGCTAGCTCTTCAGTAAAGGTAAAAGTGAGCGACTTAAACATTTTTCTTTCCTCCTGTAGCGGGTTGGATAACAAGTGCTCAGTGATCCCTCTGTCACTCGACAAAAATGAGAACTTGACTGCAAAAAAGAAGTCGGTCGCCATGCACACCAACTACGTATCAGGATGCACCTTCACCAACTCTGACATGCAGGTGAGCAGAGATTACTGACTCCAGGTGGGAATTTACATGAGAGTCTTGGACCCTCCAGTTAATGTAAATGTTGTAATCAGGTTATGTTTGGGCGTACTTCAGGGTTTATTGTGAGAAGAGCTCACTCTTCACTCCTTTTGCAGATGCTGATCTGCAACACAGGAATGAATCCTGTGCTCCACACACACTGCAGTGGCTTTGCATAATATGAACATTTTTGTAGCTGCAGTTGTCCATGTACGCATATGCAAGCAGGTATAATTGGAAACTTAGAGTTATGGGGGCTTCCAGCTGCTCCACTTTTAGTTTTTTTTTTCTTTTTTAAAGATTTCACCCCATATCTTCTACTGAACATATTTACACTATATTGCCCTTTAATGGCGGCTAATTCTGCATCCTGCCTTATTAGGGACATAGGCAGTAACTCCTGCCTTGTCAATAGCAGGGAGAATTGAAGTTTGCCTTCAGTCCTTAGAGCAGGGATGTCAAACTCTAGTCTTCGAGGACCACTGGCAGGTTTTACAAAGGACTTGACAAGAAGCTGTTGGATTCATTTCATTTGGATCAGGTGTGTTGGAGCAAGGAACCTTACAGGACGATGGACCTTAGGGACTAAAGTTTGACATCCCTGTGGATCTCAAACCTGAATGCAGTATTATTATTACCTGCCATAGCAATGGTGTCACAGCCTTGTTAATCTAAAATAAAGACAAATAAAGCTCGAAATGAGCAAATTAGCGGGAGATCTGAATTAGACCACCTTAGTCTGTAACAACCCAGTAAAACATTTGTTACAATTTTTGCAATGGTCATTCATTTTTATTGCTAAACCAGTATGATTCAGCTATTTATCTGAGTTCAGCTGGGGCAGCTTGTATCAACAGATTCAAATGTATGAGTTTGGAGTCTGCTGCTCTAGTGAGACACCCAGTGGTTTTTCTCAGGTCACACATGACACTGTTAAGTAAAATCTAAAAGATAGATCACATTAGTTGTAGTTACTATCTCCAAAAAGTTGTTTTACACAACCTACAGTCGTGCAGTCTTAAGTAAATGTCTCCACAGATTGTTTTTCTGACAGTATTTTTAGGTCTATCTAATATTCACATTTTAGCCATGTTTCTCAGTCAAGCTCTTTACTCTGCTTACACAGAGTAAAGTATGATGGGCTTCAGTTGCTAAAGACAACATGATTTTTCTTACATATAAGTGAATTTTTATATATCAGAGTTATAATTTTCCTTCCACTACCCAGCTGGAATGAAAGGTGGTAGGGGACACAACGAAAGGTGAACGTGGAGGAAATGGCCTGAGATATTTGACTTAAATAATTTACTCCCCTCTGGCCTTCGACAGCAGAAGAGTGGTTGGTAAGGAGAGGACAGAGGAGAATATGAGAAAAGATGGATGGCAGGGTTGATGAGCGGCTAGAGAGGAGACAAGTAGAGGTATGAGCTTCTGTCCTGGGAGTATTTATAGATGCTGAGTGGCTTTTATCTGGAAGAGAGTGGAGCACACTGACCTCAGGGGCAGAACATTTAACACACAAATAAATACACACTGCTTTTCTTTTTCTTTCTCTCATATATCTCCCCCAGTTTTCCATGTCACACACAAAGATTTATGACCAAACCATCACGCACACAAGTCTTAGTTGAAGGAAAACAGATATTACTGCACATCATCACTCTGTGACTGAACTTCCGTCATGTGTGGATGACATACTTAGTTAGTATGTGTCCATCTAAGAGCAATAATTACATGCTTTTGCTGACTTGTTGCTATGGTGATCGTGAGTTACTTTATACATGTGAATCCTAAAACAACCTTGTGGAGGACTTTTCTGTATGGTAACATGCAAGTGGAAAGCAACATCCGACTGTGTCTCTGTGTGTGTGTGTGTGTGTTGGTAATTATTTACTCATAATTGCAGTCATGAAAGTGGAACTAGCTCTGATCTCAGGCAGGATGTGGTGTGTTTTGTTCTTGAGGTCAACCAGCAGGAGCTCTCTAATCAACCAGCCACCAGGGATCTCTGATATCTGCATGTGTCTCTGAGTAGCCATAATCTGTTTACATCTGAGGATTTGCTGACATTTGAGCATTCTGCGTGCTTGTTTGTATATAGATGAGTGAAGTTCAGTGAGTGTGTGTCTGTGTTGGCGAGGAGGCACTGATCTGAGCCATTTGATGTGTGCGTTCACATTTGCATGTCCATTGTCTCACTTCCCACTCTTGTAGCTCATGTCATGTCAGAGCTATTGTTCTTCATTCTGAATGAATTATAACATAGAAACTGCTTTATCACATGGGCAAAACCTCTTCCTTCCCTTTTGAAAATGATCATATGGAAAATACATGTTGCACAATGGATGGCAGCTTGAAAAGGCAATATAAAGAAATAAGAAAGCAACTACAGCAGACGGTTAAAGGCCGTCTTTATCGTGCCCATATAAGTTTTGATCACGTAGCACCTCAGCTGGGTGGTGTTAGAAAGGGATCCGTGACAGATGCCCATATCACATCAGCTGGCTTCTCTTGGGGAGGAGAGAAGCAGCAGCTTACTTTGAGCCCATCCCCAATGACTGAGCTCCTCGCCTTATCTCTGAAAGGCAGTTCAGACAATCTTTCTATTAAAGATAATTTTTAGACCAGTTTTAACTACCAGCTATTTTCACATTTGTTTCCCGTGTATGCTTGTTTTGAGTTCAGCGACATTCACTTTTAATAGACCGTTGAGCCCAGTATCTGGGGAATTTCATAGACTTCCTATTTTCTCTTTCATACATTGTGCTTGACTTTTGGGTGAATTTGATCTTTTATACATATTATAAAACATGTTTAATGTGGAGATGTAGCTCATTTGGATTATTAAAATGCTAAAACTCAAGTCCTCCCTCCTAACTACATATAATGGAATAAGCTTCCCTGTTTATTTGTACATTTGACTGTTTATAAACTGTGTCTAACAGCTATTGACCTCCAGTGGTGACGGCTCATGCGCCCTGTGGGATGTGGAGAGCGGACAGCTGCTGCAGAGTTTCCATGGTCACACAGCTGATGTCTTGTCCCTGGACCTCGCCCCATCTGAGACCGGAAACACTTTTGTCTCTGGGGTGAGAGGGACTGTCCTGTAAATGAAATGCATGTGGTCATGGGGAAACCTTACAATCCTAGCTTCTCTTTGGATTTAGTTTCAATGAAACCGATATATTGGACAACTTGCATTTTTAAAGGACATTATTAGTGTTTTCCTTTTCTAATGTGTGTGTGTGTGCTTGCATGTGTGTAATCAGGGCTGCGATATGAAGGCCAATGTGTGGGACATGCGCTCTGGACAGAACATCCAGTCTTTTGAGAGCCACGAATCTGACATCAACTGTGTAAAGTGAGTCCAGTTCTTTGATAAACATAAAAATACAGGGGAAAAGGGAGAGAGTTTCCTTGAAAAAAAATACAAATGGAGCTAAAAAAAAAGAAATGAATAAAGACCCAGTTTCCTACATATTGTGTGTTTATCTTGAATGACTGACAGACAATCCTGCAATGGTGCTGCCATCAAATTGAAGACGAGCTAAAGGCTCTAGTGAAAAAGTAAAATGTCTCACTTTCAGCGTGTGATGTTTTCTTTGCTCTAATGTGAATAAAACATTAGTTTACGAGATTTGCAAATCATTGCATTTTGTTATTATTTACATTTTATACAGTCTCCCAAATCTTTTGGGCTAGTACATTAAGATGTGTTTATCTATTAGATTCAATCAGACAAAAATGAAGCTGTGTGATTACTATCTATAATTAAAAATGGAATGACTGAGATTAGTTTTACATATAAAGCATATTAGTACAGCAGCATATCTAATTCTGTATCCAGGTACTACCCCAGCGGAGATGCATTTGCATCTGCTTCAGATGACGCTACCGTGAGTCACATCTGACCTTTGCTTATCTGCATGTTATCATGTGTCCTTTGTGTGCAGATTGTAGTGTAGTTGTAAGAACTGTCCAGCCACGGTTACTATTGCAATTTTGATATTGTGTTTTGTGTTTTTTTTTTATTTGTTGGTGTCTCTTAGTGCCGTTTCTATGACTTACGAGCTGACCGTGAGGTTGCTGTCTATCAGAAGGACAGCGTTATATTTGGTGCCTCTAGTGTGGACTTTTCTCTGAGTGGTAAGGAGTTTGTAAAGCACTACTTATCTAATCATTTTTTATTTGACTTTTAACATGATTTAGAAGATGACAGATCTCTTCTAAAATGCACTTCAGCTCTGAGAACTGTACTCTTTGTCAAATACAAACTTACAAGTGATGATTGTGCGCTACTTAAAATGACATTATTTCATATAAATAAAAGAAATATTTGGGTTTCAAGACTATATTGATCACTCTCTCACAGTTGAATCTAATCCCCTCTCTACCTTCACTTCCCTTATTCCAAAATTCCCCACTTCTCTTTTCTTTACATCTTCACCCACGCCTCTCCCTGCCCCACCACCAGGACGCCTGCTCTTCGCTGGTTACAATGACTACACCATAAATGTGTGGGACGTTTTGAAGGGAAATCGTGTGTCTGTTTTGTTTGGCCACGAGAACCGTGTCAGCAGAGTGAGAGTGTCGCCTGATGGCACTGCGCTGTGCTCATCCTCCTGGGACAACACCTTACGGGTGAGTTTCCCCATGAAACTTCACAACAAGCTTTGTTTGTTGTTTAAGGGGAAAAGATGTAAATGTTTTGATGTAGCATTATCAACGCCCAGACCTCAATCTGACTAAAAATCTGTTGTACAACTTCAACATTTCTTTACACCAGCAGAATCCATCCAGCTTAAAGATCAGTTTCAACATTAGATATGTTGTTTTTGTACTATTTTTTTTACTTAAAATAGGAAATCAATGCCAAAGTTTTTGTTTATCTTTTGCAGTGAGTCATCATTTTAAGATGATGTTACACTCTGTACTGCTTCTCTTGTAGATTTGGGCCTAGAGTCATCCACGTGGATTTGTTCCAGCGAAGACCACAGCACTATAAGACGATCAATACCTCAAGTCACTGCATGATATCAACACTACTTCGAGAAAGTGTTGACGCAGACTGTCAGACTGACAGAGGCACAAACATCTCTATAACATCTCAGAATGAGAATATTTAATGGCTTTTCATTTTAACAGTAAGCGGAATAAGTTTGGATCGTCATACTTTGTTATTGTTAGCTTCATGGCTTATATTATGTTATCATGCTGTTACTTATGTAGTGGGAAATGATTATTTGTACAAAAAGCCAAAGTAACCTGTAGAAATCAACAGTATTGTTGAATAGCCATGTAGGCTTACAGACAATAACACTTACTATCATGTAAATTATGTACATCGGTTGACCTTTGTTGATGCTACTCTGCTGTAGTTCATACCATAAAGAAAGATACCTTTAAATATAAATACTGTTTTGTTTTGTTTTTTCCTTTCTTTTTTAAAAATACATCCACTTGAACAGTTTAGGTCAGTTTTCTGTGAGGAGAAATAAAGATTTTGATTGTTCTTTGTTTTTGTTTTATGTATAATCACTCATGTGCAGGCAAAGCTGGAACAAAACACAATACGAGATGTCAGGAGTGCTTGTAAATTTGTTAATTTTAACTGCTTGTGCCTCGTAGCCTGCTTTAATGTCAGCCTCCCAGCACTGAGAAAGACCTAAATTTACTCCCAATAGATGCCAGCAGCTCAGAATGACTCATCTGTGGTGATACTGTCACAAGGGAGCCATCACCCAGTCAGGGACCACTGGCCTGTAACAGTAGAAAATGCCTGAAAGAAGAGCAGATTTCTGCCCTTTGTGAGAGATTAAACTAATAAATGTGTAATATCAGTTTGTGGACATTATTCTGTTTGAATTCTCAAATTTTAAAGGACTGCATCCATGATTGTATACATCTGGATTTTTTCATTATGGTTGATCTGAAAATTATTCAGCAGACCCTCTGAACTTAAATGTCACAATTTATGATAATAAACATTAACTACTGATTATTGTTTCTCTTTTGTGATGCTATCATTGTTTGGTAAGGCAGCGTCACTACACATGTAGCAGACTTCACCATGTAAGAAAACAAAGCTGAATGTGTACTTGATGTCTTCTTTTTTAAGAGAATTATTACTCAAATTTGCCCAAGAATCTGACATTATAAACATGTTGTCAACATGTCTCTAAAAATCCAATTTGTGATCAATGAGCTAAATCTTGCTAAATCACTATGCTCCTATAGGTTTTACCAAAAAAACATAGAACTGAAATTACTTCAGAGAAACCATCAGTTTCACAAACTTGTGATGTAACAGATGTCTAGCCCGAATCTGTTTCCCTAAAGAATAAACTCTGTTTTCTCACCATTATCTGTTGTTTTTGTGTTCAAAGTATTATTGATCACAAAGTATCTTACACGTTTTAAGCGTCCAGAGGTTAGATGTCTTTCTCCACATCATCACTTCATGTATCACACAACTTCCCATGAGACAATTCATAGCATATTGCATCAACTCTACTCTTCACTTGTCAATATTGTACAGTTGGGTATGCTGTCAGAGCTGCAGCACACCTGTCTCTTCCATTGTGGTGACTGTTTGCAGTAGCTACAAATCATCATTTTGATATATATTCCTACAGTACTTAGTGTTCCAGAAACAGACATTTCATATTTCAGATGTTCAGATTTTATGCTCAGAAATGTTTCGCAACAGCTCATCTCAAAAACAAAAAAAAAAGAATATAAACAAATAAAAGCGGGAAAAATCCCTGCTTTGTTTTTCCATTTCTTGTCGAAACAGCAGCCTGAATCTAAAATTCAAAGCCAGAAACACCTAGGGAGGGAGGGAAGGGGGGTGTCAAGGTAAACCAAACGAGAAATCAAAAGCGATGAAAGGATGAGATTACAGGAGGGAATTATCATGTACATAGTGAAAGTACCCAGAAATATCACCAGATTTGCACCCTACCAATAATTTGGCTACAAGCACTCTCTGTTTCACTTCCTTTTGCTGGTTACCGATGTGGACCATTAGCTGAAATCCTGAATCCCTGCATGGTGTCAGATCTCTCAAGAGTTGTGACAAATTAAATTAGTTTGAATCAGATCCATAAAACATACCCCTGTGGATGTACCTGGACATGAAAGTGTATTGTCAGTTTTATGAAATTCATTTTGTTTGGCACAATCTCAGATTTGTATAGCAAATCAACAAATCATTATTATGATTATCATTATAATCAGTCTAGTTTTCCATTGTATGTATTGTGGGTTTATAATTATATGAGCATTTATTGCTATAAAAGTGTAGATATTCTTGATCACACATTATGGATAGTTAAGTGCTACAAATCTCCTGATACTATTATCAGACTGCTTTCTTCAGTATTTCATTAAAACTGTGAGTTTTTATTTAATCCTTCTATAGTGTGAATCGTGCTGCTGTAGACTTCTGTTTAAAGGAGAAATGGTATTTCCATTAGGCTACTGTTTAGTGGCGGTACTTCCCTTAGCTTTTCTGATGACCTCGTGGAAATCTCCCACCGGGGGAAGGAGGAGGAGCCTGCCCATTACGTGATAAACCGAGGCGACAAGGGAGGCAGTGAACGTAACGAGGTTCTCCTTCCGCCGTCTGGATGTGCAGAGAGCAGACTGATATCGCTGGGAGGGTAAGCTTTTGTTTCATTTACTCATAGTAAAAATGTATTTTACTTGCATGTTTACGCATGTTTTTAAGAATTGGACAGTCTATGTACACGTAAATATTTGTGCCGTGGTCGTTTACAGCGTAGACGTGGCGCTCAAGTGGTTGAGTTACGTCCTTATAGTCCGTGTGAACGGTCCTTTGTGTCCTCCATTGCTCTGGTGACAGTCAGCGGAATAAAAAGCAACAAGCGAAGTATTTCAAGTCCATCGGTTCAAGCCTCTAACAAACTGGCAAATAATGTGACACTGCTCCCTGGAATTACCGGACTATGTCTAATGTGTCTTGTAATGATACTCCGTGAAGCTGTGTGACTCACTCTAACATACCAACCGGCTTTTGTTAACTGAAAGCTAGCTCTTTTAGATGAAGCCATTGCTGCGTTGCTGCTGGTGCGTGACCATAACGACACGTCGCTAACTGACGTACGTCAAGTTTTTGTCTCATATCGTTTATGAAGCTTGGGGAAGTAGTAAACCGGTTTATATCATTATTCTGAGAGAGTGGGTAGTGGTGTAGAGATTACAAAAGAAAAAGAAAAAACCGAGTTCTGTCAAAGCTGTTTGTCCAAGTGTTTTTAAAAAATCCTTTTAAAATGGTGTAAAAATAACTTTGCTTTTTAATCATGAGCCAGTGGCAGAAATTGGAACATTTTACGTTTAAGGATATAATTTTGGGAAAACTAAACCTCTTCTTACTCTCCATTAACTTATTTAATCCAAAGCATGAAAGGTTATTGCTTTGCTTTTTTGCAGGAAACGTATAATTGACCTCTTGAAAGTGAAATAAGACACCCATTTTATTATAACATAACTTAAATTTCAAGGTGTTGACTTGACAAACATAATTTTTTAAGATGTCATTTTTGGCCATGAAAGAATTTCTGGGGTTAGGTCTTTGTGTTACCTCAGCATATCTTATCTGTTGTTCTGCTTTGCAGGTCAATGACTAATATCATTTATTTATTTTTTTAGAAAATGTCCTGTGGGCTGTGGAAAGAGACCCTGGTTGTAGCAGAGGATTACCTGTTCCTATGCTGCACAAGCCCACATCCAGCCCTTCCACCTCCCAGCAAGTCAGCTGCTGCCATGAGGAGCATGGCCCAGGAAATGGAAAAGCAGCACCAGGCTCGCTTCCACTCTCTTGCTCAGAACTTTCTGAGCAAATGTGGGCCAGATCTCTGCTCCAGCCTCAGGATGGTGATGGAGGAGATGGTGGGAGATGGACATTTGAACTGGGGGAGGGTTGTTTCGATTTTCGCCTTCACAGGGGTTTTGGCCAGACAGCTGCAGGAGCAGAAGGGCATGAAGCCGGGGCTGGACCCTGGGCAGCAGCAGGAACTGGGACACGGGCCCGTAAACCACCAGGCACTAGCTGAAACTATAGCTGATTACCTGGGCGAGCACAAGAAAGACTGGATGTTGGAGAATGATGGATGGGTATGTTGTAAGACATGTCTACTCAAACACTTAAACAGAATATCTAAAAGCAAAACCCTTTTTTTTAAGCTCCTGCCACTGGAAAATCCCTAGTTTGACTTGATTGTGCTTGTTTCCCTCTGAGGTTCATGTTGAGGTTTATGATTAAAGAGGGCAGGTGGCCATTTCTTTAATTTAATTAGTCATTGGCAAATAAGGGTTTGAGAAATGTTTGCTGTAGTGATTTCAAATTAATAGCTGAAAGAATTTATATACGTTTGTGTATCTACTGGAGATCAAATGAACAAAAGATCTTATAGCTGCTTGTTTTTTCTCATACCAGAGGGTAAACAAAGGGAATGTTATGGTGCACTCTGGGTAGACTGAAGTCACAGATGCCTTTAAAAAAAATTGTACCAAACATCAGTTGAACGTCTCCTTTTGTGAATGAGCTCTACTTACTCCCACATAAACACACATGCAGAGACCTTCTTTCTTCAGCTGGCAGCTGGTTTCAACAGATGTGTAACCAGCTCAGCCAAATAGTTTTTGTAGTAACAGTCAAAGCTGTATTGAATTTGGCATTATCCACATTGAAGGTTAGTGTTGTATGACCAGACAAACAGGCAGCTGTAAAACAGTGAGAACACCTGGAGCTAAGAGCAGGTGCACTCACTGCAAAAAAAAAAAGAAAGAAAAGAAGTTTGGCTTCAGTGTGAAACATGACCGAGAAACGCAGCTGTGGGAGTGTTTGAACAGCTTCGGACTTGCCCTGTTTTTAATAGTCTGGCTTAAAGAGCCAAAGACACTGAATGAGTTTATAATCAACATAATGCTGCTTTTATTACTCCACCTCCTGCGAGTTCAGGTTGAGACTTTGCTTTTTAACTGAGGAGCTAACTGGCTGTCAGGATATTTTAAGTCACAGATGTCAACAGCAGCCTCTAATTGCAACAGATTTCCCATTTTCCTGTAGAGACACGTGCAGCTGTAGATGAATGTTGCATATTTTCAAAATGTATTCTATAATTGACACCAGCAGTTCTTGACATATAATGTTGGTGCTTTTTTATTTAACAAAAAAAAAATTCTGCTTAACTGAAAACAATAATATTTTACTCCTTTTCTATTTTTTCCTGCAGGAAGGATTCTGTAAGTTCTCCCGCAGTGCTAGAGAGGTGAGTCAGGATTCATCCATGAAGACAGCGCTGTTTGCTGCTGCTGGGGTCGGCATCGCTGGACTCACCTTCCTCCTGGTGCGCTAGCCAGCTTTCTACATCCCTAACGGTCTCAATCAAGTTCTCTATTTGGCAGAATAAGTAGATAATGGAATTCTAACATCCGTGCTGCAAAAAAAGAGCACAATCTGTAGTGAATTAAGGGTTGTGATCTCATGTCAGCTGAATGTTTGCACATAGTTTGACCCCACACAGGCATAAATACTTACCACTCTGTCACATGCTCCTTAAGATTGTAAAAGCAATTTGAATGCCTTGAATTTTTGGAGTGACTGACTATTAGTTTTCATATCTTTTTTGATTGATGACAGAAGCAGATTCTGTTCTGGATTACTTCGCTTTATAAGGTAATTTTTTCAGCTGCGCAGCCACAAGATAACGTAACGTTTAAGTTTTCCCAAGACTTGGTTTTAGTTTTTAAAATTGACTGCCTTTTTGTTTAGTTTTTTCTGTGTTTATCTGAGTTGTATGTGATGAATACATTTAGTGTACAATGTATAAATTAATATATTATATTTATATAAAATGGCACCTGAAGAAGTTGCCCTTTTTCTAACTGATCTGATTGTTAAATTTGCATTTTTGTAACTTGTACAAGGTCAGCAGAACTGGACAGTGATAATGACCACACAATGGTGCTATAAAATGTTTCATCAACTTACCAAACCAGGGACCAATGTTAAGCATAGCATTATTACCAATTGTTTTTATGATTGTTCTTTTTTTTTCCCCCTAAAAATATATATTTTTACATTTTGTTTTTAATTTATTTGTTAATGTTTTGTAATAAAAGATACAATTGGGATCTTTGTGATTCTCTGGATTGTGTACACTTGTCCTGTCACCTTTCTTTAATTATTATTCTTTCCCCCAAAATGTAAGGAGTGTCTGAACAAGTACTAAATGATTCTCCCTCTCATGTGCAGACACATTATCATGAATAAGATATGTTCTGCTGTCTCTTTCATGCTCTTTGGACATCATGCTGCTCCAATTACAACAAATGAGATGCTTTTACAAAACATCTAGATGAGGTAGCTTCAATTTGTCTAGAATTTGAGCTTTTTTTTTTTTTTCAAGAAGTTATTTATTTGGATTATTTTTATTCACTGGAAAACATGAGTATTTATTAATGATACCTAATCTTACCTTGATGGTCCTGTTGGGTTCCCTCAAGTTTTTATTCTTGGACCACTCTTACACCAAATATTGCTGATTTACCTGACATTTGCCAAATTGTGAAAGTCTTAATGTACACAGATGGTGTCATACTTACTCGACTGAAAATATCATCAAAGCACCTTTAACTCTTATGGCTGCAGTGAATGAAATTTAAAATTGGCTATCTAAAATTTTACTGAATAAAATAACCTGAATTCCCCCAAAATAGGGATGCTGTGTAAAATGCAAATAAAAACAGAATGCAATTATTTGCTGATCTCGGCTCATATTTTATCCCCAAAAGAACATAAACACATCAGATTTTAAAATGGCAACTTTATACCAGTTCATGGAAAATATTGACTTAACCTAAATTTGATGGCAAAAACAGGTTGAAAAAGTAATTGACAGAAATTAAACGCAAATGAAGGAGTATTTAAATGAAAAGATTCACCATTTAAGAAAGCTTTGAAAGTTCTTGATAAACATTTCAACATTCTGGAAAAATATTCTTAGATTTAAAAATTTTATAAATATAAAATCAGTTTGGATTTTATGTATATACACACATATATGTGTATATACA
>JBBBVU010000001.1:26119621-26131510 GCA_037177055.1 Atherinosoma microstoma | reverse complement strand
ATCATCGACTTACAGAGGTCACGAGCTGATCACACACCTCTCTGCAGGACAGTGGAACGGGTGAAGAGCATCAAGTTCCTGGGAGTATACGTCAGAGTGTCTTTCCTGGACTAAGAACACTGCTGGACTAGTTAAGTGGGGCTATCAGAGACTGTACTATCAGAGGAAAGTCAAACAGGCCTCACCAACATCCTCACCACCTTCTGCAGGAGAGCCGTGGAGAGTCTAACATACGCCATCTCCACCTGGTTTCCTGGCTGCAGGGCTGCAGGAAAAAAAAGAGAAAAGACCCTGCTGAGGGTTGGGAGAGCAGCAGAAAGGATAATTGGGGAGTAAGTCGCTTCAGATCAGGAACAGCGTTGGCTGAACCATGGCTCTGGTCATCATGAAGCTCTCCTCCTCCACATAAAAAATATAGGCTAAACTTTATGACCACCAGGCTGCTAAACAGTCTCCACCTACAAGCCATCGGGATCCTCAAAAACACCATGACTTGTATTTTATATACCTCACACTTATCCATAACCTGATTAATCATATTTATAACAGCGTATTTTGGACTTACGATTATTGCATGATGCTGCTTTCCACATTGCACCTTAATCTTGATTGAATGTAATTTTTTTGTTATTAAAAAAAAAAGTTTTTACTTTTTCTTTTGTATGTCTCAGGGGACATCATTATGTTTGATTCATTTTGATTTAAATGATGAATTTGATTGTTTCAAGTTATCACTGTTAAGGCGGACAAGATCCTGAATCACGTGATGCTTAGTTTTCACTCTGCTGCTGCTTTTTAGCTTCATTTATGTTAATATTAAAAGTACAAAACATCTTGTGTTGTTGTTCACCCAAAGTTGAATTTATTTGTTTTGTAAAATCTGATAAAGACCAGATGAGTTTCATATCACCATACATTAAATCTTATTTCTTTCTTTTTTAACCTTAAGACTGTAGACTGGAATTGACTGGGAGTATTTCATCTTTGCATTTACCTTTAAAAAACAACAACAAATAAAAACAGAGGAATAAGTGGAGTTTAACCGATGTATTCTAAGTGAGAAGGGCCTTGTGTTTTGAAACCTTCATAGTGCTATGTGATGAATTGGAGCACTGAAACAGATCATTTCCTTACACAATCTACTTTCTGCCATTACACAGACGGCACACAGCCACACATATTTTTCCATTACAGCGGTGACACGCAGCGGAGTCTCGTTAGTGAAACAGAGAACTATGGCTGCTTCTGATGTGGTTTCCGTTTCCTGTTGAAAGCATTTTAGTCTGCTGGTGAATCCCCAGCAGAACTGTGCAAACAGCTGACAAATCTTTTGTTTTTATCATGTGTTTGTTTGATGGATTTTATGGTTGAGAGATTACACTGAAAGCAGCCTAAATGACAGTCTTTCAAAAAGGCTTGAAGTTAAGAGATGTTATGCATCCGTTTTTCTTAGCGTCTGTGAAACTCAAATTCAAGGAACTATATATATAAAAAAAGATTAAACCAGGACATTATACAGTAGATGATATTGGATTTAAAAATAATAATTGGAGTCTTCTGCTGATTTAAGTTTTTGACTAACCTCAGTCCTCCTCCATTTCCTCAGGCCTATAAATGTTGATCCTTTTTGCCTCTTAAAACTAAATCCAAAATGAAAATGCGACCTAAAGGAAGAACTAATTAGTTGTTTTTGTTACATATCAGTTTCACAAAGTGCCATGATAAAGATACCCTGAGGTCCTCTGGTACCGAACTTTTAACTGTTCCTAAAACAAGGACTAAAACCCACGGTGAGGTTCATTATTACAGCCCTCGACTATGGAACATCCTAAAATCTCAGGGCCGCAGAGACTGTTGAGGTTTCTAAAAAGAGGCTCAAGACCTACCTTTTTAGCTTGGCTTTTAACTGAATCTTTTTTTCTTCCCATTTTTATTTTATTCTATTATCATTTTCATGAAGTCCTGTTTTTTTTTGTTTTTTTTTTTAAATATGTGTCACTCTTATCTGTTCATATTGTTTTTACATTTAAGAAAAAAACTTTTATGTTTAAACTCCAGTGTTTTCCTGATGGTGATCCTCCATCCTCCATGTGGCTTTGCCTGCTTGATTGTTGCCGTGGTGATCGCCCCTTTCTGGGTGGCTGGAGGTCCTGCACTGCAGCCCTATTGCTGTGGACTCCTGCCTGCCCTGATCTGGGTGGTTCCTGTGGTGGTGCCCTGGGTGGTCCTGGGTGAATGTGGATGAATCACTATATCGTTTCCTCAAAGCAGCGTTAAGCCAGATATGTATTACTATTGATACATTTTATATTAACATTCAGTTAAGAGGCAGTAACTAGTGATGGGAGTTCATGGTTGTGTAGAATGGGATGGGGGGAGCGTTAACATGTGCTTTGTTTGTGTGTGAGTGCGCATGATTGTGTGTGAAAAGGACTACAATGAGGTGTGTTAAATTTCTATTATATACTGATGTGTGAAGGCTTTTAATTGTATTTTTCTTTTAATAGCCTATGCATAAATAGTTTTTAGGATGTGAAGCACTTGTGTTGCTTCTGTATGAAAAGCACTTTAAAAATAAAATTTAATTTGATGAGACGAGGTTGTGTATATCAGCTCATATTCAGCTGATAAATATGTATCGGTTTATACATTTCCATCTTGTCATTGCTTTTCAGCTGTGATGCTATCTGGTGGGAACCGAAGATGAAGAAGCAGAAGAATAGTTTTTTGTTTGGTAAATCTGGTTCAGATGGATGATCCTCATTCTGCAGATTGATTGACAGAAACACATTTGACCACAGACCTGCCTTTTTCCTTTCCCAGACATCTTCATGTGAAAACTTCATTTGAAAATCATATAAAAGGAGAAATTATCAAATCAATTTATATTTTATTACTCTGCTAGAAAAAGTGGTTACAAAATTGATAACCATGAAACAAAAGAAAAATATTTGACATTTCAGATGTACAAGTCGTTAAAGACGCATTACGTAACTTTCCAACCTTAAAACTTTGTGTTCAGACTCATTGGATGGCACAGTGACATCTATTAGGTGCATTTCTGGAGTTGTTGGTCCCAGCAGCGTCCCGCGGCTGAGAAACCACACTATGCAAGTTTTTCATCTGGGACGCTGCGTAACGTTGCAGCCAAGTTTCACGTCACACGCTAGTAAACGGATATAAAAACTTCAGCCGTTTTGAACGTGCACTGTGGCTGATTCAGTAAAGAAAACCAAGAAGACTTTATCAGACGAAGAGAGGAAAAGAAAGAGAAAGTGATCAAACAAGATCTAAGTCAGGAGTCAAGATAAGACTGTCTTTTTGCCGGCTGGAAAGAGCCCACAGTACAGGTAGGATGCAAGATGTATGCTGAATTAACGGTTGATAGGGGGCGCATCACTGAGAAAATGGCAAAAGTTCTGGAGTGCGTCTTTAAAGCAATACAAACATTTAACACAGTCACAAGCCATTAAAAAGTACATAGAATAGAAAAAAGATTACATGTTCAAGTTATGTGAGGTTTATTGATAAGTTTCAAAATATTTAAAAACAAAACAAAAACAACAAAAAAAGTTTTCATTTAGGGTAATGGTTTTATTTGATATATGGTCAACTTAGAGGAGAGAACTTCCCTGTAAGCTAGCAGCCACTTAGAGTGGCTAAACACTTTCTAAACTAAAAAACAAACAAAACCCACAAAAAAACCCACACCCATTAGCACAATGTTATATCTTGTTCAAGTCAAAAAAAATTTGAATTGCTATTTTTACACTTCACATAGGTTTAATGCCGTGCAAACAAGTAAGATTAATTATTTTAACTGGGAGCTAGCCAGATTGGATATTTGCATATGGATTTTGTGATAAGCCAAGCTAAACTAAGGTTGTTTCTTTTAGCCTCACCTTACACACATAAGAGTGCTTTAGGTTTTTAATTTAGAAAAATGATTAAAAAGCATTCAATCAATAATCTTGTTCCATGAAATGTGACGCTTGCGTATGAAGACAGACAGAATCAATGCAGCGATGAACAGCCCTCGTACTTCTGTGGTGCCCCAGCCATGATGTAATCAATCAGCATCTTTCTTATGTGTCCATAAGGATACTGTTGTTAAATATATGAGGTTTTGTGGATGCAGAGCTGTGTTTAGGACAGCAGTAACATTCTGCTAAATGGAGTTACTTCAAGATATAGCTCTCACCAGGGCTGTGCACTTTAATGAAATGTAAAACCTTCAATAACTTTTAATAACTACAATAATGCTTATTCCAATCAAGTTTCAGGTTTATGTTATAAAAATCTGTAAAGGTTTACTAAAATATAATGCCTAGAAAAAGAGAACAGAGAATCATGCTTTAATTGAAAATGGCCAACTTCCTGTTTGATTTAGCTCATAGGTCCAAGAAGCTTGTTTTAACATGTTGCAAGTGTCCACCAACTTTCATTCATGTTGGTGAATCTAATGTCTGGGGTGAGACTGTGATTAAGCAGTGTAAGATTGGTGGCAACTTATAACATATATGATATAAAATATCACACATATGGCATCATGGCGAATATTTGGACCCCCACAGCAAAAACTCAGTATTCACAATGAAAGAATAAATATTGCAACTTCAATAAGAATTCTCAGCCTGCATTACTCCTGCGTTCCCAGGCCTCCAATTCCCCCTTGTACATGAAACATAATTAGATAAACATGCTTTACAACTCATTCTCTGTTACTCTGGATACTGTGGGAACATAAATGGATGACAAGGTTTATAGCTGCATATTGACCCGGAGTCAAATTAAAAGATAACCGCTGGCTTTTTTTAGCCCATGTTTTATAGCCTCGCACTATTTTTCTAATTTAGTATGGGTGGAGGATAATAAAAGCTGCATGATATTTAGGAAATATGTTAGCTTGCAACATGTTAAATCTGAAGTGAATTCAATTATTGAGTTGTGTAACATAGGACACTGGAAACATCTAAACACCTCATAGACTGACAGCTTCAGTCCAAAGTTTAGTGAACAGGAAGAATGCAAAATAAACAAACTTCAACGAAGAGCTTCTGCTTTTCTATAACTAGTAAATGTCAAGAGTCAGATGGGCCGGCAGATCCTCAGTCCCCAGTCAGCTGAAAAGTTTCTGTACTCGCATCGTGCACACACCGCATCAACTTTTAAGTGTGTACATTCATAAATAGAACAACTGATCAGTGCTTGGTTCCTAGAAACTGCTTTTACCAACTTCTTAGTTGTGGAAACGACAAACACATCATCATATCACACATGTATATTTATAATTTGAAGCCTTAAAGAAAGAGATAATGTTTAACGGGACCTACAAGGGTAGAGAAGTTGTTTTATCCTCCATCTTCTATTGGAGACAGCATCTGATTTTACATTTCTTTGAATTTTTCTTCCCCTTTCCTTCAGGAACCATCTCCCTCACCTTCTCCGCCATCTGATCACAAAAGACACAAAGACACATCTACTAGTATGTTGTTTATGCTTGATGCAGTTTTTTTTACTTCATAAGTCTGCATTTGCCAAATGAAAAGTCACCTTTCTCATGCAACAGATGTGGTAACAAAAAAGAAACTAAAAAAATTCTGATTGTGAGTCTGTGGTTGTGGACCCAGAACTTGAAATGAATGTGTTGATTAGCAGGAAAAACAGTTTTATAAGCAATCAATCATTTTTGAAAAAGAGAAAAAAAAAGGCTACATGATATGTATGGTGACTAAAATAGTGGGCAAGTCAAACACGAACCTGTTCAGCATCAGGAAACTCCCCCGTGTCCAGCTTTGAATAGAGCAGCTGATCATCTAGCATCACTTCAAAGCTGTCTTTGGGGTAAAACATTGAAATCAAGAGTCAAGTCAAACAGAATCAGAACATGATTCACTGAAACCGGACATGAAGTTCTGAGAAAACAGATACAAGTCTGTGGATAGAGAATACAACAGATGACTGAATCAGTCAAAATATTTTCTGATGCCCGGTACATACGGACATATTCCTCACCTGGCCTCCCAGTAACTCCAACCACCTTCACACCAGGAACCTGCCTGAGGACACCGGCTAGTTCCTGGTAGCGATAGGCATAACTTCATCCTTTGCTAATAAGAAAAAAACAAACAGAAAACATCAATATTTTAAGACTTTCTGACCTTCGATCTCTACCTTCAAACTTGTTAGATCATAAAATTAGAAGTGAGATGTGTGCATATTAGCAGAGGAAAAAATTTAAAACCTACCAGTATTCAACTTTGATCGTGGCCATGGTTTTTCAGTTGTGAGCCAGCAGAGTGGATGTGAACTGTGTGCCAAACCAAGAGGAAACTGATGCTCAGTCAAGATTTTGAACAAGTCATAGAAGGCCACGCCCACCAGGAGGCTGGAAAACTACTGTATAGTTCATGCATTTCTCACAAACCCCCCTCAACAGTGTTTCTGGAGTGCATTTAGAAGACAAATTAATTTTCTGTGGCGCTCTGGTGAAAAAGTATCCAGTAACTGTCCAGATGCAAATCTTGGACCATCTCTCAGCTGATGAGCATACCTTCAGGCACAGGTGGCGTCCTTTCCTTTCAGCAGCACATTATCACACAGGTGTGCCGCCATGTTACTTGAACAGAAGTTTTATTGTATGTATTCAAATACCAGCAGGTTGGCAGAGATGTGACGCTGCAGAACTCAGAAGCTCCACTGTCTCCTCCTGCACGCTGATATTCAAAGAATTTTCAAACCCTTGATCTGCAGGACAACATCGTTCATGACGCAAATAATCTGGCAGCATTTAAAGCTAAAATGTAAAATATGAAAAACCAGTGAAAATTGAGCTCACTGTGGACACACCATTTAATGCCGACAGGTTGTTTATATTGGAAAGTTTTCAATAGTCACGATGGCTTTCAGCTTGGGTAGTTTCTAGGTAATACTATTTTTAATCCGACAAAAAGTCCAAATCTTCTTGGTTAACTAATGACATAAACGTAAAAGAGAACCCACATCCTCATATACTGACCAAACGCTTCGCTTTTACCACACCATGTACAATAAAAATCATATTTTGTTTGTTTTACCAGTAATTCTTTTAGACTCAACCCACACTGCTGAAGTTGTTTTTTATTTACATTTTATTTGTTTAAAATGATATCCAGTAAAAAATGTATGCAGTAATACCCTTTTGTTTGTCAGTTCCCCTGAATAAAATATTTCAAATCTGTTCATCTCATGCCACATAACTGTATCTATAAGATACACTAGATTGTAGTTTGCTCATACAACAGTTGATGACAAAGATAAAGCAATAGTACCTTTGTAACAATAAAAACTATCAGCAATATTCCGGAGGACACATTTTCAACACAATAAAATTACATACATTTTTTCTGTAAAAGTTGCATTGCAATCTGCCCATATTTTACAAGATTCTCAAATTCGTGTATATCTTTTCCTCAACTAAGAGACAAAAAGTTGTGATACAAGTCTGTGTACATTTCTCAAAATGTGGTGGCAATCTGCAGCACTGTAGTGACACTGTAGTGACTCAGCAGGCTTTCCCCTCTCAAGCTGCTGTAAAAGATGTACAATGCACTTAGTTTTGTTCTTTGTTTCTCTTTTTTGTTAAACAAGGCAACTTTTCAAACTTTAAAATAAATAAATCCTTTGCAATGACACTGTACCTGTTGATATATCAGTTTATCTTCATATATTCATATACTTAATTCATAAACTTATTTTTTTTTAAAAATGTTTTAAAACCTCCCCCCCCCCCCATGTATGTAGTAAAAACAGAAGGTTAAGATGGTTGATTCGTGTTCAACATCATTTTGGTGGGAGTGGCAAAAAAACGCATGCATGCGCTGGTTTCCATGGAAACATGACGGTGATTCTTCCAGTTGATCAGGCGGTCCTTCCTGCTCCTTGGCTTCGACTTAAATTGACCAGAACCCTGTCGCCTCCACAAACACACACGCACGCACACACACACACACACACACACACACACACACATGCGTGCGTACACGCTCACACATACACCGTGTCTCTGTGATCACAGCATCAGTCTCATTGATTGGCGGGACTCTTTGCCTCCACCTCCCGAGTTGGGAGGGTCCTCTTGTGGAAACGTGACCTTATCTGGTGTGTAGTCGTTCCTCTTTAGATCTGAAACCAGAAAATGAAACAGCGTGAGGTTAAACCTTGTATCTGTACCGCGTGGGTTCCTGTTGGGTCGGAACTGAAATCAGATGCAGGAACCCGTTGGCTTTCACGCTGTTTAAGAACACTGCTTATAGCTGGTTAGCTGAACACGGGGAACTGCGCTCATGCATCACTTTCCCTGCAGCTGTGGGCCACTCGGGGTTAAACTGACATTTGAACTCAAGTGTTAGCACATATTTATGTTTGTAGTTTTGTGTTTCAGTGGTTTTCAGGGGCACTCTGACATTTTAATGTCTATCAGTAGCGGTGGATAATTGATCAAATATACTGTATGCATGCCTAGTTGTTTGCCGTGCGATATATAAAATGGCTATAACGCGAACATCAAGAACAAATTTCCACGGCAGTGTTTGAAGCCATCCACGTGATTTTCTTTGTTCTCCATTTTCTCTCTCTCATGGCAGACAGACGGCACCATCCCCCGCCCATCCAGGAAAATCTATGCACGCGTGTTGTTTTTAGGAGAAGCAGGAAAGAAACATGGGAAAAAAAATGGAGCACGGAGAAATGTAGCAAACAAGAGATGGAAGCTGAATGTGAGACGTCCATTTTGAGCCGTAATAGTCCTCAGATATTACTAGGATGACGAGGAGATTCTGATTGTTCAGCTGTGCACGTTCCTGTGATGGACATGGTACACTGGAGCAGGAAAACTCCTTCACCTACTCCTCACAGGTAACAGAGTATTTCCACCCAAAGAGAGTTTAAAAATGCAGATATTTTGTCCGTTTTTCAGGTGGTTGATGTCACATAATTTGTGATGTGCGCTCTGTCCGCTGGTTTCAGTGCAACTCACCTGTGTGTGCGTGGCACGGCTCGTAGAGACATGACATTATGTTATTTACGCAAACAGGAAGTGAACGGATATAACAGCAGATAGTTTTGCTGTAAAATGGAATAAGGGGTAGGGTTAAATCAGCTCATACTTCTTCCTACTCCTTTTCAAAAGTGTTGGCTAGCAATGTTTGCGTTCATTTCATTTTTCTCCCAATTAAAATTCATATAATTTGATTTTGTTTGTATGATTCCACGTAATATTTTAATATGTTCAAAATAAACATTCATTTAAAATAACGTCGGTCTGTTTAGTTTTTTTTTCTTTTTTACAATAAATAGGAAAAAATGTAAAACATGTTCTAGAGGAAATGTAACCTGAAATTACTTATTATATTGAATTCAACATTTACAATGTTTTATAGGGGATTTCAAAATTGTGAAAAAAAAAACCAAAAACATATTACAATATTAATCATAGGTCATATCACCCAGCCCAATCTGTCAGGTACGAGGACTAGACTGAAATGAGAGGAAAAGCAGCCAGCGGACAAAGAAAAGCTTTAAAAGACATTATGAAAGCCGGGAGAAATATGGCTAACAGAACACTTTGAGGACTACAAAAAAGGTCTGGCAATCTGCAAACAAAATAAATTATAAAGAGAAATTAGAGGTGGCACAGATGTCTGAAGCTAATCTTTCATTGTTTTGAGAAAATGTTTTACCTTTCCGCAAATGTAACAAATCCTAAAATAACCGAACAGCCAAAAAACAAAAACCCTCTCTCACCAGGAAGTTTGAGTTTCCGACAGCAGGAGTTGCAGTGGTGTTTTGCACGAAAGTTCCTGATAGCGTCGTCCCCCAGGTTGGCTGGTCCAAATATCATGTCGTAAGATCTGCAGTCACAAAGATGTCATTAGAAACGGAGCTGACAGAAAAAGCTAATGGTCCAGTTAAATATGTGCTCAATATGGACTCATAACGCTGATTTGTATGAGAAACGGAGAGCACTCACCCCTTCTCCCCGCTCTTTATCACTGATGGGTCTGTTAGAATCTCCCCAACACCTACAGACGCACACACCAAACAAGCTTCATTATCAAAGACTTTATGAAGAGAAAACATCTCTCAAGCTGTTTAATCGTCTCACAGCAACATCTGGCCCTCATGATTACATGGAACAGCCAACCCTGGTCCTGCTCTTTGCTTAATGTGTCATGAACTTGACAGTCATTGGAGCGGGGCTGAGAGTTTTTACCTTGCAGGTCGAGCACCAGCAGTTCTCCGCGGGTGTACTCGTAGGTCCAGTGGCTGAAGGCCAGCATGGTCTCCTCCAGCAGGTTGGTGGGGACGATCTCGTCTCCATTGTTGTTGTTGAACTTCCTGAACTCGCCGGTGATGCACTCCTCTATGGCAAACCACTGTCCAGCAGAGTGACAGTACAGCAAAAACACCTCCAGAAACCTGGACACACAATTACAGACTTATAATAGTGGAGTGTGATGCTGGGCTGACTGGATATCGAACCAGACTCCCTGCTTGGGAGCATTTACACCCATGCCGAGAAAAACCCAAACTGTGACCACTCAAAATGCCCCGAGTACACTAAAGATTTGGAACGTCTCTTAATGATATGTAGGAGCTCATCTCAGGCTGCTCTATGAATAAAATAGTATTTCTTTTTGGAAAACCAAAACATTTCAGATAAAGAAAGAAAAACTTTACATAAGCTGCAAAACAACAAGTGCAATGTAGCAAATTGCAGAAAGGATAATTAATTTGGTGGGAAAGATTTAGTTGAATACTAAACAAATATTACATTTGCCTAAACAAATCCTGTATAAGGCTGGTACTTGGAAACAGGTTAGAGTAATAGGTTTGTTGCGATATGATGCATGAACTCTAACAATGACCAACATGATCTTTGGGTTGTTCCGTTTATGGGCTGTCCTTGTAAAAAATTCTGATGTCAAATATCTACTTCTAATAAACCTGGAAATGTAAATTGCGACTTGTAAATGCATCATGCAGATTTCTTAACAGCCTCTGATTGGTTAAATAGTAAATTAGCCACAACGGTACAGACATGATCAGAAACCTGGGTGCTTTAATGATCTTGTATACTGGGATGCAAACAACCTGGTTTCGTATGTTCCATGTTAAAGACCCACTCCTTCATTTTTCAACCTTAAAACTCCACGTTCTGGACTCGCTTGATGGCACAGTGACATCTATTGTGTGCATTTCTGGAGCTGTTGCGGTCCAACAATCACTGAGAAACAGCACTGTACAACTTTATTTTCCCGGGACATATGCGATACATTGGAGGCGAGTTTTGCTTTGTGCATGCATCACACGCTAGCAAGCGGATGTAAACAAATCGGCCGTTTTGAATGCGTATCGTGGCGGATTCCGTAAAGAAACTTTAGAAAACATCATCGGAGGAATGGAGGAAACAAAAAGAGAGTGCCAGAAACAGAGAAAGAGATAAGACAAGAGTTAAGATAAGACAGTATTTTACTGTCTGGGAAGAGCTCACAGTATAGGTAGGTAGGGCTGTCCCAAACGATTATTTTCAGAATCGATGAATCTGTCGATTACGTACGTATGTATGTACATATACAATATGGGGGATTTAGTGTTTGTCTTTCAGCCTGTTCCCATGCAGTGATCTCTTTACATGTTTCCAGCTGCATGCAGGTACAGTCTATTGGCACTTCCACATATATGTGACATACAGTATTTCCTTAGTTATTTGCAGGCTTAGTCTGATGTCTTTAGGTAGGGCTGTGGCGGTGCTCAAAGAAACGTGACTGCGTCCACTAGTTCCTGAAAAAAGGGACTGTTTTCACGGTTCCCGTTCTGCATGCAGGGGTTACTGCTTTAAATTCTTTA
>JBBBVU010000001.1:26088488-26119521 GCA_037177055.1 Atherinosoma microstoma | reverse complement strand
GTTTCCAGCTGCATGCAGGTACAGTCTATTGGCACTTCCACATATATGTGACATACAGTATTTCCTTAGTTATTTGCGGGCTTAGTCTGATGTCTTTAGGTAGGGCTGTGGCGGTGCTCAAGGAAACGTGACTGCGTCCACTAGTTCCTGAAAAAAGGGACTGTTTTCACGGTTCCCATTCTGCATGCAGGGGTTACTGCTTTAAATTCTTTAAGTGATCATATGAAGAAGCCGTAAGTATCTCCGAAGCAGAGCTCGGGCTGTTTCCTTCGATTTTGCCTGCATGCTTCGCCATGTGATGATGCATGCACGGTGCAACTGTGGTGGATAGTTTTGCCAGATTTGGTGTTTTCCCCCAATAATTTTTGAGGCACGTTTACAGTGTGTTTCAGAGGGATTTTGCCTGGAGGCGCCATAGAAATCTGGCACTTTCTTGAACAAAGATGAACTGTCAAAGATGCCGTTCACAAGTGCCAGAATGAACGCGTTCACATTAACATTCATCAGGCGGAAATGATAGTCCGTTCAGTTCACGTTCATCCAAAATATGAACGAGTTCATGAACGATCGTTCATTGAACTTGTTCATGCACAACACTGGTTTCCGGTTCCCCTTTAAAATAAGAGCGTTCAACTTGTTGTCTTTTTCCCGACGCGTCGATGCGTGTTATATAAATAGACGCATTTATATAATCGATTACGTCGACTCATCGACGCGTCGGGGACAGCCCTATAGGTAGGATGCAAGATGGATGACGAATTAGCCGCTGATAGGGGATGCTGAGAAATTGGGAAAAGTTAATTAGTGTCTTTAACACTGCATACAGAGCACAAACGAAACCTGGATATCAAAGTGCATATCAGCACAATTGAGTGTTTCTCATGGATCTCTAAAGTGATATTTATTGAACTAATGCAACAGATTTCAAGGCCAGCCTCAAAAAACCTCAACAGACTTGTTGATTTTTGTAGGAAAAGGATATTTTTCAGCCCGTTTAGAATAACAAGCACACTGAAATTCTTAGGGAAATTAAGCACAAAGGTATGTTTTAACCATCTTAAATTGGGATCCCTGTTCCAGTGCCTGCTTACCTCGGTGAATAAGGGATCGTCTTCGGCCTGATTTGGTTGAAGGCAAATGTCAGCTTCTGAGCAGCTCGCTGTTGCTGAATTTCCTGGTGTGACAGAAAAAGCCAAACAACTTTGATGTTGCTGTATTACCATATTGCAAGCAGGAAACACACTGAATATAAAAAATATTGATGCAAAGGATGATTCGACATGTTTGTTTGATCAGTTTCTTTGTATGTGTTAAATCTGCTGCTGCAGTGAAAGATAATATATAAATATGCCTCTAACCCTGAGACAAAGGTGCAGCACAGTGTCCTCCTTGTAGATGCTCTGCCATGTTTGGACCACCTCAGGAAGGAAGGACTTGACAATATACAAGTGTCCTGGTTTCAGGATGTCATACTCTGACCAAGTACAGAGCACCTTGAGGGCCCGTCTGAGTCCTCCCCCCATCTCTTCCTTGCTGAGAAACTCTATTTTAGCACAGAGGCCCCGCTGAGCCCAGGAGGACATGCTGTTGTTGATTGTGTTGGGGGAGCTCTCCTCCAGTCGGTACACAGTCACCGGCTCGCCTGGACAGACACAAAGAAGCAGAGTTTCCAGTCTGTATTTGACCTCCTTCACTTTTCTACTAAATATTTTCCACAAAGTAAGAAAAATGTCAAGCCTTTAGGTTGGACTTCAAACAGCATCAGTGCAGTTACAAAGTTTACCGTTAATTTTCAACTATTCATAGGAAAACTGTCTTTGGGTGCAACAGCAAAAGCATCAGAAATCCGTTGTTTCACTACAATTGGAGACTTTTTCATTCAACAATTACATTTTGAACACTTCTCTCATTTCTTTAAATCGAAAGGGAAGCTTGGTAGGGCCGGAGGGATTTTTCAGGATGTAAATGCATATTGAAAGAGAATTTTAACTTCTTTTCTGCAACGATATCAACTCAATATAGAAACAGTTTCTGTTAATAATAAACAGAGAAAATCAGCTCACTGCTTCAAATGGATTAGATATTCATGTCTTATGGAAATTCCTCACGTCTACATATTTAATTAGCTTTTGAGTAGTAAGTCTGTTTAGAATTATTTCTTGTGGCTGTATACAGACAGCATTTGTGCAAACAATTTTTACTTTAAAAACACGATCATACCATGCACTGCTGGCAAGCCACACCAGCCTGCCGCTACTGTGTGTTCCCACCCTTTAATGTGACTGCAGCAGTTGACACATAAGCCATATTTATACCACTTTGTGGTCACAAAGTGTTGCACAAAACCACCAGGGTTGTAATTCACACACAATCTTTATCATGAACCTATTCATATGCAATCATATAAATGTAACAGTGTGTTTAAAAGGAGCTTTAGTTCCTGCTTTTGTTAAACAGCATAGAAGACCGATCAGTGGACCAGTTTCCCTAATCAACAAATGTATGAAAACACACCACCTACTAACCTCTAAACTCGAACATCCTGATCATTAAAACTTGAAGCTTTTTTTTCCAGGAGAAACATACCAACTGTGAAATTAAAATAATCTTAAATACACAACACAGACTGAAAAAAGCAACATTTCTACTTGGTTCTTTTCGGTTGCTTGAATGTTAAACAAACAGCAGCAGGTGTGTGAGGGGAAAAAAAATACAGAAGTCAGATACTTCCTCATTCTCCAACTGCCCTCAGTCATTTTTCAGAGTAGTCTGCAGTGTTGTCACCCAACCTGACATTTTAAGAAAAATCCCATTTACCTCTGGGGGGCACAGGAGTGAAGGGGATACTCTGAGACAGCCTCATCAAGTTGTTACGCTCCACAGCTACAAGAAGAAAAGAGAAGGTAAACAAAAACATACACTAGTACAAACACTTAATTCATAGTATTACTTTGTTTCAGGGAACTGTTGCTACCTCATCTACATACACCACTGAAATCCTGTGAAACTACAGAAATAAATGTGGCCTGAAAAGTATGAAATCATTCCCACTATCTGCTCTGGAATGGCAGTCTTACCCGAGTACTGATAGCTTTCCATGGGTTTGAACGGGGAACCAATAGCTGCAGAAACAAAAAGTGATTATCCATCTTTCAAAAGAACTTCCAGTAGACTTGCTCTGTGTAAAAAAAAATCAACATGAAATTGGGATAATAATCTGCTGCATTGGACAAAAATATGAGCCGTTTCATCATCTGGCAGTAGATGGCACTGTGCTGCTTTTAATACAAAAGCACAGACACAACCCAACCTTGATGCAGCACACAGTGGCACCCTCTACTGCAAGTTTAAAAAGAAGGGAAATAATGCTAATAGACGCCAAAATAACTTGATTTAAAAAAAATATGATTTTCTCCTATTGGATTTTAAATCCTTCCATCTTTCTTTGGGTATATGCAGATGATTATGAAAGGCTGTGCGGTGCAGTTCATCAGTGAGACTCACAGTCCTTTCTGGCTCCGAGGTGGGTGTGACGTTGCATATAAAGAGTAGCTGTAACCACAGAAGAAGAAAAGCACAATAAAATTTTAAACCTGACACAAACACTAAGGAAGATAATTCAGATTTTTTTTTTTCTTTACTCAGTTCCTGTTGTAAAAATCTGTTCAGGTTTTTAATTATTTGTGAGCGAAATAGTCTAAATCATGAGAGAAAAGTGTTGTTTTTCTGGAGAAGCCGGCTGCAGCTTGGATTCCATCACATGAAGAAGAAAGGAAAAAGATCAAAGGTCATCATTCGTTCTATGCTGCTGAACTGGCTGATCCAGACAGAGAGGTCAGACCAAACCAAACCATGCAGGTAGGAAAACTTCTTACCATTTAGTGTTTCTTCACCAGGGGTTCTTCTGACAGAAAGAAAAAGAAAATTATTTGACACAAACAGGCACCAGAACCCGGTGTTAACCTGATATAAACAAAACACTTGTTTCTATACGAGTCTCTGTTATGTAAAAAGTTTGCAGTTTATATATGCGTGGACATGTGGAGCAACACTTACAGGCTGCTGGCTTGGGCTGATTTCACCTGAACTCGCTCCTGTGACGACAAGATGATGTTACAGCACCAGAGAATAGTACATACAAAAAAGTAAACCAATAAATGCTTTTTCTTTGTACTCACAAAAGTACATAGTAGTACCATGTCTCATACACATATACACAGAGTTCTTACAAGTACTGCAGCTCTGGGGTCTTCATGGATGAGGATGTCTTCAGCAGAAACTCTGCTCCTGTCTTTCTTTGTTAGCGCTGCAGAAACATTGAAAACAGTTAGCAAACATTGAGTTTTAGCAGATATAAAAATGTTTTTTTATCATGTTAAGAAGGGATATTTGAAGACATCTAATCATCTTTTTGCTTTTGCGAGCTTACTTGACTCAGGATGAAGAAAAGCTGGAGTTCTGTCAAACTCGGTGAAGCCAGCATACGAGTTCACTGCTCTGATATTACCTTGACCTTCAGGCTGAGCCTGGACCATAAACACAGATGGAAACAAAGACGCAGAGAACGGTGGGAGAGAACAAAACTCGGATTTGTTAATTTCACAGTTAAAAGACCGCCTTCCCTTAAACTCCACTCTTTAACTTAGTGGAAGATTAAACTTTCACCAAACGTAGACACTTTTAAATCCAGGCTAAAAACATTTATGAAATCCACTCTGTAATATTTAACTTATCTTGCTTTTAAATCAGGTTAGTTTAAGATTTTATATGGATTCTTTTTAAAAAATTATTTCATTGTGATTTTTGCTATTTGTTGCTGCCTTTTACTACTTTTTAAATCCTTCCTTTGTACTATCAGTAATGTTTTGAAAGTTTTATGTAAAGCAGTTTGAATGGTCCTGTACAGGAAATGTGCTATACAAATAAACTTGCCTTGCCTTAAACATTCCTTTATCATGAGGGAAATATGTTTCTCAATGATGGGCAAACACTAAATCTTTGCATTAAAACGGTCACGTGTTACACCGCTGTGCCACACAAGAGAATAATCCAATCCACCTGCAGGGTGGGACTCCTCATGTCTGACTGAAGAACAGTTGTGTAACATTATAAACATACTATTAGCTTTTTCATAATACTTCGATGAAGAGTCACCATACTTTGTGTACAGTTGATGGGGGAGATGCTTATCAGTCCAAGGCAAACATCAGACTGAATTATAAAAGCTGCAACTGAGAAAACAGCTTAATTATCAAGAAAACCCAATAACAAAAAAAACCAAAATATTAACCGGAGTTCATATTAGTGGAGATGTCGCTGCTCTTCTGAAACATCACTGCTACAGTAAAATTACCGTCCGCTGTTTTATACAGAAAAAAGTGCAAGTAGTCCTATTTAAAGAAATTTGATCAATTTAATGTTCGAACTCATCTTTAGTATCCTCTTCATGAAAAAAAAATTGGATTTTTAATTTCATTCTCATCTTAAAAAGGATCTAGGATGTCAGTATGACTGACCGTGAAAATTTAATACAAACACGCACCTGTGATCTGGTCGGTGTGGTTGGGCTTTGCTGCCTGCTGGGGGTCTCTCTGGTCACGGGATCCTGAAGATCCAAATCATCTTTATGTCCTGAGGCAAAATATATGGTTAAATTCACACAGAAAAAATCTAAGGCCACCATGCAGCATTCAGATTAAGACAAACAATACAGTCTAAAATACCCACACCATAATGGTTAAAATAATTTCACCTCTGAATCGGATTATTGAGAACACCCCCCTCTTGCCACAACCCACAAAATGAAACAAATATCTTGATCAACCAGCTGAGAACTTTGACAAAACAACCAATAATTCATGCTTTGGTCACACTGATGTAAAACTCTTGGCACCCACAAGAAAAGAGAATAATCATGTCAGTCAGAGCAAAGAAAGGATAGAAGGAGGCACCAGATAAACATCCGTAGGAATCCTGATCGGGAGATGGACAGGCCCCAGCACCCGGCAGATGCAGCCCACAACTTAGGCTCAGGCTGAAACTCAAACCTCTCATGTTCGGTTTTCTCGCCGCGTTCCTCTCGACAAGTTGGCCCTCTGCCCCAGATTGACCCTCACAGTGGGAGCCTGCTGATCCTGACAAAGCCCCCTCCTTCCTCCTCCGTCTGTGGGGCCTTTTGGGTCTCACAGCTGGGGCTGGAGAGCATCCTGGCGGGCTACCATTTCTGTTGACGTCTTCCACTGGTGATGCTGCTTCTGACGCTGGTGTGTGTGGAGTCTTTCTACTCAGAGAGCTAGATAGGCCCTCTTCGTCGCTAAAAGCCTCGTTCACGTACCCCCAACTGACAACCCTCTCTCCCTCCCCTCTTCTTAGCCCCTCTGTAGTTTTAGGTTTGACAGCACAAGCAGGCAAGCAGGCAGGCTGAGCAGAGCTTGGATTCTTAGACACAACAACAACAGTAGGATAGACACACTTCTTATCCTCCTCTTTTATCCCCTCAACATCAAACTCTGCCTCATTCTCATACTTACCAACAAATGCCCCAAACTCTACAGAGGTGCTGTCCTGGGGCTGCTGGTAAAGCCCAGCCAGGGCAAGTTCAGGGTGGCTGGAGCCACTGGGCTGGGAAGGGGTGCTGCTGATGTGGAAGTGAGCACCAGGGGAGGGCACATTGGGCAGGCTGGATGGCGAGTCAGAAAGGCGCAGCTCTTGTGGACGGGTCAGCTTACTCCGGGTGAGGGAGTGGCCTCGGAGGCGCGGCTCCGGAGGGGAAATGGCCATAGCACTTTGGACAAAGGCACTGGATCCGGCACTGCCTGAGGAGCCAGCCTCTGCAGCAAGGTGTCCAAGCCCTAAAAAGCCCCTCCTCTCTGGACTCAGTGCTGGGTTCATGCTGGAGTCCAGCCCCAGTTCTGTCCCAGGGCCGGGCCCGAATCTCCGGCGACATTCCATCCCAGCCCCCCCTTCTGCTCCAGTCCCAAAAAGAGAGTCTGCTATGTTGGCTCCTGCCTGGGGAAAAGAGGACCCAAAGTAGGTCCCCACGCTGCGCTTGCATATCATGGATGATTTAGAGTCTGTGGGCGCAGGGGCGATGCTTGGGACCACGTTCTTAGACAAACTAAGCTCCCGGGTGATCTGAGTGTGGACCTTGCTGGCCTCAGATGCTCTCTGAGCTGTCAGTGTCTTCAGAGTGTCCACAGTGAGAGCTGAGAGGTCCTGCAGATGTCCAATCTGAGAGTCCAATGTATGCAAGGAACGCTTTATAAAGTTCACCTTGTTCCCAACCTCCTTCAGCTGCAAACACATCGTCTCAACCCTGGAAACAGACAACATTTCCGGTTACTATCAAGCCTTTTTGTGTTACTGGATGTTGTTAATGTTCATTCTTACAAGGATCTATACAAAAGCCTTAGTGAGGGCCAAGAACTGTCGCACCTTTCCGAGGTAAGACGTATGCGCTCCTCACTCCCGGAGTGAAATTGATCATCCTTTTCATGGAAGTATGTCTCCACACACTGCTCCTCAAAATCATGAAGCTTCTTTTGGTCTTCCTCAGTTAGAAACAGCTCTGAAAAAACACAAAGCAGCAGCAACACTTGGTTAAATAGCTAATCTCTAAATCTGTCATATTTATTCCAGCAGAAATCCACAGAGGGTAATTACTTGGTCCGTAGGTACTCTCCTTCTTTCTCTTTCTACACATACAGAAGAGGGAGTATATATGGCAAAGGAGGATGAAGGGAGGTGGGAGGACTGGCTTCTCATGGTAGGCCATAATGAAGTGGTACCGCTGGTATTTCCACACCAGATTAGAAATGGACTTCACTTGCAGGTATACATTGCTAGAAAAACAGCAAAAGAGGAATTACTTCCATTTCTAAAGAGTCAAAACTGGCATTATTCTCAAAAACAAAAACAACAAAAATCTTTCAAAGAAGTCAAATTCACTGAAACAAAGTCTTACATACGGTATAAATAACTTGTGGCTGGGTTACTCAACACTGAAACGTCCACTTACTTGAAGAAGGCAATTAGCAGATTAACCATCAGTATGTACTGTACAAAGAGGTAGACTGCTTGCAGGAGAGGAGTCAGCCAGACTCCTGCCGCACACAGGGATTTTACTGATTGCTCACTGTTATTGGCACACACTGTGGAAGGAAGAAACCAGTTAGAATGCACACACGCCTGAAACAATGCATACATCCACCAATCATCTAAAAATATAACCATTTCACAATCATGTGTAGTTTGTACTCGTCTAGGGCCATCTTTTCATATACAGGCACGAGGAAAGAAACACATTGTTCACTTTTAATGCTTTGTTAAAGGTATCTGTCGACAATTGAAAAGAATAATCTGCTCCTTAGCGGTTGTTAAAATGAGGTTAATACAGTCTGAGCTTAACAACACCATACTTCATCACTACGCTTATTAAAAACTAAAAATTCAGAAGTAGGATATGAAAAACTGGGAAAAAAATCTAGGAATTAAGAGGGTAGGTAGCAGTCAGGTAATACTAATCAAGTGCACTCAATTAACTGATCATCAGCTGTGTGAGCACCTCTATAAAAGCAGAAGTTTGTGCAGTTTGCTGGCCTGGAGCATTCGGGTGTATGTTAACACAATAACACAAGGAGAGGCAGCAGCAACTGTTGCTGCCCATCAATTTGGGAAGGGTTATAAAGGCCATTTGCAAACAATTTGGAGCCCATCAGTCTATGGTGAGAAAGGTCATACACAAGTGGAAAACATTCAGCATAGCTGCCAACTTTCCCAGGAGTGAATGTCCCGGCAAGTTCAACCCAAGGTCAGACGGAGCAAAACTGGGAGAAACTCCAAAAACGTAACAGCTACAGTATACCTCGAACTATTCAGTTAGCACTTTAAAAGTTTAGGTTTGGGACAGTACAGTTAAAAAAGGACTCAAGTATTGGTTGTGTGGAGGGTTGGCAAGAGAAAGCATGAGAAACATGTTGCAAAGAAAACCAAAAGAAGCAAAAACTGAGTGTCATCTAAGTGACAATCTGCTACAGTGAGAGGCTGCGACAACAACTGGGCTTACCCTCGTAATCTCCCCTCCCTTCCTCATCGTCCTTACCGTCGATTTCGTAGGCATACACTTCTCCGTACATCATCCAATATGGCTGAAAGACCACGTCTTTGGCTAGTGTCCAGCTGGGCTCCTCATTTGGATACAGGATGGCTTTCCTTGGTACACCATAACTCAGCAGGACAACGGCCATAATGACCACAATGTAAAACATGTTCGCCACCTGAAAGATGTCACAACAGTTAACGCGACATATGATCTCTACCTGCAACACTAAACGTGCGTGTTTTTAGTGTAAATGTAGAAACTCTGAGGATCCCAAATCAGCAATACGTTTGTGTTTTTGTGTAGAAGTGAAATCCCTTGATTTTTTTTGTCAAGACATTTTTTTAAAAAGCTGATGGACCATGAAGCTGATGCTACCGTGGTTTTTTTTTTTTCTAAAATTCATCTGCCGTTTGTTCCAAAACAACAAATGGGTACAAATTTCTATAATGCCTTTATTGAAATCCTCAGGGCAAAGAGAGTAATGCTGGTGATGAAAACCATCGATGTACACATAATGGAGCGTCATGGTGACTACATTTTAATTAAATCTAGTTTCACTGAAAGGAGAAGTTTGGTAAGTTGGGAAATGTTTGTTTTCTTGTAGAGATTCATTTCACTGTAATTTCAAATACACAGTACTTTTATATTTATGTGTATTTAGCACTACGTGTATACAGAGCTGTAGCTAACATGCGCTTAGCTTTGCAAAAACTGAGAAAGGGGGAAACTACACTTATCAGAACATTTACGTTTTAGTGGATTAAACAAAAAAAGTTTTAATAACACTAAAATTGATTTTACAAATTTAGAAATGCAATAGGATAGGAACATTTGATCAAATTAGTACCTGCTAGTTTAGTCAAACTAAGCTAGTTACCTGCCAACTTAATATCTACACATTTGGTGTGAATCTCAGCAAGAAAACCAACAAGTATTCTTTCACAAAATGTCAAATGAGATGTAAGGAAAAAAAAGAAGGCTGTTTTTAATCAATACTCTGTTAAAAGGTATGCTATCACTTGTGATATTATACAAGTAGTAAGAAGCACACAGCACAGTACACGGTGGAACTGATGGGGCTGCTCGGGGAAATATAGTGTGGTACGATACCTGGTAACAGCATGGTGATGATTAATGCTGTTTAAATGTGAATGTTCACAGTGAAAACATGAACACTTATGTGAAAACTTTATTTTAAAAAAATACTCAAAATAGTAGAGAAAACTATCAAACAAATGAAGCCGCACATCAAAAGCTGTCTTTTATAATGTTTTAACATGATGGTCAACAAGATCGTCGTTGCTTAAATAAATAACTTTCTGCATTAAAATCACATTGCATGTAATTTGGTGTCACAGCCAGCAATCTTCATTCAAATGATTAATGCAGTATCAAAAGACTCACCATTTTAGCAATCATCGTGACATATGGTCCAGCTTGCTGGTTCACAGCCAGGATATCCAGGAGCCGCACATACCAGAAGATTATGTTGAGACAGTAAACAGTCCTCCCTGGGACGAAGGCTTCGCCTCCACCCAGCCTCAAGCCAAAGCCGATGAAAAAGGTCACAATGGCCAAAAAGTCGGACACATTGAAATAGTCGTTGAACCACACCTTTATCTTTTGGCTTATTTTGCCTGCTTCAGACATAAACATCTGCAGAAAAGGAAGAGAAACAGTGGAGTAAAGTCAGCTCTGCTTGGAGTTGTTATTAATTTAGAGCACTAAGCAAAAGCATGCTTGTAAAAACTGTGTTTCGCTGAGACGTGGATGCGTTACATCAATTCATTTTACCCGTGGAGCCTCTAACTTGTGAGAAAGAGCCATTTTTGTTTCACATACCTCTCGGATTTTCTCTACGGCAGAGGTGAAGATGTAAAGGATGACTACCCACTCTTGAGGGGAAGGCCATTCAGGCATTTTCACCAGCACCACGTATGTGTATAACATCAAGTAGCCCAGGTAGAAAAGCTAAACACAGGAAACAAAGAAAAATCATTGCATAAAAAAACATGAACGATAATAAAAGCATAAGTTCTCACGTGATTATTCTGTAGTTCCTACAATTGACCTTTTGAAAAACCCCGCCCCCAACCGGCCATTGTCCAATCACACGTCTAGCATGTGTAAACTAGGTCCAACATTCCACAAGAGGGTGAAGCGACGCGCCTATGGATTATGTAAATCAGACAGTTGGAGCGGTGCCTACAATGGATAAAACTGTATGGAAGGCCTCACTTCCAGCTGAATGCCTAAAAAATGTATACATTTACACCGTAGAGATGATAACAGGCCTAAGCTGGCAGAGCTTCTAATTTCAGACAGTTTCAGAAAGAGGCTTCCTACTGTTGATTGTATTTATTTTTCTACACCAGATGCAGTGAGATGAGACTGAAGAAAGGAGTTGAGCACTTCTAACTGAAACCCTTGGCTACAGAGCTCAGCCGCTGGTTCTTCTTGGGTATCTTGGAGGAAATTGGCAGTTTTCTGCTTTGTCCTGCACTTGATTATTCTGGCCATGCTTCTAGCGCCTACTGATGACTTTGCTGGTCTGCCATTCTCTTACGACAGAATTGCAACTATTAGATACATTTTCCTCTGTATAGCTCGGCATCTACTCAGTGGACATGTCTGTGGAAACATTCGTGGTTTCAAAGTTCCACGTGACTTTGGTGATCCTCTGACTTTTTCCCTATCAATGTAATGAGGTGAGATGATCAATTTGCCTGCTTAACATCAGGATGTTTGCTTTGTTACTGCATGTTAAAGTTAAGTTTTTAAAGAACAAAATACATTGCTGTAGACATTTTTACTGCATAGAAGTGATAAACTACTGCTTTTCCGGTGGTCTATTAAAATTGGAATAGAGCCTATTTGAAAAATAAAAACGAAATAAAATGAAACAAAGCAAACTGTGGGAAAAATATCTACACATGTACAGAAACACGTCCAGTCTCATGGTACAGCTTTGAATGGGTCTGCGGTTTTCAAAGTAGCTGAACCTTGACATGTGAGCTGTGAATTGATGGAAAAAAAAAAAAAAAAAATCGGCCGTTCTTCCATGGGTGACGCATGAGTCAATGATGCAGGGTTGCATTGATGTGTTGGAATCAGCATGGAAGCATGTACAGCTGATGTAGATAAGCTTGGGCAGAGGCTATAATATGTAGACTAGCTAGTTTAGTGATGTTATCAGCACCTCTAAGTCTTGAACAACCTGAAAAACAACCCTATCTCTGCAAATAAGACCAAAACTGATGACTAAGGCTCCTGGGAACCAGCCTCAGGCTCTCAGGCTTGTATATGTAAAGGAGTCTAGGAGAAGCTAAGTTTAGAAAAGAAAAGGTGAATGAATTTGTAAAAGAAGATTAAAGGAAATATGCATGAAAAAAAGATTTGTTAAATTCTGCAGCATGCAGGATTTCACACTATTGATTCAGTATTCAGTGTGAGCTGGGAGAGGTTTGTGCCGAGTGAATAATGCAGTTTTTGGCCTGACATGTCTGAGTGAGCAAAATCCAAGTGTGTGCTTTTAATTTTCTTAAAAGATGTTGAGTTACTTCTTCTGACTGTAAGTATCTTCTCATTGCAGGTGTATTCACTCATACATTTTCTGGTGGTTTATCAAAGTTGCAGTCTGTTTGTGGGTTTCCAGCTGTAATCTACATACCGTATTTGACCAGAACTTGACAATGGGAGCGTGGTAGAAGGCGTAGATTTTCCTGGTTAAGGGCAGTTTTCGAGAGCGAACGTGCGTCTCCATGTCATTTTTCACCTCCACATGGTCTTGGGATCGGGACTCCTTAAAAACATCCTGCAGAGAGGTTAATGAGGCCCCCATTGGAGAAGCAATGAGAGAAAAAAATCTGAGAGAAAAGAAAGTATTTTGTACCATCTGGATGTCTTCAGCTACGTTCTGGAAGTTGTGCTCGCTGTCCTCCATGGTCATCTGATGGTCATCTTGACTCTGAGGGATGTGAGCCATCTCAGCCTTAGATTTGTACTCCAGAAGCAGGATGGCAGGAGGAACCAAGATGCTCAGAATCACCTATAGGCATTCACAGACATGCAGACTCATGTGGGTGGCTGCTGATATATTTCTTAAGACAGTATACAAAAATGTGCCTTGCCCCCCAAATCCAAATCTAAGTAGGGAGTGGTTGACGCACTGACATTGTGCTCTATAAGGATTTAGCGGTTTTTCACCAAATTAGATATCTTATGATTTGGCAGAGCCAGTAATGATCATGATGCAACTCGTGTTGAGCCAGTGGCAAAGTGGTCATCACAATTCCTATGAAAGACAATTAGAGACAAAATTAAAGTCGAAGTCTTTCATTTGTCTAATGATACCAAATAAACAGGGAATTTACGTACCATTTTATAAAGTATGTGTAAATCGTAGCCTTTATGTATGATGAATGGAGTCAACTTGGACTCCAGAAAATGGGCTGTGAAGTTTTTCTTAGCTTACAAAAAGGTTCCTACCTGATTGAAATATCCCAGAAATATCCAAGTGCCAGTCATGGTAAGAGCTGGTTTAATTCTGGCTGAAGAAACTGGCCTCATTGCTTTTGATTGGACTGGGATTAGATGTAATAACATTATACTACGAGGCTGAAGAATACATACAAATATATTAACTGATGAAGAAAGACTGTCTTAGTTTCCCTCAATGGCTGTCTGCACACTTGAGTATCAAGGAGAACTTCATGGATATGATTTGATTTTGTATCTAAAACTTAGAAGGAAAGTGTCGATTCCAGCACTGAAAGAACCCCAGCAATCATTTCCCAACCAAAAATAAAATCTAGATGGATCATGAACCTTGTACCAGGAGTTCTTGCGCATGTTTAGCCGTCCCATCCACATGTCTGACAGCAGCATCTGGGTGCAGGTATGAGCAACAAAGGGGCGCAGGTGGGAGGAGACAGCCAACTTCAAACAGGTGGAGTTGCTCCAGTTCTTTAGCTCATATGTCAGAAGCTTCATGGACATGGTCTCATCTTGCCTGAACGACTGCTCCAAAAGGTCCACTGCCAGTGTTCCAAACTCACTGATATACATCGCCAATGTTAGTTCATACATCAATTTGATCAAAACTAAAGACAACTTCAGAACTGACACTTACGAAATGCAAAAAAAATCTTACTTTGAATAGTCCTTAAGCTCCTCTGAGGTGTCATCCACCACGTCGCTTTTCTTGGCCTCGTAGCCCATAGAGCGGCAAAGTTTGCACGCCACCAGAGCTTTTGCCATGTTTTCCTCTCCATGCTGCCAGAAGAAGAGAGACATTTTCTGCCTCTTCATCAGCACTGCCCATACCAAGAGTTCATTGAAAGGGTAGGGAAAACGCCTCGTCTCTGGGTCATCTATGTCCACGATTTCCTCTCGGCTTCTCTTCTTGTTCTGTTCAGCAGTTGACTCCAACTGAGAGGAGAAGGAATAACAGTGAGAGGAAACTTCTTACATGTACAGGATATATTCTAAAATCTTAATAGGCTTCATTGTTAGGCACGAGGATGCAAGAAACTTTATTATTTTTACTCATCAGCTGAAGTTTACCTTGGGTTTGTACGGCTGTGCAGTCTTGATGAAGTGGTTATGTCTGGTCTTCTCCTTCTTATCAGCCTGCATGCTAAAAGTCTCATGGCTTTTTCTTAAATGAGAACCAGGACCTATTGTGTGGCGTCCAGATCTCTGTGCAGACCAGGAAAATATCTTTTAGATTTAGTTGATTGACTTCCAGTAACTTTAAAAACAGATTACATGAGATTCAACAGTAAAAAAGAAAAATCAAACCCTAACATTAATTTAATTACTACTCTAACAAATAAACAATTTTTGACAATCTTATATGAATGATGTGTTGAATATATATAGAATCTTATATATCCAACACATCATTTGAGTTGGACCTCAAGGAAATCACAATGTGGGGGAAAGAAAATCCAAACATTAAAAGCATCATACAAGAAACATTTACTTCACACCAGAAACTATTTTTCCCCCCACTCACCCTGTTGTTGCCATGGAGATTGTTGTAAATGATTCTGAAGCGCTTCCTAGTGTAGTTGCACCTGTAAGTCCCGCCCATCAGATACTCAATAACCAGGCCTACATCAATCAAAGTGATTTTATAGTTGGGAGGCAGATTACTCTGTAAACAACATAAAACACAAAGATTAAGAAGATTCCGCTTTTCGTCAGCCAAACTCATTTTTTAACCTGATAGGAATTAGACAGACTACCTGTTTAACATCTCTAACCAGGTGAAGGAGAGTGGGGTTGTTGGGAGGTTGTTTCTGGAACGAAAGGAAATACAAATATGTAAATAAAAAACCCTTCTTCTTAAACCAACTCTTTAATGCAGTGGTTATCGTGTGGTGCGTGGAGGTACCGTGTTGTACAGCTCCTCCAGCCGACTGATTGTCAGAAAACGGTGCATGCTGACGCCATTTTCTATGAGCAGTTTAACAAAGTCCACCCTGTCCATCACAAGTGCATCCAACATTGCTTGCTCCAAAGAACTCACCTAAACACACAAACAGAAATAAAAATGCACTTATGAAGCATACTTTTGCAGCAAATTATTATTTATCAAACAAACACAAAAAGGGAGAAGACCAAAAATATAGCCAAATTAAACATAAAACATACACGGCATACAAATAAACATCCATCCCATGAGTCATGGAAGAGCCAGGAGTCCTTCAGTTTCAAAATAAACATCGGCACTAAGGGCTGTTTAGGAAGACAACTGTAATAGGGTTCATGTTACAGTCAAGACAAGCAGTTCATGGCAGCCTGCCCGAGCCCGCTCCCCCAGCTCTTCAGAACACAAACTGTGGCCAACAGAGACTTTGGGGTCAATCTGAGTGAGTCCAAAGGTTTTTAGCCGATGCTGAGCTAAGCAAACAACCTTGGGAGCTTTCACTCACGCACACACACACAAAGAAATTCATAAAACGTACCAGTAGCTGCTGTCCATACACAAACACATGGTTCTTGGCAATGTCCACACGGTCCCAGGCCAAAGTCAGGACCAGCTGATCGAAGGCAGACGCGTTTGTGCCTGAAATACACAGGTAGAGACATGTGTAAACACACACCCAGAAAATATTATTTCACAAGCAAGTACATTCTATTAACTGTGTATTCCCTTTTAGCCAGCAAGCAGGATTAGAGGGGGTTAGTAGAGCAAGCACAGAGCAACAGTACAATTACACACTAATACAACAATAGAGCAGATCAGACTACAAAGTAAATCCCAGTTCAGTCTACTGGTCTCTTCCACAGTAATCTGCCTGGTTGTCCTGTGGGTGCAATCTGATGCAAATAATCATAAATCACTGTAAACTGAAATGATTGCCCGTCTGCTTTAAACCTTTACATATAAAATGAGATGCGTCCAAGAGTTTATTCAGTGCTTTGTAGAAACATTCTGCCTATTCAGTAAAACGATTCCAACCTCAGATGAGGAGACTAAATAATTACCTATCGTGTGCCACTAATGTTTTCATATTTTAGTCGTTATAGATGGTGATGGAGCAGCTTGGCTTGCCCACCATGAATCCTCCCCTGATTCTCAAACGGAGTTAGTGCACCCCCAGAGTGACGTCTGATTCAATGTGCAGTCTGATAAATGATTTAAGTAGGAATTGGAAAAGCCCTCTGAACAACATTCATTATATTTATAGCACTCGAGAGCTTTTGTGCAACATTTTTAAGCCGAGTTGTTGTTGCACCAAGATGACTGCACCTTAGGCTGAAAAATACGTGCCTCAGTGTGCACCTCTTTGACAGGCCTGGGGGTTTCTCTGTAAAGATCCTGAACTTGTTTCCCCGAACTATCAATCACTTTCAGTCACAAATACCTGGCTTTGTCTAAATGAACTGGAATAAAGGCTGAACAAGTAGAAAATATGTGCTGCACCTACCTACATTCAGTACAGCAAGCCTCTAAAATAAAACATCCTAAGTCTTAGTTAGATTAGATTAGTTTAGTTAATTTAATTCTTTAAATGATAAAAGTGACACAGAGCTATCAAAACCTAATGGAGGCATTATCTGAAAACATTTTCACAGTGCAGAGAAAAGAGGGGATAATACAGGGAGGCATGGAGCTCAGAAACTGAGTGTTGGAATAAAGAGCCCATGTGAATGTGAGCAACATGATCTCCTCAGGAGCAGAAAGAAAAAGGGCACACAGGGGGGAACTGTTCTCAAAGCATATCTATATCAGAAAGAAAACATTAGCAAGACTTGAAATCTTAACCTCTAAATGCCAACAACTGCAGTATATGAATAGACTTAATCAAATTTACGTGACTTTCACCAAGTTCCTTCAATAAAGAGGTCTGAGGACAAAGTTTTAAAAAGTAGTTTACTAACCTTGGAGTAAGGCCCTCAGAATGGCTACATCAATGTCCTGGTGCTCTTCTGAGCTGATGTCAAACACAGTGATCTTTTTTCCAAGAAAGAAGATCGTACTGATTAGCAGATTCCCACAGACATTAACCAGAAGTTTGAAGTTGTTTTAATATGAAACCAGTTTACACTAACAGAGGAATCAGCAGCTGTTGTCAGTGAAACCTTTTGAGTGGTTCAATAATTGATTAGAAAATTGTGTTTTTTTTCTTATCTCTGTGGTAGAGGGTAAATTTAATTATCTCATTCAAAGGTTTTTCAAGCTGTGATGGGGGTGTGACAATTCAAGAGCAGAAAGATGTGAAACACGAGCTGCCATCTCCATCAGAATTTTTCTTCCTATTTTCACTTTAGCTGCATACAAGATACATTCAGCGGGATTCTGTAGAAATAACACTTTGATGATCTATATCTGTTAAAAAAACAAACAAACCTCTACATAACTTAGTTCAGATTCATGATGTCTCTAGGTTTTCTTCAGTATGCATATAAAAAAAAGAATTCTAAATATAAATAATAATAAAAACAATAATCTTGCGACCATTAATTGTGCATTAACGGACATGTTAAGCTGATTCAGCCAAGTTTCAAGGGGGCAAATTTGCCAAGTTGTAAACAAACATACCAAAAAAATGCAGGGTGACCGCCCACAGCCAAAAAAACTGACTCTGCGGCAACATTAGACTTTATGTTAACATCCCCTAAAGCCCCCCAGTGGGTACGGCCGCCCACATCGATTCAGAATTTGAGCTCTACTTGAAAGCTGCACCAATTTCACTCAATTCTGTGGACAGCTTTTGGCTTTTATAAACTTTTTGTTTGATGAGTTACATAACCTTTATGGCTGATTTTACTGCTGTTCTCACTGAATCTGAAAAGGAAAATGCATAAATATGAGAGTGTAAGCTACTATAATGTGATGAATAAAGTTTACCAATTCTTTGCTCTTCATGCACTCCATCAGAGTCTGAAAGAGATGGATGGCATCACTCTGGCTGAAGTTGAAAGTTTTCTTGATGGTTGCAATGATGTCTGTCTCAACTCCGTCAGGAAGACCACTAGAATGATTACAGTACGACAAGGTTAGAGTCAGATTGTTCTAACACCCACTCACTGCTATTAAATCAGACTGATTTTGTCCTCCTCTCTTCCCTGTTGCTACTTTTTGACTTTAGATGTATTTGAAATCTAATTAGTCAGAAAAAATCTGTTAAGAGGAGGAAGAAAAATTAGTTTTTTTTAAATAAAATTTCAAAATGAGGAACAGATTTAACAGACTGCACCCAGGCAAAACACAGGTTTGTACTTTTTTTTCTTTTTCCCTTCTTCAGTTTATTTGAAATATTCACGTCTGAGGAAATCTCTCCCACAGTTCTGGGTGCTAAAGCAGTATGTTTACCAGCGGCGTTATTAAAACTTTTTAACTGAATATTTCCTAACCGGCTCTGTGAGGCACCATAGATCTGAAATTAAACAACTCAGCGGACGAACAAACTTTTCAATGGGTTTCATAAAAGCAAAATACACATATGAATGCTCAGGATCTGCTATCTGCAATCACTCAACAGGCATCTAATTTGATTGATTATCGTCGAACTCCAAAATTAAAGTAACCTTGAGTGAAAAATCTCATTTTAAATATTCCAATGGACAATCCTCTACCATAGGAACTAAAGAATGGGCTTCCTCCAGCTTTCCCAGATCTTTACTGCAGTCATCTTCATCCCCACCCCCCCCCCTCCCAGATCTTTCAGCTTTAGGATTTTTACTTGAGGAAGAAAAAATATATAGCTCGATCAGGTGACTCACATGACTTCTAAAAAACTACTGTACTGGTTTTCAAGACAGTTTTGGTTAATTTTTCTCTTGTACTAAGTGGCTTGGCTGCTGAGTATACACACTGAAGAACTGATTCAGCCACTTACAGTTGTCTGCAAAATCATTCATACCCTTCCATTAAAGAAAAGGCAAAATTCTTAATAGTAATTCAAAAAAGTGAAGTATGAAAAAAGTAATAATAAATATAAATTTGCTAAATTATAAATTTAGTGAAATAAGACAGTTTTTTAAATTTAATTGAGTTAAAAAAATATAAAAAATGAACAAACAATACGGACCAATAAGAGCACTTTGCTGATGAGCAGTGGGCCAGATTACCTGCCAAACAGGTGTAGAAGTCTGACTGAGTTACAGAAAACACCTGATTGCATTGATTGCCTCAAAGGATTGCTCAACAAAATATTAGCTTATGAGTGACATAACATATATTAATTTCTCATATTTTTTGCTTGTTTTTAAAAAATATATATTTCTATTGAACCACAATTCAAAAACAATGTCATGATTATCATAGAATTTGTATTTATTATTTCTTTTGTCAGTTTCAGCTTATTTTTTCCTTCTTTAAATGGAAGGGTATGAATAATTTTGCAGACAACTGTATGTCTCATCATCAACAAATTCATCCTTACTCTCAGCTGTTTTCCCCTACTCCTAAAATTTCAGGTACTTCTCTGATGGGCTTGCTTTGTTTTTGGAGTTCAGGTATCCCACTGAGAGATCCTTGAATCTCATGTTGCATGATATAACTGTAGTAAACTTCAGACTTTACTTTGTACTAATTATGTCCAAGCTGCTGATAGAGAGCTATAAATAACTACAGCCACTTTGGTGAAGTTGCTTACCTAATTGTACAGTCAGGATTCGGATCTGAAAAAATTCTGTTAAATATTTTCCATGTCCTTTGGCCTTAGCGGATTCAGTGAACATTAATCTGATCTAATCCTACTGCTCTGGATCTATGAATGTTCACCGTCATTGGCTGTTGCAGATGCCCACCTTTTCTGTCAACACGTTCACAGCCATGCCAAAAAAACTGATTTGAAGAAATCAATTCAATTACATAATAGAATCTGTGAAAATGTCACTGGCTGACTGCAGGTGACTTTATATTTGCTCAGTTGTAACCAGGTTTAACTTTGCTGCTGTTAGAAAGTCAGCGACAACTCTGCCAACAAGGAACTGAATAAGAAAGAAAAAGTTAAAAATCATTCATAAATTCTTCAATCTGAACACATCTGACCATGATGACCATTTTTAACCACACATCTTTAATCATTTAGGAAAACACTTGCTGAATCATTAGCATTGCTCATCCTTCTTCAGTTCGCTGTAGGACATCAACTTTTACCTTCCTACCATTTATCTAATATTTCAGTTTAGTTTTTACTGAGTAAATCACTGAAACTTTGGTTTGATTGATCTGGAGTTAGCTGGCCGTGCTGAACCTACCCCCCCTCTTCTGTCTGCTTGTGGACATAGGCCAGTATGTCAGCAGCACGGCCAGTCCCCTCGCACACCACCACTGGGACAGGAGGGCTCTCCTGAAGGTACTCCAGCACAGTCAGAATCACATTGGGACCACCTTCAAAGATCAGCGCCACAACAGGAACACCCTGACCAATTCCTAGAAGAAGATATAACAAGTTAACTGGAAGACATTTATAAAAAAGGGACTTGTTGAATATCCTGATGACCACTAAGAGCATGGTCACATATACTGATCCTGTTTTCTGTTACACAATCCCCTTCAGCTACAATCTCATACTAATAAAACACCTGCATGTAAGTGAAAGGGTGTGAGAGGTTGAGGTGATAATTCCCATTTCACTGTTATCACAAACTTTCAACTGCCAGTAAAACTAATGATAATTAATTGTCCTTGCAGGTGATACAACCTTCATGCTCACAGGTAACTGTCAATCATTGACATCTGAACTAAAAGTGATGTTTTAAAAGCCATTTAATGCACAGCAAAAGGTAAAACGGGAAGCAAAAAACACTTTTTAATTAGCTTTTCAGAGTTCTTTTTGTCTGACACAGATCGTCTCACATACCAGACATGTTTCGACGGTAATACTTCCGAGGAAGACGGAAGGATTGCCGTCAAAACATGTCAGATATGTGAGACAATCTGTGTGTCAGACAAAACGAACTCTGAAAAGCATTTAAATACAGTATATAACACAATGAACATATTTGAGATACTATTCTTATTTGTTTCCACGTGTCAGATGAGGGCAGTTGGGAGTATTGCAGACAAAACTGGTGAAGTACTGGTACTAATAAATCCTATAAAGTTATAATCTAGTAATAATCTTACAAATAACAATATGTCAGATTTTTCAAGTTTATTTCAGTCGTTTCATTGATTTATATGGTGTGCTTTTGTACTTAGGAGCAATCAAACGTTTTTAGACTTGAAAGTTTGAGACATCTTTAACTAAAAACACCCAGGTTCTGCTTTGTTTTTCTTACTGGCATGTATTTTTTGTAAGTTGATGTGCTTCTCCAGGTCCCGCCGCAGTTTCACCTCAGCTCCGTACTTTCCCACCGTTCCATCGTCCACCAGCAGAAAATGGGAATGCACATTGTTGAGAACATTTAGTTTGCTAAGAGGATTCAGCAGCGTCTGATACGGAGCAACAATCTGCATTGGGGAAATGAGGATGTATTAAAAAAGGTACGAGAGAGGGAGAGACAGTAGAGCACGGTTAATAAAATGACAGATTAATCACATCTAGATCTCAACTCTTACATCTCTCCCAATGAGATCGTTTCGGTTTTCGATGACTCCCCATGGTGCGATCCCGATAGTGCAAATTTTCTTTGACGATCTTGAACAGTGTTCTTTCAGAGCGTCCCCCACATGCTTGGCCACACCTTTTGGTAGGAGCCAGTAAACAAAAAAAACAAGTTTCGTTAGTCCTTGAAAACATTTATTTGTCATTCTTATTCAAAATGATGAAAAGAAGTCACAGGCAAAATAAAATCAAAGTATACTGAAAACTGTGGCAACCAGAAGAGACCACAACACAGAACAATTACGACTAAAACCCATGTAATGAGGCAAGCCGGACACAGGCATTGGCTCCCTCTGACTTGTTTATGAACCACAGTCTTCAACTAATGGATCTCATGGATTCAGCAGTAATTTGTAAGCCAGGAGACTATCCCAGCTGGCCAGAGTATCAATGAGGAATTAAAGTAATCATTGCTCTGAGTAATTGACCCTGTGAGTAATGACTTAAACACTATGATCAGACCACAGCATCTTAACGGCGTGCTGTGGCTGCAGACACACCTCAGCAGCAACTCACAAATGACATGCTTAAAGGCCCGCATTAAAACTTCTGCTACATCAGCGTTTCACCCCCATGGTGGCTGTGTTTGTGGAAAACGTTGTAAACAATGTCACTGTGAGCATCTTACACAGTATGCACATACATACACATACTAATATTTCTAACAGGCCCGAGTCACCATGTAGTTCAGTTATATCTATATTAATTACAGTTCAAATAAAATTTAAAAAATCTGTTTTAGATTCAAGTGAAGGCACCTATAGGAAAGGACACTACCAATAGACGTGTTCATGTCAGTATATCCACAAACACTAAATCACTGGTAGATCAACATTTCAAAAATCCAGAAAATGTGAACATGTTCCAACTTGATAAAAGAAAAGACTTTATCTAAACCAATTCCATTTTCCGGTAGGGAAACTCTGCCCTTTCAGCAGGGTGTGTGTGAGATAATGTTTTCTCCATTTCAGACTACATGCCTGTGTTGACCCCTCCAGTGAGAATCCAGGCCCCGGTGGTGACTGCAGCTTTGATGAGGCCCTTGCCCACCACCTGCTTGATGCGGGAGTGAAGCTCAAAGTTCTGAACTCCGCCGTGGACAGAGATGAGGATCTTGGGGAGCTCCATGTGCCACTCCTTCAGCATCAGCCGCAGGATGCTCTCTGGCCGAGTGTCGTGGGATAAACGCACATACTGTCAACAGTTGGAACAAGAAAAAGAAAGAAAAAAAAAAAACACCCGTGTGAACACAAAGAAAATCAGCTCAAAATGAAACCGACCAAATTATTATTATTTTTAAAATCCTGCTCCAAGTAACTGGCTGTATGTGACACAGAAAGAAAGACTAAACAAATATGCATCGAACAAAACTACCTGTCATATAGAGTGAGACACAATCTTTTAAAATATATTCTAAAATACCTTTTATATGACAAAAAGCTCTCCTCACCTTGGCTCTGTATGAGTGAGACCCTCCCTGGAAGTTGATAACACCATAGGCATCAGTGGGGCTCGCCTCTGTGTGTTTTTCCACTGACCACTCCACCAGCTCGGGCATGGGCGCGTTGGGATTCTCACCCAACTTCACGTCTGAATACTTTGTGGCCAAGCTGGCTGTGAAGCCAGCATGCTGCCGCACCAGACGCCCACAGCAGCATCTTCAGGTTAGAACAGAATCATTTGTTACTTTCTGAATATTAGAATCTGGTGTACTTCAGCAAGCACAACTCTTCTATGAGGATTATCAAGTATTTTCACTTCCACAAGTATTTAAAGCCCTCTATCATTGGTGTGCCATTATTCAACTTAATAACATTTTATATAACAGATAGTAGGATCAGATGAGAAAGTGTCAAGGATTAAGGTGTGTCTATTTACTTGAAAGCATGCGTATGTGTAATTCTATAAAACAGCAAACTTATAGCACAGTAACTGATAATTAATAATACCAAGGCAAGAAAAAGCAACACAGGCATGCTGTTTCATAGAATGTAGCATTTAGAAATATTACCAATGACACTAAGCTTTCTTTGGTTATTTCATCACCTTCAGTTGCTTTAGGAAAAAATGTGTGCGATGACGCACAAAGACAGGAAGTTAATTGTTTCCTGAAGAGGTTTAGCGCTTCATGGAACTACAATTTCTAAGAATTTACAGGACTTATTCTGGTGTAAACAAACTGCTTTGCATGGATTCTCTCCAAGTTAGCCTGCAGTTTAATCCTGCCAGGTAAAGCAACAAGTGAATGAATAAATATTTACCGCACTAGCTGTTGGCAAATCTGGCATCCTGGAAGGCATCTGGAAGACATTTCGCAACATCATCAATAAAGTATCTGACTATAGATACATTTCATAAAGATGTAAAGTTCATAATGTGATACAGGAAAAAAATACATTCAGGGTAGACTAGGCTGTGTGAGGACATTAAAATGGGTTACCAGTTCAGATTGGCCTTCAATCAAGACTTATAAAACCAGCCATAGGAATTCTCACTTTGATTGCAGTCATGTGCAGTTCTCTGACCTAATATTATACAAGCCTATGTTCACCAACACCTCCAAAAGACCAAGGAGAAGCACGTACAGCAGTTGATATGGAGAAAGCCAGTAGGAAATAATTGATGTAAAAGAAAACACAGCATGATTGTGCTTTAACAAGAAGGAAGGCATCAATTCCTTGGAAAAGTGGCAGTCACGGCTTACGGCCAAAGGAGGCTGTTAAACAGTAAATATATGTAGTTGAAGGAAACTTATTTCTTACATGACTCCTTTTCATTGTGCAGTTCTCTGTAACCAGCTGAAGTATCTTTAATAGATCTTTTTTCTAAATGTTTCTCATACAGTGAAAACTACCGAGGAGTTGGCTTCATAACAAGCCAAGAAGAGGCCCACGCACAATTCTGACACAGCTTTGTAAGATTCCAGCATGCTTGCTGAAAAGTCCTGATGCACTGGAGAGAAAAACATCAAAGAGCTCCAAAGAGACAGAGAAAATATAGCTTTAAAATAGTAGTCCAAAAGAAGATAAATGATTAATGATAAAATAAGGATGACTGGGGACTCAAATGTCACTCAATAAAACCGATAACCTCTAACAATTCTAGCCGAGTAAAGAAACAAATGGGGAAAAACAAAAAAACAAGATAAAGATTTGAAATATGACACAAGTTCATAACTGGCCTCTCTAAGATATAATTACAGTGACAGACATAAACATTAAAACAGACTCATTCACCCTTTGGAGAGCAGTGGTTAGGGTTTGAGCCTACTTTGACTCATACCATGCAATTACACCGTTTCCATGGCTATGGAGAGAGGACACACCAGAGTATGCCTGGGCACATACCTGTGGGGGTCCTTTGACACTGGAAGTATGTACACACATTCCCTCTTGGTGAAAGTGCTTTCTATCCAGGGTTTCTGGGACTGAGAACAAAGAGAAACAGTTATGAGCACCACAGAAGTAAATGTGTGTCTTTGCTTTTTCATTAGTGGAATCAATGTTGGCATTCAATTCAAGCAAAATGACTCCAGAGGATCTTTGAAACTACATTTAATAAATGTCAGTGATTGTTCAAACACAAAAACAGAACATCGTTTCAAAGAAACGGATAAGAAAAATAAAATCAGCATAAATATAGATTCAAATGATTTCTGTAGACAATGAAGCCTAAACATTATAAAACGCCCTAAGAATACATGTGTACAACCTCAATCCAGGATTTAGTACTATGGAATTTGAAATAATAAAAAAAAAAAAAGGATTCATAAATCTAAAAAAAAAAAATTACAAATGACGTGAACACATAAAACCATGATAACTTCAATTAAATATGTCCAGATATCATTAAGCTGCAGTAACAATATCATTCTATAATACCACTTTCTCATGAGGTTTCAAGTGAAAGGAATTTTTCAATTAATGCTCCGAGCCTTATTGTTCCTCCAGTAGAGCTCAGAGAAACCCAGGGGTGATTAGCCCCATTAATCCATCCCAGCACAAAGAGGGGAGGTCCGCAAACATCAGCTGCTTTACACCAAAGCATTTCAACAATTCCTGAGCATTACAGTACTGTTTACTGTTAGTTGGCAGCATATGACCGTAAGTGTCAGCTCGACTAGTGTAAAAAAAATACAGAAACAAAAAAGCAAATGAGCAAAGTCCAATAACTAAAGACACCCCACCCTCATTTTCTATTTAATACAGACAACAGTTTGGCTGAATGAACAGGTCATCTCACGGTTTGACCAATGACGTGAGCCACTGAGTGTGTACCTGGATGTCCTCCTCTTCATCTCTGTGTTTAAGGGCTTTGTAGAGGAACATATCAAGGATCCTTCATGCATCTCCTGGACAAACCACTGTCACCACAGCCTCCCCCCTGAGCACTGGGTCCTCAGCAATACCTTACTCCGCTCTTGGTTTGAGAAGGTCTCGTAATTCCCATTTAAGTTTCAAAGTCTACAGGGCTGCGGTTACCGTACAGATCCGGCCCGAGTTAAAAGCTGAGTGATCAGTGAGAGGTTGCTGCCTCTAAACTCCATCCACTGTTAATCTGTAAGAAGCCACTCAGGGGGCAGATGAATGTGTCTGAGACAAACTAGATATTATACAAAGACTGGGGAGAAGGAGGTGAGGGAGGAGGGGGTGTGGGAGAAGATTAGTGGATAGGCTGAGGCCTCAGTGATATATACCTAGTTGTCTACTGATGATACACCACCAACTGTGATTCACACTGCACACACAAAACCTCTACCAACATCTCAGACCCTCTTTAACTCAAACAGAAAATGGCCATTCAGAATGAAATGAAACAAACAAACAATCCAAATGTTTTCAATCAACTGGCCAAAGTACAGTAGAGCCACAACATGGATTTAAACACTATAAATGTGTTAGATTATGACTGCGTTTCACATAAAATATGTTAAGTCTAAAAAAAAAATTGAATTAGTAATTTGCAAAATGTGTTTAATATGAATGATTTCCACTCAAGAGTTACAACCTCCACCGCTGGCAAAGGTTTTTCTTGGTATACGTTATTAGTTCAATAGTAGGGAATTGTCACCCCTTTGGATACATGTTTTGGTTCAACCTTGCCATAAACCCTGAGTTAACAACACAGTGCAGATAAACCATCAATTACCAAAACCACATATTTAGGAGTGAAATAAAAAAAGTGAACGCAGCTAAATGACCGACAACAATCCCAAAAATTATACATAGACACAGATGTGAAGTGATGACCAAAATAGTTACATTCATTTAATCAGTTAATTTCATTCATTTAAAAAAAAAAAAAAAAGCTAATAAAAAGAAACAAACACTGTCGACCCCTTCCCCACCACCCCCTGCACCTGCAGCATGTGTGTGCTGCTTCTAATAAAAAGACAAACGGAGTGAAGTTAGGCAGAGGAAAAGGACTGGGCTTAACTGAAGCAGATGTTAAGTAAACAAAAGGAAACACACCTTGCACCCATTCCTTAATGTGCCCATATTTCACTGCAACGTTACCTGTGAAAGGGGGTGGGGTATTGGGGTTTCACAGATCTTCCCTAAACACCTCACATTCAGCCAGGAAATCAAGATCTGACAGCATAAGAGAAAAACCTGCCACACTTGGCAAACCAGTTTTCACAGGCTGACAGTATAAGCTTGAAGTGAATCAGAAATATATGCAAATATGAGATGGCTCCCATGACCACAGGTAGGATTCTAAACAAAAACAACACCTTCTTTTTTTATCCAATATGATCTAACAAAGTGTTAATAAAGCAGAACTGTGCTCTGCTAACCTGTAACTATGGTACCTGAGAATGTCAGGCAACAAAAGACTTGAGCTTTAGAGACCCTGCCAAAAAACACAACACAACACTCGCACTCTCCCACTTCCTCACTCCCTCCCTCTTCCTCTCTGGCTTCTCTCTCTGTGCTCCCTGTTTTCTGATAACTTGGTTGGTATTGAAAAAGCATAACCCAGCACCTTTCTGTCCCTATCAGTTAGAAGATCCTGTCAGTTTTGTTCATGAGCAGCCATGTAAAACTCTGGGAATTAGTGTGTTCACACTGAGGGGCACAAATATGATCAGGTCCTGAACCTTCATCTTCAAACTGTCATTCCCTGGCAGCCCACACAAACACAAACACACACTCCACCATGTCACAAGGCTGGCTGGTCAACCTATCACTCCTGCAGCCCTTGCTGACGTAATGAAGGGGAAGATAACATCAGGCCACGATTCTATCAACCACAAGAAAGAGAGCAAGCGTCGGGGTCAGCACTTTAGTTTGAGTAGTAGCCAAGCAAAGAGCGGTTCTTAGAGAATTAGAAGAGACAAAATTAATCTGACATTTTGTTTTAATCCTCATTTACTCAAAGAAAAATATCACAGAGCACTGGCTGTAATATGCCTCAAAACATTTCCTGACTCCTCGTAAAGGAAAACGGAGATAAGATTCTGGACTGCATAAATCATGAGACATCACATTTCTGACATTCAAATTAAAAAACTGTATATATTTTACATCAAAAATAACCCCTGCTTGTACATGGCCAGAAGCATGGACTTAGAACTGGGGCATCCTCCACGGTACAGTGAGCTAAAGCTCTTGTCATGAGTTCTTCTCATGCCATAACCTTCAGTCATTGCTGCAGTTCTCTTTAAAAGTGAAGCACATCACTGCACGGAAATCTGACAGCAAGTCTCACATCCAGTTTATAGAAGCAAACAACATTACCGTATCCACCGATGCACATTTAGGCAGCCGTTTCCTTTCAGCTGTTGGCTGAGGACACATCCCATCGAGTCTGATAAACACTGAAGAAACTGACAGGATACCTGCACATCTGATATTTACTTCTCAAATACTGAGATTAAAAAGATTTGGCAACCTTGACGCTAACCATCAGCATCATGGTTGCTAGGATTTGTGATGACCTGCAAGATAATCCCAAAAGAATCCATCTTATAAGGGTTCAAGTGCGACACCGAGGCACAGCTGTTCAGCCCAGCGAGCTTCCTGCACTGACAGCAGCGGGCAGATTTTACATACGAATGTCAACAACAGCAGCTCAGAAAGGGAGTAGGTATAACAGCATCTGTTGCTGGATATCTGGAGAACATTTCTCCAAATGAAAGACGAGCAAAGACACTTCCACGGGTTAATGCATTTCTTTTATTACTGACTGGCTTCTAGGAGAGTTGGATTTCCCATCTAGCTCCTGTAGTAGTGGCTCACTGATTTGACAGGTAGGCCTGCTGCCATAATAAATGGTTCATTATCGTACAGCTAACTGGGACTAACAATGTAATCATCTTCTGATAATCTTTATGCCACTGGTATAGTATAAACCAATAAACCACCTCACAGACCCTGTTTTGGCACACGTGAATAAAGATGATTTATGTTTGTGGATCATCCAGACAGACCGATAGTCATCTTCAAAAACTGCAATTAAATTATTAACTGTTAATCACAAATGGTTAAATTTAAGTAGAAACAGACTGATGGTTCACTCAATCCCTTACAATATTACCTGTCCTCACTTTTCCCCAACAGCAACTTCCCAGATTGTTCTATGTGGCAAACTTCTGTAAGTCGGGCTGATCTGACATTGAGGAAATGTCTCTCATATAAGAGTCTAAGCTTTACAGCTCTGGAAATCACCCTAATGAAAAGTCTGTGTTTAATCTTTAATTCAAAATACAATGTTTATGTATTGCCTTTTTTCATTTTTAAAGGGTCCAAGTGGAAGAAAATAAAATGTATCAGGTTAAATGGCTTTTAAACGAATTAAGCTCTCATCAATTTGTAATCTTTACCACCACTTAGTTTTCCAAGATCTCGGCATATAAAAGAATGTTAAATAGGGGTGACGAGTTCATTTCAGCCTTCTGATAAGATTCCAGGAAGGCATCACACACACAACTCTATACAGTCATGAGACCAAAGTGTGACAGCTCTCCAGCTCTCACACTCGTGCCCCTGGGCAAAGCTCTGAAACACAGCACAGCATGAGCCAAGATACTACCCCCAGTTCTTCCCTCTGAGCACCTGTATAACCTAAAGTTGCAGAGCATGTGACGGTTTGTCCTCACATCTAGTACTCGTGTTTAGGTTAAGAAACTATTTAAAACTCAGGTTGAAGCTGTCTAAAGTTAGGAGACCTCATCAGGGACAGTACAACGTTACTACTTCTATCCCCCTTTGTCCTCTACTAAAATACAGTTCCTGGTGCTTAGAAAGTACAGACTGGAAATGTTCATTTAAAGATTTTATAAAGGTCAAAGTATTTTGTGAATTCCCTAAGATCTTTAGGTTGTCTAGAGAGCAGGGGGTTCCCAAACTTTTTGAGCCACGACCCCCAAGACAACATACATTGGTGTTGGCGACCTCCCCTCCTGCGGCGACAATGATTAATTGTATGATATCAGATGGGTCATCCTGCAGGATCCTCTAAATATGAGGTTTGAAAACCATCAGTCTTCATTAATAAGGAGAATTGATGTGGATTTATGCATTGGTGTTAAAAAAATAAGCTAATTTTAGATTTATCTCTGCATTAATGGTTTCATTTTGACAGCCATGATAAAAAATCCCACATTTTTTTGGATAAATGTTTGGTATATATTCTTCACAATTATATGGTGACACCCTGAAATGATCTTGCGACCCCCCAGTTTGGGAACCACTGGTCTAGAGCACAGTAAAGTCAGCTATGTGCTGAAGCAGACAGCAAGGGGAAAGCAGCCAGCTGGATACTACAAGGAACGGGAGCACTCCATTCATAAAATCATTAAGATGTGACTGTGACCAATTTTTTTTAACCCCAATCCAGGGCTACTGGAAAAAAGAAA
>JBBBVU010000001.1:26072321-26088388 GCA_037177055.1 Atherinosoma microstoma | reverse complement strand
TCCATTCATAAAATCATTAAGATGTGACTGTGACCAATTTTTTTTAACCCCAATCCAGGGCTACTGGAAAAAAGAAAAGAAAAACTTTATCAGCCTCTTTCAAATGGGCTCTTGTGTGTGGGATAAATGGACAGGGTCGTGAGATAACAGAGCTCAGAAAAGCATGCCACCGTAACTGTGCAGGCTGGGGCGTGCAAACACAAGCATTGCCAGTCTATTCTTGACCACAGCAAAGTTTTGCAAGAACCCCATTGTGACTGACCTATTTCACCTGGTGCTAAAGCCCCAGATGATGACAACTTAAAATCACCCATTATTATTACAGAGATTAAGTTGAAAACAAAGCTGGTGATGGGTACAAATCATGATGACTATTCCGATGAGCCAGCAGCAGCTCTAATCATAGAGTTACTGCCCGTCTGCTCTGAGCAGCAGCACAGGAGAGTCCCTCATCTGGAGGTAAGCTGGAGCATGTGACCAGCACAGGGCAGCACTGTGGGAAGTAAAAATCCAAAGACAGTGATGCTGTAAAGCTTCACTAAATCATGGAGGGCCAACACAATTATCCCAATACCATAGTATTTAATAGAAATAGAAGAGGGTGGGTTTTGGCAGGTGTCTGAGGTTTTGCACATCAGGACATGACAGTCATCTGGTCCTTACCTGCTCTTAAAAGTAGGTACATTCTTAGATTAAAACCCCACCACCTCACATTCATTTATTTAAAAAATAAAAAAAAATAAAAAATAAAAAAACAGTAACTTGAAGTCTTTCTTTTTTTCTGTATGACCATATCAGTCTATTGCATCATTGAGGAATTTTGGATTCCTCCTTGGAACATTATTTCAGCTTAGTGTGGTTTGCAGACATTCAAAGATAGACAGCTGTCACCACAAGTTTCACCACAGCATTTCATTCAGGTTGAGGTCTGAACTTTGACTTATTGCAACATCTTGATATTTCCCCCCCCCAGCCATTTTCTTGTTGCTTTGCTGCTGTTCTTGGGGTCATTGTGCTGTTGCATGACTGGATTTTTGCCAAACTTTACCTGTCGCACAGATGACCAAGCTTTACTCATGAAGACTTCAGGATACCTGCAAGGCACCCAGGTCCTGTGGTTGCAAACAAGCCCAAATCATCACCATGCTTAGTTTGAACTGTTTGTTCTAATGTGCTGTTTTTCGTTTTCAACAAACATGACACTATCGATTATGACCAAATATCTCCACTGTGGTCTGGTCTGTCCTGAAGGTATTGCTCCAGAAGTCTTGTAGTTTGTTCACATGCAACTTTTCACATTTAAGCTGTGTTTCCCCTAAATGCCTTATTAACTTCAACATCTAGCTCACTGACTAAGGCCAGTAGAGTCTGAGATATTGCTTTTGGATTTTTTTCCCCAAGCACTGAATGGTCTGAACTTGGGGTAAACCTGCTGAACACCCACTGATTAGAAATTTTGAGACAGTCTAGTATGTTTTTCACTGTCTGCAAAATTCTATCTCACTGACTGAAGGACTTCAAAATGTTTATAAAATGCATTATAACTCTTTCCAGATTGATGGACAGCAACAATTGCCTCTCCGAGATCACTGCTAACATCCTTCATCCTTGGTATTATGTGAATTCACACCCAAATGATCCAGACAACGCTTTGATTACCAGCATCTGGCTGCTACTTTTTCTTGTGATCAAAATACCTGGATTGGATCTAAAGTTCATCATGTCCTGATGGGTAAAACCTTATAAGTGAAAGAAGGGACACTTTAAAAGTATACCAAAAGAGCCAATTACCACACTTACAATACATATTGCACATGTAATGATTCATATTTGGTGATAAGACAATTTGATTACACTCTGCATTACCATTTAAAAATATGTAATCACTAAATATCAAGATGTATAATAGGCTTTTGTGGTAAATGGGCTGATCTACAATAACATTAAGTAATGTACAAATTTGATGAAGAGCATTTAATAATCAATGTGTGAATCAATGTTGTGATGAAAGGTGTAAATAAAGACAAAATAGATTATAAGTGTTATACACCAGGATCATATCATTAACATCAGAGCACAGATTCTATTATCAGTGCTGATGTGGTCAGTTCAAACCAGATGTAAACCCAACATCAATGCCCTCAATTTGGACTCACAGCTGTGGCTACATGACATCTTCGCCTTCCATTATCGCCGAGCTCCACATTCTGCGGGAGGATAAAGGGCTAGACAGGAAATTCTCGGGGAATGAGGCGACCGTGTTTGTAACGACAGACGCAATATTGCAAGTTACAAACGCAAATGTCCGTCGCAGGTCTCAAGCATTGACTTCAGCGGGCCTTGAACACCCTTCAGCACATAATGTGGCAGGCAGTACAACGGTTTAATTAAAAGTCTGAGATATCAAACCCATCATTGTTGGAAGACCACTTAACTTTTCCCCACGCCGCCGGAATAAAAAGCACTCAGTCCGAAGAGACCTGGCAGCCACTCAAGCTGGCATTGACTTTTTACTGGCATTGATAGCGTGTCTTGTCTGACATCGGAGACAGCTGGAAGTAAAGTGTCTTTTACAAGTGCCAGCCGCTCTGAACAGCACTGCTTTTTCCGTTCAGTGTCTGCCTCATTGTTGGGGGACAAACGCCTTTTCTGTTGTCTAGCGGTTAAAGACAGCACCACTAACATCACACAGCTACCTTGGCAGCCGTAGCTAGTTAGCTTAGGTTAAGTACCTAGCTTCGGTGCTAGCAAGCTAGCTATTTAGCCTGCTAACGTTACGCCCGTGTGTGATTTGGGGGTTTTCTTGTTAGATACTGTGTCACCGTCTACCCATTACTAGATATGCTAGCTTTGCAGTGTTTGGTCAGAACCACTAAACACTCGGTAAACACAGCAAATAGTACAGGGATTTCTGGCTGGCTACCTGACAGACAGAAGAGAGCATGCATGAGGGAGGTGGGGGGGACCTGCCACTCAAAACCCCCGATCAGTCACGACGATCTTCCGCGCCTATTTAACAAGACTATTAAACCCGGGGGAATCAGCTGGATACTCAGGAGAGCTCACGTACCATTCTCTTCACCGTTGAGATTCAGGAAGAGCTTTGTCGTGGCTTTTATCCATCTATCGGCGGTGCTCTTGATTAGCCTTGGAAGGAAAGCCCGTTGGACGTTGGAGAGATCCGCTTCGGCTGCAGCTCCAACGGAAGGTTGCTTTTTCATAATTGTGCGACTCCAGACTGACTCTGCGCAACGAGCCGGCTGACTCAGCCAGCTCTCTGTCACGTGGCTGGGGCGGAGCGACCGGCCACATGTGCGCTTTGTTTTAGTTCTTCCTAAATACAAGCAGCCAGTACAAAGATGTATTGTATTTAATTTTTGCTCGACTTGTCTCACCTCTTCAAACCTGGCTGAGTGTTAACCTGCTTGACAGAGATGGTGAAATCTAAACAAAAGTAGGCTAATTTTACAACGAGTTGTATATATTTAACTGTACAGATCATTTAGTTAGAGATCCGTCCAAGGTAATTTATGATAACTTTGAGGGTGCTTTCCGTTAATATTCATGCATGATGAATAAATTCTTTAATCAGCAAGACCCAAACCAATGGTTTACTGAGCTTTTTCACCAAGTCTCTAGTAATTACTACAGCTTCATACAGAAAACTTCATAGGTGATTAATTAACATGTAGCCAGGGATACCCAGTCACTTGGACCTCTTTCTGTATACTTATCCTACTGTAAATACAACCAAATCATAAGAATTACATAAAATGCAAGATGACTTTCCATTTCACCATGTAATTGAGACTTAAAACAGAGGAAAAATAAAAGATGTTAATTTACTTTATGAACTTTAATGGTTGGAAAGGAACTTTTTGACACAAATAGGCAGCTTTCAGGGATACAAATGTGTCAGCTTTGTTGTAATCCTGTGCACTGGCAACTTCTCTTTAGCAGTGTTCATTTAAGGAACTTATCTATTCATGCCAGGCACCAAAACAAACAAACAACAAAAAGCCCCTTTAAAAGCTGCTCTTTCAGAGTGGTCAGCACTCTGTGTGATTTATTTCCCCAAGTTTTACAAGCCATTTACAGAAAGACGTTGAATAACTAAGACAACATTTAAATGGAACAAAATCCACACACTGAACATGAAGTTCTTCGTTTAATATAAGGCAATTAAAGAAGTCACAATTTACAAACAGGTTACACAGAAACCCCAGATATCAAAATACTGTAGCAATAAGGAATTTAAACCCCAGCACCCCCCCCCCCACCTTGCCCACAATGAAACAAATCTCAGGCTAAATATTACAACTCTCAAGCTAAATATTATAAAGTGCGTTCTCATTTAGTTGTCCTTAATCATCACCAAGGCAAAGCCATTACAGTTTTCTAAAGTGAACTGTACAGACCTCTCAGGCACTACATGTTTTATTTTACTTACACAGCACTTTTAATTTCCCATTCGTGTCAGTCTAAGTGATTTCCACGTTGGCAGAGAGTATTGACCAGTTATATGTGTTCCCTTGCTTTGCAAATGTAAAATTAAAATGTTTTTTAAAAAGCATCCAAAAGTGGGCTCCATGTTCAACTGTAAATCAGCAACTTTCAGCTTCTACGGAGCAGTCAGTTCTTCCCTCTAAAGGAAGGAAAAGAACAAGTTAATCATTTCATCCAAAACGTTGGCTGTCTGAAACTAAAGACATGAAGAAAAACAAAGTCAGGTCAATTAGATGGGATTTTAATTCACCACTGCACAGTGCGTACTATGTTTTAGAAATATAAAACCACAGAGAAAATGCATCCAAAATCCATGCCACAGCTATCCCATGTTAACTGCAAGCAGCACCATGCAGAGGACAAAATGAACATGTTGAGTTTTGATTCCTGTAAACTGGAAATGACTGATGGGAGCAGAAATGGGGTATTGACATAAAAAAGAAGGAAAAATTTAAATAAATAGAAAGATGAAGTTGAAAGTATTCCAGGGCCACAGGTTTAAGACAAGCCCAAGACTTTAGTTTTAAAGCTGTTTATACACATTGGAGGATTCTTTTCAATTGACTAGAGACATCTAGTGGTCAATAAATGAAAAACACTACAGTCCCAAAATATATTAGAATCTTGTCTTTAAATATCACACTGACCCTGGAAATTAGGAGTCAAAATATAAGAAGGCAAAGGGATCAAATAAGCTGGTAAGAGACAATAAGGCACTGCAGTAAGCAACACCAATGACAGGAAATATGCAAAGGAGAGGTCTGGGTCGGAGGGAAGCACACCTGACAGCAAAGGTTCCCTGGGTGAATCCAAAACCTGGTGAAAATTAAGCAAAGTCAGTCGCATCTCTTCCCGGATCTTTCTGTCCCTCTCACCCCAACCCTTCTTCTGTCTCAAATGCATGTGGACATGCCTGAAAATGTCTCACGTTTTAAATCTTTTGAGTTATTTGGAACCCCAGCATGAGGAATTTTGGGAACGCAATGAAATATTTGCATGGGTTTCTATAAACTGCTTTCCAAAAATGATTCTTCAGTCAGTTCATGTAAGCTGGGATTGTCCTGAAACCCAACTGAGAAGGAAATTTCATGCAAAGTATATTTTTACACAGTACAAGTAATAACTTTAACCTTTAATGACGGTCAGATTAAAGACAAACTAAAAAATTAAGGATGGCTGTGGAAAGGTAACATAACTAGTTTGTAGTTACCAAGTTTAAACATAACTTTACTGCTGTATTTCGTTGCTGCAAAAATGAACTAATCAGATGAATGCATGGCCCCAATTGTATTTAATACTCATGCATAAAAAAGAAAAAAAAGCAGAATCAAAATAATATTTTTTTCCTGCATTTAAAAATGGCATTATCTTTGTGGTTGTGTTTCAGTTCATGTCTAACTCTGAGCTTTATATGCATACATCTATGTTTGGATACCCTTTTTCCCTGTAGTTTGGGGGGGGGAGTATTGGACAACATGAGTGTACCTGGGAAAAACTGCTGTAGGTTGGCATGTCCCAAAATGAATCACATGACATGACCTCTAGTACAAAAATCGTTTATACATTAGAGACAACAAACAGCCTTCCGCTGTACTTATCTTAGAAATATCAAGAGCCTAACTTTAACTGTATGTGTGATACACAATGCCACAAAAGTTGAATTATACAAAGCACGGAGATCACATGACTGTCTTACACGGTTTTCTTCTGTAGGAGCAATGACTGTGCAGCATTTACTCAGTATTCATTTCAGTCAATATATCAGCAGTTATGGAGTTTAGGAGGGAATGGAGCAGGGAAAACTACCAGGAATAGCATCTTGTGCAGCTGATATTTAATAAATAAAATATATATTTTTAAAACTAGTGATATCAATGTAGCTCCAACTAAGGGATGTCTTTATTGTTAGTCAAAAGCAATTGCAGGTTTAAAAAAATGCTCTACAGACACTTTAAAAGTGGAAAAGTAAGGTATGTTCTCAAGGACTACAATATGTAAGCACACACAAATAGTAAAGCAGGGCTGAACGAGACATGGTTAGGTTATTTTATATTGTTGTGCACAAGTAGCTTGCAACTGAAGCACTTTAGCCTTTTCCATAATAGTAATATCAGTATTTACAATACCATCCTGTTATAGCAGTGACCAAATATATTGGCAAGAACCCCCCTGTTCTGTCATTTGGTCTTAAAAATAAAGCTAATCAAATTTTTGTTTCATGATTTCATGAATTGGTTTTGATATTAAAATATCCAATTGGAAGAAAATACAGTGAAATCTATTTGAAAACACCAGAAATCACATCTGCCAAATCCATACATAAATACTTTTCACTACTCTTCTCACCTCATAGGTGGTTCCTGCCCAGAACTGCTTCATCTCCCCCCTGCACCCCGCCACCACGGCAGAGGTTATCAGGGTAAAAGGCACTAAGTAGAGGAGAGCAGGTTGGCCCATCCCTGACAGCAGCATGACGGCAAATGTCAGTATCATTCCCAGCAGGTAGGCTAATTGAGAATCACAGAGAAAGAGAAATGGAGAGAAGACTTTAAGAATGCACCTCAAATAGAGTTTAGATACAGTGAACAGAGACATCTACTGGTAATCAAAAAGAATGGCAGCACATTACTAAAAAAGATGTTATTCTATAAATGTTGATGGATTCAAAAGCCTGGACCTGAAGCAAATAGCAGCTGTGTCAATAATGTGCAACAAGATCAGCAGCACTCTAATATATAAAAAAACAATAACACTGCAAACTACATTTACCTAAATTATTGCAAGTTTTAGACTAACTCATGTCTAAGATTTCCTTTCAACATCTACAAAAAGAAAAAATATAGCAGACTGATAATGGTGGAGCTGGAAGCTACCTATGCAGCAGCTGACAAAGTAGATCTTCTTACTGCTGTTGATCCAAACATCAAACCTGCTGCAGTAGGCCACCAGGAGACCTGTTGGGGCAGAGTACAGATTATAAAGCATATGGTATCATTTGGACTGCCTGGTTGCTTTATTGATTTTCTTCTTTTTTTTTTAAACATCATTGGTTTAGGGTCTTTAAAAGCTGAGAAAAAGTAGTAAATGATATTTCCAATTACACATTCATCCTAAATTCTTCTTTTTCATGTTTCCATTGACAGTGTAAAAGCAACCACGGAATGAGTACAGAGAAATTATCTGCATAAGGGGGGTCCAGTTACAATCTGGCTGGGGATGCTGGAAGTCAGGAGGTTGCAACACAAAAACATTAAACTTTTTCGCTTTAGTTCTCGCATTTTGGCTTGAAGGAAAGATTATAATTGATATTCAAATTTTTTTTTAAATTTCAGAGTGATGTAGATGTGTTACTACCAGTGTTGTTTATGGCAGCCATTTGAGATTTAGTCTTAGTTTTTTTGATGAAAATGCATATTAGTTTTAGTCACATTTAGTCATTTCAATATGTGATAGTTTTAGTCCAGTTTTAGTTGACGAAAACTCAAAAGGGTTTTAGTCTAGTTTTCGTAAGATAAAAACAGGAAAAAAATGTTGGTCTTTGAACAACTGAAATGTGCACATTTAACAACTGTAAAATCAAATCTTGAAGATTTGCTGGTCCCTGACTTTTCCAAATAATGTGAATTTTTATTAAAAAATAATCCTAACATTTAGTAGCCCATGTATAGAACAGAGAAAAAATTTATAATTTTTGTCTATTTTATCAGCTGCGGACTCTGACTGCTTCTGCTGTTCTATTTTTAGTTTCCCGACGTTCTAAGATCAGGTGGAACGGGTTGCGCTGATGCCGCAGCAGCAGGAGACAATAGGCTATGCACTGCAACTTCTAAATAGTTTTAAGCTGCATAGTAAAAAGTGCAGATGTCATCATGGCAGTATAAATATTCTGGCCATAAATATTCCCCATCACTTCAGAATCATCAACTCGGTCAGTTTAAAAAAAATAAATATTCAGGCTGCACAAATTAAAGTTCTGATTTGGTTAGTTTCAGTGGCAAACAAGGCTACAGATGCCATTTTAGTCTCCTTCCTTTTGTAAAGCAATATTTGGTTATAATTAATATTATTTTAGCTGTAAATGGGCCGTGCTGGACTTCATTGCTGCTGGTAAATGATGGCACAGTTACAGTCTCCCTCTACGCCGCATTCTGTTGTTCTTTCTGATGGATTCTATTGAAAGTATGTCCATAGATCATCTCACCGTTTCCCACCAACAAGCCCTTTTGTTGACGCTGCTGCCGTGGACCATCACTGAATTAATAAATTCAACTGCGTGTCTGTGTGTGAGTGACTGCAGGTGTGTTGTGCAGTGCACTGCAGGTGGTGGGCGTGGCAGAACAAGCAGTGCATGCAGCTTTTGACAGACAGATTACAGCACAACAGGCAGAAATCTCTAATTCTGAACGTCTGACAGACCACCCACTAACATTTTCCTCCAGTCTCGTCAACGAAAACTCACGCTCCTCTCGTCATGCTTTTTTCATCAAAGAGAAATGTTTAACTCGTCACCGTCTCGTTATTGTCATGAAAAAAAGGGTTGTCAACGAAATAATTTCATCTTCGTTATCGTTGACGAAAACAACACTGGTTAGTACCCTGCACTTCCAAAAGGAATCAATAAGACAGTATGTAGAGCCATGAGAGAGGTTTCATATGATTTGATTTTCTGCAGTTTACAGTGAGTGGCAGCCAACTCAATCTTACCTGGAACAATGATATCCCCATAGCCCAGAATTGAGAACTGCATCCCACAGAGATTCTGAGCCCAAGCTGAGAACCGTGGGACACGCATCACCACTGGCAGCTGAGAAAATAAAACATCCATTGAATGGCAAGGTATGCTCAAGGTTACAATCCCTTTACATAATACACATCTCTCTAAACTGTAGAAAACACACTGATGTAAATTCCTGTAGGATGTTTCCGTATTGTCTAAATGCCACCTGCCTACTTAGCTGCATCTTGACTTTCCTTAGTATGACCGAATCTTTGTGATCTATGTGAATTATAAGAACAGTAGATGCACAAATCCAACTGACGGGAAGCTATAAATCTCCTCAAATTTGGGGTCTTTAAATTAAAGATTTGATATTGTCAACCAACAGTAATTAATTGCATTTTAGATTTTTTGGGGTCTTAAGAGTGGGGTGTCCCTACTGGCATTTCTTTGTAATAGTTGACAAATTATAGCTGAAATATAATTTCCTTTGAGTGACATCTGAATCAAAAAACTGCTCTTTCCTGTTTTCCTGATCATATTATAAGGAAATCTTATTACGGTTAGTGTCCTGTTAATCAAGTGATTATATTATAAAAGTTCATGTCAACCTTAATTAAAATATCATATAAAATCAAACATATACTTAAGTATGAAATCCCCTGCTATCTTTAATCTAATTTACAATAATGAAACTATTCAAAAATGTTCTTTCTCAGACAAAAGAAATAAATGTATTTGAAACCCCCACCATGTCCCTCTAAAAGTGGGATGTATTATAAAAAGAAAAGTAAAGATAAGTAATAGTGGATGGTTAACAAGTCTTACTTTCTCAGAGGGAGCCTGGGGTTCAGCAGGGATCTCCACCATGTTACCTTGTGTCTATGACAGAGCCCACCCAACCCCAGCGCACAGTTAGTCCATCAGTCTATCGTTCCCTTGAACATAATAAAGCTGGTGCAAATCTGACAGGGAATTCCACCAAGCTTGGCTTTTAGCTTTATTATAGGCAATAAAACCACTGCACTCTCAAGCTTAAAAACCTCTTCAGATTGTTCTTTTTTTTTGTGACTCACAACAAGAGTAAAGTTTACATTCTGGCAATATGTTTGACAGGATCCTTGCATCCTCATTCTCGGAGCTTTTGAGAGTGCAGGTTGCACTTGGAAGAAAACCAGTCAGTCTGCAGCCAGTGAAAGCCCTCCTCTCCAGCACCAGTCAGTCAGGTTAATTTTTACCAATGCATTTTGTGAGCTAGAGAAGTTCCCCTTGAGGATTTTCTTCCAGAGAGGACAGTAAAAAATAATATCTGGAGTGGCCAAATCTACCCAGAGAGCAGGTCATAAGGGAAAAATAGTTCACTGGACTTTCATTCAGGAGACTGAGATCCAAAGCCCCAAAGTGAGTTTTGCATTACAAATATCTTTAACAATTATTTCTTAATCTTGTCATTCAGCTTTAAGGCAGAGTTTGGTTAGATTTAGGTACCAACAGGACATCTCTGGGCCAGAAAGATTTCCAGCAAGAAGTCCTAATGGAAAACTTCTCCCATTCACATGCTTTTCCCCAAGCCTCTGCAGAAATCATCACCTTTTTCTTATTTTTTAACACCATTTTCTTATTTTGGGCCCTCCGTTTTATTCTTACACTGCTTCCACCACCAGCCCTCACCTTCCCTAATGATACAAGCGAAATGCAAAGAAAGACAATCCTTGGATGGTACCAAATAAATCGGTCAGTGGATTTAAAGGATGTTTCCCCTGTGATGTTTCTTAAATACAAAGCTACTGACTTCAATCATAATTATAAGAAACAAAACCAATAACAAAAAAAGAAATCTGAGCATAATTTTAAGATTATTTTTCAATGTTAACTCCATCAAATTTATATGAAGGGGGGACGGCAATATTTTGGTAAAAGCCTAAAAACAGTGTGGAGTTCCCTCTCAAGGTCTAGCAGAAAATAATGCAGATAGCTTACCTTTTCTCCAGAAGCATCTGGGCCGAGGGCGACCTGCACCATAATGCTAACTCCATTCTGTTAAAAATAAATAGCCATTATGATATTCACTAGTTATAAAATGACAGTACATCAAACAGCAAAGCTGCAAAAACATCTAATGTTCAAAAACAGCTTCTTCTGTAAACAGTTTCTGAGCTTAAATAATCACATTTTCACAAAAAAGTGTGACTCAATATTTGTTTGAGTATGTGGAAAAAGACTGTTAGAGGTCTCTATAAAAACCGATGTATACGAACCTTGGTGAAGAAAGGAGTAATGAAAACAAAAAAGACATCGTACACGAGCAGGAGGCTCAGCAGAATCACACAGATCTGTGACAACGAAAATATAAAAATAGCATTAAGTTCACTGCTGGAAAAAACCTTTAAGCTGTTTGATTAGCATGAATGAGAGATTCAATGATTGCATTTTTTTTTTTTTTTTTAGCAATTATGATTCTTGAACTTTAAAGGTCAAATGTGTGACCTTATAAAAACCACATGTGTCACACAACAACAGCAGAAAACCCAACTTCAAAACAAAATGAACTGAAATCAAAAATCCCTTTAACTAGAAATTATAAAATTGTATCTCTTGTTAAAGGAAGTGGAGGGGGGGGGGACTCTAGTTGTTGGGACTTCTAGACCGGCGATTCTTTTCTTTGGGGTGAAATATTGTCAGAACTTAGCCACAATTTTATTATTAAAAACTTTTAAAAGATTTTGAATTAAATTAGATCATTCCTTGGATTACCAAATGTTTCTGGATACACCTCTATATGAGATAATAATTTGTTCAAACCTGCACTGACGGACAATGTTTGCATGGAATGGAGGAAGGGAGGACTTTGCTCTATTGGTCATCTCTTTATAGATGATAAGTTTGCATCATTTAATCAGTTTGAGGTTCAATACAACCTCCCACAATCTCTTTATTTTCATTCTTTGCAAATAAGACATTTCGTACAGCAAGACATGCCTGGATTCATTAAGAGACCACAGAGTCACACTTTTTGTGATATGCTGTCATTGTATCCAAACCCTAAACATCTGATTTCACGCTTCGTCTCAGTTTTCTCTGCAAAAAACTAAAACTGAACATATTAGGGAAGCGTGGGCCAGAGATCTGGATGGCCCTGTGTCAGAAGAACTGTGGGAGGAAGCTTTATCCAGTGTGCACAGCTGCTACACAAATTCCAAATATAGACTGATTTAATATAAAGTCTTGCACAGGATTCATTACTCTAAAACCAAACTTAATAGAATATGTGATTCAGTGTCTCCAATGTGTGACAGATATGGTGGTTCAGAGGGATCATTAGCACATTTATTTTGGTACTGTCCCACATTGTATAGCTAGTGGAAACATATCTTCAACTGGTTCTCTAAACAACTTAAGTGCAATATCAATTTAGACTGCAAACTGGCAATTTTTGGTTCCTCTGACAAAACAAAGACCCTTCCTGACCATCAAAGACAGATTCTTACAACAGGAATGGTTGCAGCAAAAAAACAAACAACAAAACTGTTAAACTGGAACTCTCCATCATCTCCATGCTTCAAGATGTGATCAAATGAAATGCTTTTTACGGTCGCTCAACTGGAACTGATCCGCTGTAGCAGAGGGAACAGACAACTTCTTTTTTTTTCTTTTTTTTAATGTGGAAGCCATTTTTAACATTATTCCATGATGCAAAGCTGGAAATACATTAGACAGACCCTGATGCCAGATAACAATTTTTCAAACATAATACTTTCCCTCTCTTAATTTTTCTTTGGTTAGATAGCATCTAACATTATAGAATAGATCATATCCATCTATCTTTTGTGCAGATTTATTTTAGTTTTCTTCCCTAAAATTGTACTGTTGTTTGTTTTGTCTTAGATTTTTTTTTTTGTAGTTTTATAATTATTCTTATTCTTGACTATTATGATTATTGTTATTTATTATCTGTTTGGTATATCCTGGTAACCTAGAATATTGAGGAGGAAAGGAGCCACTAAAATATTTCATATATCTTTTTTTATGAATGCATATTTACAGATATGTGTGTATATTTGAATAATTTTGTTTACTTTTAATGGCATATGGTTTGATTTAACAGATTTTGCATGTCCAGATCTCTCCTCTCCTTCTCTCAAAGGAATCCCATGATAGGCATCATTTTGAACAAATACCAGCGCTGTGACTAAGTTTTTTCCACAATTTAGAAAAGACCTGACAAGTTACTTCGAGGGATAAGGTCATTAATGATACATTTCCCATATCTGCAATAAGCTTGAGAAACCGATACAGGTCACAACCAGTCAAGTCAAAAAAGCAATCGACTCCAGTCACTGGATAAACATTCAGTTCTTCTCTTATACAAAGTGACAGAACTGGCAACAATAATTTAGAAGTCTTGTTGGCAATGAAGATGTGCCAATTAGTACAAGTATGTAATGCATTACAAGGAGTCTGACTATAAGAAGGGACATAGCCATACCTTGTAATTGGACAATGAAATGGTCTTCATGAAATTGAGGCAGAAAGCAATGCCAAGGAGGTCCTGCAAGATCCAGATCCATCTACAAAAACACAAAAGCTGTTGGACCTAGTGTTTTATGTAAGCTTGCATCCTAAAAACTTACACCAGTCCAATTCTACTTGGGGTTAAAGCAGAAAGGACAGATACAAGGACACATGTGAGAAATAAAAATGATCAAACATCAATATATACCTAAGAAAGAAATTGTTTTTGTTTGTTTGTTTTTTTTACATCCACAGAATACATATGTACTATATGCTGTATTATAGATGTTATCATGTTAGAAGATGAAAAAGAAAGCTTATTCAACACAAAGGTATTTTCTGCTCCACCAACAAATCAGTCCCCCGCGGTAGTGGCGCAGCCATATTTGAATATTAGGCTTAAACAAATAGAACGAACAGGGAGTGGACTTTACCTATCATCATTCCTGTACACTCCCCAGACCACAGAGATGCTGATGCACACAGCAGCCAGCAGAAGAGACCTCACTGAGATGTTTTTATTTCGGACAGAGACACTACAAAAAGAAACACATACTTCAACAAACACAAGCTTTTAAACAGACAAGGTTTGTCTGCCTAAATCTGACTCCGATGGACTTGTTTGGTTACTGCATAAATAAACAAACCAGAAAATAAGTAAAGCATTTATGCACATTTACTTATGCTTATTTTTTCATCATTTGGAGCAGATCTGTTCAGATTAATTTATATTCTAAGTACAAAGTAAAATAACACTACATAATGCTGCCACTGTCAACAGTGCTGGTTTATATCTGCCTATGTGGTTGCTTTGTGTATAACCATATTTGACAGAGGGATGCTCATACCTTAGAGTGCTGCAACCAATTTTTTCCATCACTGCATCTAGACAGCTGAACAGTGCTGAGGCGGACGCAAAGCAGAATATGGCAATAATGATGTAAACTGGAGAAAAAAGAAAAACAAATCACATCAATGAAACATCAGATGACATTACTCCACTAAATCAGTAGGAACCTTCTCTTTTAATCCACTTACCAAGAATGTTGTAGAAGAAGTACATTAGGACCAGCATCCCGCACATCATGGCGACAAAGATAACTACTTTGAGAGGGGAATACAGGGAAAGCTCTCCACCATCTCCTTTGTTGTCACCCCCTCCTCCCCCTATTGCAACACTATTCAACCGGTCCCTGTCATGAAGAGAAAAACATTTTAAACTGTGTTTGTGTGATTTCATGCCTACTGCATTTAAAGAAAGGGGTAGTTAATAATCATAAACACAGGGCATAACCTACATTACTGACATACATCGTGGAGAAAGTCAAACTGAATCATGAGATACTAACACTTTAATAACTTTAATGCCATCTACATTCAGCTTATTGATAATGTTCTTATACTGATACGATCTGCTAATAAAATGGAACGGTCAGTGTGCAAGAAAAATATAGTTTTAATTTAAATTGTCATTTTTCTTCAAAATGTTACTATTTGACAATCACAGATGATATTTAGATTACAGGTCTGCATATGCAGCAGCAAAATCTCACCTCTCACTTGCCCCACTCCAGAAGCCCCCTAAGCTGACTGTTAAAACAGAAATCAGCAGGATGACTGCAATGCTTGGATCAATCGTTGCATAAGGCGGTGCATACAGCCTCACCTGCATCCCTTCACCAAACACCTGAGGAGAATCAAGAGTTAAAAAAGACATTTTGTGTTTTTTGATACCTTGCTGGCATTTCAAAGGGGCATATATATATATATCTGTAAAAGCAGATCTGGGTGATATGACTTTAAAAAAAAAAAAAAAAAAAACTTTGAGTTCCTTTGTTGCATGCAACAAATGATAAAAATGACTCCAAACCAGTTTAGCTTGTTTAGGTAATCCCTTCTGGGAGATTACATAAATTCAAAGTGCAACTAAAGACAGGCTTTTATATGTGCTTGTAAAACAAAATGCCAGGCCCTGTTATTCTAAACAACAACAATATAAGTTGGGCACAAGAATGTGTATAAATAAATTCAATAATTTCCCTCAAAAGGGATAAATAAAGTATTTTTCATTTCATTCATTTCAAATACCAGCTACTAACAATGTCCCAAGTACCAGAGAGTTAGTTTCTCAGTATAGAGAATAAATTTTAGAAGAGTGGTTCACAAACTTTTTAACCCACATATACATATACATATACATACATACATATATACATACATACATACATATACATATATATATATATATACATACATACATACATATACATATATATACACATATATATATACATATATATACACACATATATATACATATATATACACACAT
>JBBBVU010000001.1:26056338-26071213 GCA_037177055.1 Atherinosoma microstoma | reverse complement strand
ATATATAGCCCTGCTATAAAGGAACCAATGACCATAGTTTGGTGAAATATTCCTGCTGTACAGATCCAAAGATGTGGAGACTGAATTTAAAAAGTATTCAGATATCTATGATAAAACAAAATAAACAATTATGCAGGCAAATGTCTGTTTTCTCAAAGAGAACAAATAAAACGATGCTTGTATTGATGTTGTTTACACAAACACTACTGCTCTTAAAAGAGAGAGTCAATTTTATAATACAGCTTAATAGATTTCCCAGTAGAATTGTGACCATTGCATCTCACAGCTATATTTATGACTTGCCTAAACAATTCATTACAGTGTCCAAAACTGTAAGCTTTGGACACTGTAAGCTCCAAAACAGTGTCAAAAGTATTTGTCATCATTCTCAGTTCAGCTTCCTGTATCACTAGTGTGGACTGATCTCTGGAGACACACTGTTCACTGCATACATATCCAGTCTGTACATACCCTGTTATAGATTAATAACACTTAAACAAAAGGTGTTTAGACAGTTAATCATATTAGAAGTACAAAACCAAAGTAAGATTTTCTGACCTGCTGTGCCTCCAGAAAGTCTCTATACCTCATGAGAGCCAGAGGAATCTGGACCTTCGCATATTCCGAGTCATTGGCTGAGGGAGTGATCTGAAGAACAGAGGAGTAAAAAGGAGATTTTTACAGATAAACTTGGTCGCACAGAAAAAAAACTTGTATATATGGATATTTGTTCCCAACAAAATATTTATTAAAAAGAAAGAAAGACACAGTAATGATTATGGTGACAGGAAACAAGAAAATCAATTTAACTGAGAAAATGTGTGTATTGAGTGCAAGCTCCCACAACCAATTGTGCCATTTTCTTCATTTCTGAATCACCTCTGTGAGTGTATCTTTCCATGCTGCCCTGTTACCTAACTTAGTTCAGCTGCAGCTAAGAAAGAGGAAATTACAACTAACCACATGACCTACAAAACAGTAAAGGAAAATGTTCTTTCACTGCCAATCTATTTACAAAAACACAGATCAATGTAAATCTTACCAATGTTTTGTTGCTGGCAATTAGCAAAGTTTTAGCTCCAAGGTTCTGGGCAACAAGAGCTTTCTGGCTAAAATCACAGTCCCCCCTCATCACCACCACCGCCTTGCCCTTAACCACATCTGGACTGACCCCGGAGGCGTTGCACAGCAAAGTTGATGTCAAATTCACCAATGGGTACTGTTCCTGGAAGAGTAATGACATGGATTAGACAATTTAGATACGATATTTCCTGTAATTTTCAGAAAGAAAGTCACATGATGACAGATGTTACAGTTCAGATCTTTCAAGTCAAGTTTGAAGGTGTACCGCAATCTTGTGGCGCACAAAGTATCTTAAGATAGCTTTTAGAAACTTGTTTAAGACAGTAAAAGCAGAGTGTTTCGTATGAAAACAAAAGCCTTAAAGGGGATCAAAACTTACTGCAGCATCAAGTGTAGATTTAAGGCGAGTCCAGGAGTGATTGTGAACAATGCAGAACTCCTTATATTCACTTCCTTTTGAGATGTGCAAGATAGCTTCTTGGCAATTTATCTGTAGAGACAAAAATATCATTGTCTGGTGTTCCACATAGAGGCGAATATCTCAACCCCACTTTTTCACATCAAACTAACAATAAAAAAAGTACTGTGCAACACCCTCCTCTTTTTCACTGCATTATGTCCCCTGGTATAGCGAGTGATATGTTTAAGTTTACAGATGACATTACCATCATCTGTCTGACAACAAACCCTGAGCTGTCCATGTACGGAGGAAATCAACTATCTTCCAATGTGGTGGTGTAAAGAAAACAACTTTGGTAACAAAAAAAGAAGACAAAATGCACACCCTTGCCTTCATTAGTAGATATAAGGTGGAGGAGGAGAACAGTTTGAGGTTTCTGACCATTACTATTAGAGAGAACCTGTCATGGTCATCTCACACCTCCACTGTTGCTATGGATACTTAGGGAAACAATGCACTGCTGAAGGAAATCTGCAAAGATTAAAAACTCCCCTGTCATGTTCTTATAAACTGTCATAAACACTAAAGAGCTGAAATGAAACTGAAATGAAAATCCATCTTGCTAAACTTCCTATGTCGTGGGTTTGATCAGTTAGCCTGTACTCGAGTTTTAAGCGGGACAACAGTCAACACAGAAGACTGCAGCTGTATCAGTTAAAGCAGAAGTATAGTGTAGCGATAAGACACATGAACTGGGAAGGGCTACTTTTAGATGACGCCCTAATTTGAGGCCTGTATCATTTTCCATGTAATCACATGATCACTGACCAACAAAACTTCACTTTTAATACAGTCATGTGTTTGTTTTGTCTGACAACTTGCACATGGATTGCCTCGTTATAAGATTGAATAAAAAACGATCTTATAACAGGAGCGCGGAATTGTGTGTTGTTTCCTGGTGGTTGTGGATGAGATGGAGCAAGTTCTAACAAAAGATATCAGCCTGTTTGGCAATATATTCTGAAGTGCTCTTTTTATTTTTCATTATGAAAACAAGGGGGGGGGATGTAACATTAACAGGCACCAAAACCGACTCGGAGTCTTGAAAGACAGTTTAGATATAAAAAAAACAATTAGATTATTCAATAAATATATAACAAAAGCATACGCATACATTTCTCAAAACTTAAAGCTAATCTGCAGAGGGCACTACTGAACAGTTGAAGCTTTGAAAAAATTAACAATTGTACATCACAAATGGCCAGAAAACATCAGTGCTTTAAGAAGGTGAAGTTTCTTGAAGCACTGAAGACACAAATGATTTTTCTCAACTAAAACTATGTTTTTTCTTCTCTGAGGGCAACTAGAACTGAACAGTCATTAGGTGCAACCATACAGGCAGCAAACGACTGTAAAGGATTCATATTTAAGAGTTTATTCTAAATCTTACACTCAAACAGTTATCACGTTGCTTTATAAAGTCTATGAAAATGAAAGTGCTACTCTGAAAACTGCTTTGAAATAGTAATTTCTAAACAATTAAACAACTAATGTAGCATATTATGTCCAACCATTTAAAACATCTTTAATGTGTGATGATTTACAGAGGCAAAAAGACAACATTGAAATTAGTAATATGCGGTCCTATTTGTTTTTGATTCAGAAAAAGATGCATTGCAATTTAGAGAGGAATTCACCCCTTTTTTCCAGCACTGCAGCTCTAATTCAGCTCTTATCAATACCCTGCAGCAAAAACTGCTCATGTTGCAAAGTTCACATCTATACAATGTACAATATATCAACATCTACATTTTCACTTCCTTAACAGCTTTCTACATCAGCCCCGTGAAATCAACCTCTGGTGGGGCTCTGGTGTCTAAAAATTCAGCTAAATTAATCATTTAATGGTGCACGTTGGACATTATAAAATACAACCAATAGAAAAGATTAAAAATGCCCCACATTACAACATTGTCCCGCCCTAAATTCTTTTGCTTTTGACTGTGAAGTCTTTCTCAGAGAAAACTTGTGTAATTAAACCTCAAAGCAATAATAAATACGCAACTGCGCTGCCGCTGTCATCATGTTTCCTTTCACTCCTGGCTGGTGACGTGATGGTGGAAATCACCTATCAAACCTTAAAGTTAAAGCAAAATCCCGTCTTGCTAAAGCAGCGAAGAATGAGTGATTAAAGGAAATAATATCAGTTTTACACGTCAAATTAACGTCAACCGTACATTTGTAGCACCTGTATGATCGAGAGAGGGAAGAAGAGATTTATTACTATAGTACTTCAGGGAGACTAACGGCTGAAAGAGCTAGCTTTAAGTAGCATGTTTGGCTCCTTCATAGCTAAAAATGCTGACAATACAATATTTTAAATACAGTTTAACAGTATAAATTGCCTGTACAAACGGTTCATGACCGTGTTTTTCATGCTAAGGCCCGTCAGTCGCCAATCAACTTACCCGCGACGTTGAGAAAATTGACAACAAAAGAACGACTCTGACAACTTCTTCCATTTTGACAAAAATCATTTTTCCGCGCAGTTCTGGGGCTTAAAAAAGGAAATTACAGAGATATTCTTTTTACTCGCTAGCTTTCATGTATAGTCATGGCTGTTGTTTTGCTTGCTAGCAGCTGCCAGGTACTTCCTGTATTGGCTTGTGACATGTGACTAGCTGACCAGTCTGGTTTCTGTTCCTCCTCTCGACGCCTCCACAGAGCTCACAGTCGGGCAGAACTCTCGGGAACACTTTTTCTTCTTCTTGTCATAGTATTCAAGCAGACTAATACGTGTAAACCAATGACTGTAAATAGAAGGTGTAAACACATAAAACAAGCATATAATATCAGACATACAACGTCTATGGTGGAAGCAACTTCTTACTAGAAGTTGCAATTGTCAAGTGTAAAAATATGATTGATTTCAAATCCAGTCTCTTTAGTTTCTTCCTTTAAGTTGCAATCTGTTATGCAGTCTGGTTGTAATTGGAAGAGCAGTAAAATATTAATTCATGACAATTTTCTATAGGACCATTTTTAAGATATGAATTAAGAATGAAGTTTTTGTTTTGTTTGTTTTATTTTAAAAAAAAGAAAAAAGAAAAACTGATTTATTAGTTCATTTAAAATTGCTTCGACTTTCTGAATTATGTTCCCAATTTTCCTGCTACAGAAAGAGGATGCGAGGTATTCTAAAATCTCTACATTTCAATGCAGTCATTGAGATGGCATGACTCTTTGGAGTTACCAGTTCTATGCAAAATTAAATTGCATAGGTAAAAAAGCCCATTAAAAATAATCTGATTATTGTAACTGTAACATATACAGTATCACATAATTGTAGTCAGACATGTTTTTTCTAGGTAGTGTATCCAGATTTCTGTGCAGATTGAATATCAGGTTCCAATTCTGAATTATAGTTGTTACAAATTGTTACAAACCCCGAGCTCGTTAGGGAAAAGGGGGGTTGTGAAGAGCTTCAAATGTGACCATTTGAGCACAACAGGCAATACACCTTGTGGGGGATGCCGTTTACTGATGTTGCAAGGACACAGTATGAAATCATACTTCTCTCCTTCCCCTTTTATTATGCTCCACTTAACATGCTCACCTAATGTACCTCCGGGACCACCGTAAGACTCAGAAGTCCTGACGTATACACCCGTAGGCCCACTCTGAATCACTCAGGGAGTGAAATTTTTGTAGAGTTTCCTTGAGTTTTAAAATAGCAGATTTTGATCAAATCAAATTGTATTTATACAGCACTTTTCATGCAACAAAGCAACACAAAGTGCTTTACATAATAAAAACAATCCATTTGTATTAAATAAAAACAATTACATATTAAATAAAAACATTTTTTTTATTGATGACTGCCATTTATTCATTTTGGGACCTTACTTAAAAAATTGAAGTTTCAGGCTCTAAAAATGTTGGTTTCATGTGAACAAAATGTCCAAATGATTAGAAATAAAAAACTTAAGTGAATAAACCTCAACTCATGTCTGTGTGGATATTACCTTCATTTAAGCAATCACTCAGGCTCTATACAATGAAAACCTTGCAGACCCCCTGAGCTTGGGAACCACTGCAACAGAGCAAGCTTCCTTAGGTGAAAAATTTTGATCAGCGTTGCCAAGGTTGATGTGATTTCTGAGATACATGATTATCCTCTCTGTTACTTTTATGTTCATCTCGTGTTTCGGACACTGGGATTAAGTTTAGGCATACTGTAGTAATTCACAGAACAGTTAATGTCCATCTGTATTTGTTGACACTTTCAAATTTGGAGCATTACAGTCATTTTGCTTCTACAGCCTTGAATGATTTAATATTCCAATGGACAAAATATTTATACCCATTCCTCACCTCCTTGAGCATCCCCTCCCAGGACGATGCTGTTAGAAAAACACTAGAAATACTCTCGGTGGATGCTTCCCGTCTCAACATACTTTCAGTCTCCCTCTGTCAACACCAAGTTTTCATTGTAAAAATGAGAGTTAGAATTTTTTATTTTATTTTATTTTTTTAAAAGCCTGCACTGGATAAAAAGCCAAAACAAGGCATGTCACACTTCCCACCAGATGATGAATTAGCATGACCCTGAAATTCTCCCCCAGGAAGCACCTTTACCAATCGCTCCTTTGACGTGATCTCCTCCATACTGCACCCTTCACAATTCCATAATCTCAACATACATTTACTTCCTTCATCCTGTGAGACTATACATCTCTGTTATGAATGTGTGTCTCAGAAAACAGCTTACTAGACCTCCATCAAGCTGGGTTTGAAGCTAATAGCGCTAACTAAGCAAACTCTTTCTTTCCCCTCCTCATTATCCTGTAAGCATTTGACGGAGTGAACACTCACATTAGGATGGAATATCTCACATTCTTCAAGCTTTTTGTTTGAACAACTGGATGCTCCAGCCAGGTGACAGGAAATGACCGCTGTCTAAACCACTCAGCTTGAACGTGGGTTTTTAAGGTGGTTCTGTTATGGACCATTTACCATTCTCAATCCAAGGATGCTTATGCCCCCATGGCTACCGCCATGCCAATGACACATAGTTTACCACCCATCTGATAATAGACATTAAAATGGTGGCATCAATCAGGGTCTTTTTGACATTTCAGAGTGGATGAAAATACAGCCGAATGTCAACCCTAATAGCAAACCTGGGATGGATGGAACAATTGTTACTGTCATCATGGTAATGTCTCACTCCTTTTGATTTATCAGGCAGATTTAACTATGCATTTTACTACCAAGCTAAAGCATTTACTCCAGGATGCACAATTGGTGTCATTCATATAAGTAAACAAATTTCACACATCTGACATTATGACAGGAGGATTTTTGTGATTGGCTGTATAATGTGAGGGAAAAAAGCCCTCAAAACAACTAAACAAAAGAAAAACAACTCAGGAAAACAGAATCAAGTATGTGGAAATACATGTATGTTTTGCATTGAAGTGTCTGTTGTATTAGATTTTTATGAGGCCAGATCAGTCTCAAAAGGAATGAACTCACGCAGGGTTTTTCCCAAATGCACATGGTTCACAGTTGTATTTCATACTCGGAAATGCACACGTTCTGTTTCACAAATGGACAAGCTCTGGTTCACAAATATAATTTTGAGGCACACTTGTAATATATGTTCACAGATCGTACAAATTGCTGAATGTGCATTTACAAACTGCTTCTCATTTGTGAGAGAAATCTGTGTGGTGAATTTCGAGACTCCCCTGACTTCGCAGGGTAACGAATGTCACCGATGGCTGATGAATCTGTCAATCAAATTTAAGATTCTGATTTACAGATTCAACAGTTAAGCAGGTGTGTTTGCCTCCAGCCAATCGTATGGCTCCTTACATTTTCTCCACACTTTTAAACTAATCGCAGGTCCGAAATACTACTGCGAACCACAGCATGTGCATTCGTGAAAAACCCTGCGTGAGTTCACTCCTTTTGAGACTGATCTGGCCTCATAGATTTTCCTTTGCAGTTTAAACATGGAAATGGGAATGGTGTTTCACTGCAGTTGAATCCACTGCAGTTGCAATTCAAGCTGATAAAAATGGATGGCAAAGTATTTTGTGCAGTCCAACACCATGGCAATATGTTGACTGATAGAGGTTGGATCTGACAATATGAACAGTTTTAATGAGACACAAACAGACAGAGGTGCCAATGAACAGTTTCCTTCTATGAAAGGAGGTGGTTGGAGAAGAGGACCTAAAATTAAAGTGCTACAAAGAAAATAACCTGCACTGGAATAAGAATCCAAACAGAAACACAGCAAAGCAGGAAGAAATGGGTGAAGTGAAGCTGCGTTGTCAGTGCCACAGTTTAGCTTCATAAACAACATTCCCAGCTCTGGAAATGTCAGTTATGGGAATTTCCTTTTACAAAATTCCACTATTCAGTCACAATCATAGACAGCACTGCTTCACTTTCTCCATACTATGCTGTAGATCTATCTAGTCATTTTAGCAACAGCATCTAACATTGAACAAAATAAGGTTATTTTGCTAAAAGGCTAATCTTAATATTAGCAATAGCTTATTTCCCCGGAACAACTAATAGGTGATATTGCAATCCAAACTACTGTGAAGAGATAAACCATTATTCATTTTTTCTTTTTCTTTTCTTTCTTTTTTTTTTTTTTTTTTACAATTTGTGAATTTTTTTCCCTGCAGGAAAAAATCATTATCATAATCATAATCTGAACATCACTGAACGCCACATGCAGTCCTCTTCCCAGGGAACTACTGGGCAATCAGGAACACAGGCAGCAGCCTGGTAAAGAACAAAGGAAACCTGTAGTAACTATACAGAGAAAGGTAATAATCCACTAAGGCGGGTATGTGGTAATCTGTAGACCTGGTGTGAATCAAGCTCATGAAACGTAGATAAGAACAATCAACGAATAAGGAAGCAAGCAATAAAATAAAACAGGAATTAAGGGTAAAAAACTAACCAAACACAAAGAAACTCCACAAAAGCAATAATCACAAGTAAATAGAAAACTTAGTAGACTACTATAATATACTGCATCTATATCACCTGTTTTATGTGTGGGGTCACTGTATTGGATTTTGTGGTTGGGGCTGTTGAGGATACTTTCTGAATCAAACATCTGGGCTCAGGGGTGGGGGGTGGGGAGGTTCCAGTTCAACTTTTCCACTGGGACTCTAAGTTAAAATGGAAGGCAACATTACTCATTTGTGGATGTGCTGTCAGGACTCAGTCAATTTCTATCATAAAGTTGGTCTTTCATTTCCATGATCAGGTTTTACCTCCTGCTCTCAAGTTTTGTTCTTGAATACAAAAATTCAGTCAGCTTTATTTTTTTGTGGAAAATCCCATCATGTAATATTATATTTCTCTAATCTTTCACCCGTATTTAATGCATTAGAACGGGTCTACTTCCTGAGATTGGTTCTACAGTAAAGTATATGACACTGCATATTTGCACCGTCAGCATTTTACATGTGATTGACCTAGTTTCCTGCATTTTACAAATTTGTCATAACTTCTGACTCCTTCTCCAGTACTCTTTGATTTAATACTAAAGAACTTTTGTTATTTTGGGACAAGCACAAATCACTTCAGTATTCTCCTCAGCCCCACTTAACTCATACGAACCTGGGTCACTTGTTTGAGATGTCATCAAGTGTTGTTGAATCTGATGCATCAGATCCATCCATTTTTCTTTTTTAATGGAAACTTTATCATGCTGAGGAAATAAAAACAGAATTGGTTTATTAAAAAGAAAAAAAAGGTAAAACTGTCTCATGATCAAATTATTTAGACAAGTGTTAGCAGTGCTGTGCGGTTTTGTAAGAAGATCATTTGGGTCTGGTTATGTAGAATAAACAATGACTTTAACAAGGTTCAGCAAAAGTCTTGCATGCTGCCATCATGAATGTATTTGGGTGTTAAATAAGACATAACTGATGCTGATTTCTGACATTAATATTAACATTTTCTCAGACATGGAGATTGCTTTAAACATTTTCTGTATCTTTATGTAAATGACCAAAGAACATATTTTGTGTATGAGATTAGAGTGATCTTTTTACCCATCACAGCATGGGGAGTAGTTAAAACTAACCATATGGTTACGATGACATTGACATTTCCTGGCTCAGTACCACAGCATCAAAACTCGGGAGAAACGCAGCTGCTGTCCCCCTCCGTCTGACCCTGACCTGAAAAGCCTGCAGCTGTAGCGTGAGATGTGTCATTTGTAAATCTGTTCCTTCACTGAAGCATGTGCCTACTGCACCGCCACATCCGATCCAAAGTGTTCCACTTCAGATTGATGTAATCATAACATGAATATGTGTTGACGGATGCTGGGATATTTCACAAGAATCTATTCCAGGATATAAACATGCCATGCATTTTATGTTGTCTATTTATATGTAAATGTATGTCCCATAAATTACACAGCAAATTTTCAAAAGATAGATAGATTTACTTTAAGGATTACAAGTCCAAACCGAGTACAGAGCCATCGAATCGCAGATGCACGCACTGCCATCTGCTAGGTACGAACATTCACACATAACCTTGATTCCAGGGCTTAACAAGAAATAACACTGATTTGCATTGATTTATTGCAGATTTACAGCAAACTCTGCCATCACCGTAACCACAAGTCTTCATGCTGTGACTGTGTAGCTCCTGACTCAGAGACACATATAAGTACCCACTACTTCTGCTCAAATCTTTGGTAGCCATGTTATGTGAATTGGTTTATGCTAATTCCCTCCAGGTATGTCTAAGTATATCTAAAATAGCAAGAAACATAAAATCTGTATGTTGACTATAAGATAAAATATGCAAAAAAGTCACTACAAACCTCAAGGCATTTAGTTTCTTTTTTCCTTCTACCGAGGCCTCTTGGCCAGGTCGTGTTTGCAAATGAGAACTGGTTCTCAAATAGGTATCTGGTCAAATAAAGGTCATGAATATTGAATGTTGCAACTCATCTTGTCTTTTCAAACACTTACTTCTCTATTGTGTGCTGCAGAAAGGGGCAGCTTGCAGTAACAGATACAACAAAAAAGTATCTTATATGGAAAATATATTGTATGTACAAAGCCTGTTGAGTGATGAAGTCCCTGGGCTTTTTTAAACACATCTAAGGAACAGTGCACTCCTGCCGGTCATTGATCAATGCTTGCCAGAGCCTTCAACTTTCTGCTGTGAGAAAATGAATTAAGTGGCCCTTTGGCATAAATGGCTGAACTAGTCTCTGTTGGAGGTAGGTACAAGATCGAGTTTTCATGCTGAGAGAAAGATGATGAAAGCGGTGCCTTAAGTTTCATGCCACTTCAGCAGAGGTATGCAGGTGTCAGCCTGATCTGCTGCATGCAGCAGGAACTCATTGTTATTCCTGCTGAATTTCTATACACTCCCCTGATTATTCTTTACTGATTGTGAAATGATTTCAAACTACAAGCACTCAGAGAGTTCACACCTCCGCCAAGCTATTGTCATTTTTCTTTTGCCACTGATTATAGGCATTATTTTTGAGTTAGAAGCTCTAATAGCAAAATTATTCTTGTCTCCCCATAGTAAAGAATCCTTTAAAAAAATTCCTGGATCCAGGCGGTGATCCAGATCACCCCTAAAATCTAATCAATTGCTACTATTCCATTTAATTAAAATCCATCCATAATTTTTGAGTTTTGTTGCTAACAGACAGACAGACCAACGCCACCGAATACATGAGGTAACATCTCCTCAGATGCACTAGAAAGGGCTTCTATCTGCTTTATTACATGGTACCGACAGAAACTTTACAAATCCATTCAGGTTTTATTAATTTATTGTCTAATCAATCTGTCACCTTGTCTGATCTGACACTGAATACAATCATGCAGCTCTTCATCTCTGTATATGCTGTCTCCCAGTTGATTTATGTCAGAGTTAAAACCAGGACTTGATGCTAAGGGAATACTCTGCGTAACGGTCAGACAACATTATGTCAAAACACATATAAAGGAAACAAGAAAACTTGCAAAAGCATAATAGCTTCTATTAAAAATGAAAATGAAAGAAGTTTAGCACCCTCGATCTGGCTACCAAGCAACGCTGAGTAATCATGGACAAATATATAACGGATAAGCCAATAGAAATTATGAGTGAAATCACGATTTTGTTTCTGGAGACAGGAAACCCACCTGACAAAAAGATAACCATTAGTGCAGCAGACCTTAAATAATCAGATAGAAAGTCATTCGTCACTAAAAGACTAAAATGTAAGCTCTTTGCCCAAAAAAGCACTTGAATGAGTCTTGAATAATGAGCCGTTAAATCCTCTGATCAGATGAAGTTAATTATTTTGCATTAATTAACGTGTGGAGCAGGAACTAGGTGTTTAGCATCACCTCATCAATAGCATCTCTGCAGTCAAACACGGCAATGCATAGCAACATCATGCTATGGTGAGGTTTTTAGAGACAGGGGTTGTAGAAAGGTGAAGGCATTTTCAGATTGCTTAAGCTGTGATAAAGTTTTATACTTTAACAAGAAAATGACCACAAAGAAAATGCCAAAGTGGCTTTGTAGGAAAACTAAGCAAATGAAGGTTCTGTAGGGATCCAGTTGCTATGTGGACCTAAACCTATACTGCATCCTTTAGACTTAAAACTGACTGTGTACTAACGCTTCCAATACAGCCTGATTCTGTTTGAATTATTCTGCCAATGATAATAAGATAACATTTTATAACAAAAGTGGATCTGTTTAGAAAAGTTTCAATAGATAATTTCCAAAACTTCAGGCTGCCATTGCTCCTAAAGTGCTTTTAACCAAGAACTAAATCCACGGTCTGATTAGGATGTATATGTTTCTTAATCTTAATCAATTTGCAAAATGCTCCAAATACTTGTTTCTGCTTGTTTTGATTTATAAACCTTTTGGTCTGCTTTTATTTATCATCATGGTGGGTTAGCTATCATTTAGTTATTTAAGGAGGTTTTTTTTCCTTTCCACTGTCGCTCACTGCCCTGTACATGCTCAGGATGGAAGATTCCATGCAAGCTGTTGGCTATTATTTTTTATGAATAGTATGAATTTATGGCTTTTATGTTGACAGTTATAAATTGGACTAATGTGGATTGTTTGAATTACGTCACAATGACTCGGCTTGAATCTATTATATATGTAAAGTGTCTTTGAGATTACTTTGTTTCAACTGACTCTATACAAATAAAGTTGAATTAAATTGAATTGAAATCTCTTCATTCATGAAATGAAAATTACAAAACAGTTGTACTGTTGAACTGATTATGGTAAAAGAGTCGTCTCTAAATAAAATGAGCATAAACAGCATTTGGAAACACAAAACATGCGTGGTAGGTCTTGTTGACTTACTAATTCCAACAAAGTTTAAAATTCAAGCTTAAAAAAAATGGAAGCTATAGCCACCATTTTTTTAATTTTATCTCTATGTGATATGAATTATTATGGTCTGTGAGAATTCTAATACCAACTGGTGTGCATTATTTTCATATATATGCACACGTAGTTCGGCAAGTTAAATCACTGTTATATAACTCCGCTAAGGGTGTCACCATAGCAACGCCTTAATCAACTGATTCAGATCAGCTGGCTTCTGACAGGTGAATGAGAGAATCGCGTTGCAGCATGGAACGTTTGTTTAGCATGAAAAGTACATCGAGGCAAACATAAAATAGTTCCTATACTTCAGCATATTTAGCAAGTTTTGTGTAAAAAAAAAAATCATTTGTTATGAAATGTTTACCGTGTGGGACCATGGTATGAGCGGATTAAACAACTTGGACCCGTGCATCATACGGCATCATCATGCGCATCGTGGTGTTCTAGACTCTGCGTCATGAATTAAAACCGTATAATGCACGGGTCCTCGTTGTTTTATCCTTACTTATGAGCTCCACTCATGGCATTAGTCTCTCAAGGTTTCTCGTGAGGCTTCAGGCTTTTGTCTTGTTGTTTCTGTTCTGTCTAAAGAGAGTTGGCTGAAGTGATGCAATTGATTTTTGAAGGCCATGAAACATAAAGAAAATTTTTCTAAACACTTTCTTTTAAGGAGAGGTTTTGTTAGTGCTGTCTTCCAGGCAAATCTTGTCAAGCTCCATCACTTCAGATATAAAGCTGAGAAACACCATCTTTCAGTCTCTCTACAGATTTTCTGCCAGGTTTTACTCTGACTTTTGGATGTGGTATTTGAGGACGATCAGAGGTTTTTATGAGTGACAACAACTTGGCTGTGAGCATCATTTCCACAGTAAACACGAGTGCAATTAAGTATTAAGTTCCCCTCAAGGGCTTTCAATGAATAAATCCGGAAGAATAGAATGACATAATAACATCATGTTTGGGTCAGTTTGTTCTCATCCTTTCCTTCCTGGCTGTGAAGTGAATGACACTTAATCGAAATTAATCCATCCCAGTGCACCACAACTGATCCTGCCTACAAGGACATGCAAAACAAACTTGCCAATATATAAGTGAAACACTATGAAGATAACATTTTTTTTTTGGTTAACCACGTGAACGTTTTTCTTTTTTTTTTCTATCAACAGTCTAAATGTCTGAAAAAAGAAGAAATATTCAAAGTGAATCCAGCTGGAAGTTGGCAGAGTATTTCACACCCTGGAGGAGTGATTGTGTGCATTGTGCATACAGACTTCAGTAATTACATCTGATCAACTAATCAGTTTACTCAGCTTGATGAATAATAAACAAATAAAAGGACTGTATGTCCATGATTCATGGACAATGCATGCATGAAAACAGTTCAAAGCACTTAAAACTAATTTTCACCTCAAGACTGCAGCTAGAATCAGATTAAAGCTTAAATTAACCTTCGCCTGGACTTCTAACCTTCTGCTACTACTCTCACATGAAACTTAACCACAGCATTGATATCAATCACTACATTAATACAAATATAGATGTGTATGAAAATGATCAGAATCTTAATTTTCCAAACACAAATTTCTGAAAGTCATGAACAAATCAGCTAAGGAAAATAAAGATAACACTCCTAGTCAGTTTTCCTCTTTAATAAAAGCTCCTGGAAAAGAGCTTCACCATAACTAGCTTTTGTCTGGGTGAAATAGCCTACAGGGAAATTATCTGTCATTTGCTTGTCAGGGATTTGCAGCTTAATAGGCAGCCAGCAGGCAACCAAGTTCAGACCTCATGACGAATGGCTTCTTCCACAACTTAGTCCACTTCATTATCTCTCAGATGCAAAATTTAAAACAAAAGAAAACTACAGGTACTTGTAGTATTTATTTATGTTCATTCACTCATTCATTCATTCATTCATTCATTCATTCATTCATTCATTCATTCATTCATTCATTCATTCATTCA
>JBBBVU010000001.1:26034563-26049470 GCA_037177055.1 Atherinosoma microstoma | reverse complement strand
TGTGTGTGTGTGTGTGTGTGTGTGTGTGTGTGTGTGTGTGTGTGTGTGTGTGTGTGTGAGAGAGAGAGAGAGAGAAAAACGGAGATAAAGATATATAGTTATAGAGATATATAGCTTCATATGTGCGAGTTTACATTTTTATTTATAAAGAAAAACAATGTTTAAGACATTGATGACATTATGGTATCAAGTCTGTAAAATTTCCAATATTTATAGCACATAGAAAACACAGGGTCCTCCGCAGATTTATTGATCATATTGCTGTAAACATTCAAGGCGAACGTGATGCTGGTGGAAAATCACTCTGTTATGAAGCAGTGGCTTTGGTCTTTCATGGAAAAGAAAACAGACATTTATTATTCCTTGGGCTTGAACAACCACAACATAATTGACCATCATGCTTTCATCTTCTAAAATTGTCATTGGTTGCATATATGTTAAGGGCATCCGAACATGAAAAAAAAAAAAAAAAAATCAAAATACACATATCTAATTTTAGATGGAAAACAACACATTATGTGCAATTATGCATAAACTTGTTCAAAAAAAAAGAAAAATGGTGTACCCTCTCTGTCTTCAATAAGTGACCATGTACTAATAATCAAATACATTTGCCATCAACAAATGTGAGTACATCTATAAAAGCAGTTTTGTCAGTTTGCTGTTAATTCATTGTCAAGGAAGAAAGACATCAGCAATTTTCTTAAAGTAGCAACCGTTCCTATATGTCAATCTGGGAAGGAATATAAGGCCATTTGCAAACAAGTGGAGTCCAAGATTCTACAGTGAAAAAGTTTATGAAGGTGAAATGGAGAGTATTCAGACCGTTTTCAATCTTCACAAGAGTAGACATGCCAGCAAGTTCAAACCTAGGTTATTGTGCAATGTTTAGAGAAGCAGGGAAAACAAACAATCAAACAAACAAAAAAACCTGTAGAGCAGTGGTCACCAACTCCGGTTCTCAAAATCTACCATCCTGCAGGTTTTAGTGTTTCCCTGCTGCAACACACCTGAATCAGATCAACATCTCGTTAACAGGCTGGTGTAGAAGTTGACAAGAAGTTGTTGCAGAACCTTTTCATTTGAATCCGGTGTGTTGTACCAGGGAAACACTAAAACTTGCAGGGTGGTAGATCTCGAGTTGGTGACCACTGATGTAGAGATACATCTCATATTATACAGGCCATAGTTAATGTGTTAAATGTTAAAGTTCATGACTGTATGATGAGAAAAAAAAATAAACAAGAGGGGCTTATTTAGAAGGTTTTGACAGAAGAAACCCTTTTTCTTTCTTGTGAAGGACATGGAAACAGGCCTTGCAAAGCTGCATCTGAATAAACCAGAAGACTTCTGGAACAAAGTCATTTGGACATTCTAGACTAAAGTGGAGATGTTGAATCATAACACAGATCTAAATGTGTGGTGAACCAAACACAGCATATCAGCACAAAAGCATAAAAGCAACTGCCGGGCATGGTAGTGAAGGGGTGATGATTTGGGCTTATTTTACACCATGGGATTTAGTATCTTGCAGTCATTAAGTTGACCACAAAACCCTCTGTATACCAAAATATTCTGGACTCAAATGTGAGACTATCTGTCTGACACGGTCCATGTCCAGACCTAAACTTTATTAAAATGCTGCCAACTAATGGGAATTCACTGAACCAGCAATGTAAAAAAAAAAAAAGCATTAAACAGAAAACTATTACTTCAAGTTACTGGTGCCAAAGGTGTTCCTGCGAGCTACTGAATCATTGCATGCTCTATGTTTTGGTTGAATAAACAATTGCATGTTATAACAAAACAGAATTGTTTTGAAGTCCTCACAGGTTTTTCTGAGCACATGCACTGATTTCCAATACAAAGCTGTGTTGTTTTTCATGCTGTGCTGCCGGACGGCATAAAGATCAATGCCTGCTTCAGCTTTTGAGTGCAGAGATTTCACCAGATTCTCTGAATCTTTCAATGAAACGCTGTAGGAGATAAAAATCCACAAATCTTTTCCATTTTATGACAAGAAACACTATTCTTAGATAATTTGACTATATTATTATTATTATTATTATTATTGGTAACCTAATAGGGGGAACTCAGCACAATGTAATTGAACTGTTTCCATTTAACCTAGTGAAATGATGGTCAAGCTGTTTTTGTATGTGTTACTGGCATCAGATTCAGTAGATACATATTGGGTTAGATGATGTCATTGTAAATATTCAGTTAGATTCACAGAAACTTATTACATCCAAATCATTACGTCCAGGCAAGCAAACATAAATAAACAGAAACATTCTCTATGTGTTTCTATTATTAGCTAAATGACCTTTCATGTTCTTCACAGTGTGATAGTTTCATTTTTCCAGACCAGTGGAAATGGATGCCTTCTGCATGCATATTACTTCTTCTTGATGTGCTATGTTATTATTCATTTATGGATTGTTTGTATATATTTAATAACACAGCCTTGAGCAGGCGATTTGTACCCACTTCGTGGCTTTTAACTTGTCCATTTCGCCCATTGCTGAATCCCTTTTTTCGCTTCTCTCTTGTCCCCAGTGCTGATATTTGCAGTGGATGAGCAGAATGCTCCGTCCTCTGCAAGCTTCAGAAAATGAACACCTCTTTGTGTGACTCTGCAGTGAGCATGTATCACCTGGTGTCAGACCACCAAACAAATTCCAGCTGCAACTTCTCCTCAACGGCTTCCAACTGGACGACCGTGGGCGACGCCCTGCAGCTGCCCACATTCACCACAGCAGCCAAAGTCAGAGTGATCATCACCTTCATTCTCTGTGGCATCTCAGCCTTCTGCAACCTAGCTGTGCTGTGGGCAGCGCACAGTGATGGGAAACGAAAATCCCATGTTAAGGTGCTAATTATCAACCTGACGGTGGCTGATCTGCTGGTAACCTTTATCGTGATGCCTTTGGATGCTGTGTGGAACATAACAATCCAGTGGCTTGCTGGAGACTTTGCCTGCAGGCTGCTGATGTTTCTTAAGCTGCAGGCGATGTACTCCTGCGCCTTTGTCACTGTGGTGATCACTCTGGACAGGCAGTCAGCCATCCTCAACCCTCTGGCTATCAATAAAGCCAGAATGAGGAACAGAGTCATGCTCATTGCTGCGTGGGGTATGAGTGTTGTGCTCTCAGTCCCTCAGGTAAGCACAGTCATCCCTGCTGATACCATGGCCAAAGGGTCAGGACTCATTATAAATGCATTAAACTTTCAAACTGAAGTTATTTAATAACGTAGCCAGCCAGAAATGTCAGTTTTCCTCTCCATCATTCTGATATTAATAAAACCCAACTTATTTTTCCTAAACACCAAACTTTATTCATAGTCTGAGGAAACACATTCGGGTAAAGATCAAAGTGACCAGTAATTGTCTATGAAGACAGCCTGGTTATATATCTTCTTTTTTATTATGGGAACAATATTATTATAGTACAATATATACTTGGTAACAATATAATAATTACAGATATTGTACTGCATAGGCTCATCAATATACCATACATCACCATGGCAAAACTTTTTGGTTGAATTATTTTTCTTAATTATGGTGATCTTGGAAGAACTATCAAGTTAATACTATTGAATGAGCAACCAGCTGTGATTTTACAGACTGAAAACATTTTTTTATTCATTTTTTTTCCAATAAATACTTTTTTCCCCAGTTTTTTTTTATTCAGGTAGCAGAAAGTCTCCAGAGTTGTAACAAAAAAATTGTTGTGGGTCAACATAAGGACAAATTTAAAAAAGAGCCCACAATAATGATAGTAATAATATTATGGTGTAAACCACCATTTGTTTACTTCAACTTTGACCTGAGACAAAAGCTGCTTGTAATTTTACAGTTGGGATCAACACAAAAGTGAGGGTTTAAGGGGGGTCACCGTCTTAAGACAGCATGCAAAACAATTCAAATAAAAAAAATCTGTGGTGAATAAAGTCCTTCATAGTTTCGCCTTTTGTTAATATGGTGTTTTTTCTTCCTATAAAAGATAAGTGTTCTCATCTTTTCCACAAACAGGCCTGCTCACATGCACACTTTAGTTATTTTCCCACCTGCAAGCTGCCCAGAGCAACCACATCCACTCGTTGCACCTCAGTGGTGCATTGAGGGGGAAACAAGCACTGCCTTTTCACTTTTCCCATGCAAGTTTATTCAGCCAGTGCAAGGTTGAAGCCACTGACCCATAATCTAATCCCCTAAGTTTATTCAACTTGTACACCCATACAAGAAGAGACATATAGCTGTGCAGGTCATGAGCTGCACAAAGCTAATGGAGACTTGTGGCACTTGAGTGAAGCATGTTAAAAGAGGATAATTCTACATGCAAACATAAATAAGATGGATGTATCATCTAAGAGAATCAATGTTAATAATTTTTCAGGTCATGGAATGAGTTTCCATTTTTTTTAAAAACTTAGAAAAAAAATATTATCCACATCATTAAACACAAATAGTGAGATAATCTGTTTTTGGTACTTGTGTAATGTGGCACTAAGCTTTTTCATGAGGCAGCCTGCCTTCATGGTTGGTCAAACTGGAACCTGTAAAGACACAAGTGAATGACAAAGTTGTAGGGTTAGCCACATATGTTACCACATATGACAGAAAATGTCTTTTTTCCTTTTAAGAAAAACTATTGTTCTTTTTCCCCCTCAGATCTTCGTTTTTCACAATGTGACCATCATGCATCCCAAGGATTTCACTCAGTGCATGACACGGGGAAGTTTCGTCACTCACTGGCACGAAACAGCGTACTACTTGTTTACCTTTTGTTGTTTGTTCTTGCTGCCGCTGGTCATCATGATCACCTGTTACACTAGGATCTTCTGTGAGATCTCCAAACGACTGAAAAAAGACAATTGTAAGTTTGTCCAGTTGGTATTGTGGTGCCAACAGAAAGTTAACATTTACAAACTAAATTTAGTTTTTAAATATAATATCCTGCAACACATTTTCCCAGTCCACTTCAATTTAATTCTATGATGAGTAAATGTGCTGCAGGAAACCATGATGGATCCTGTAGATTTTTAAGCGCAACAGAGTCTTTATCCACTTTACATTTTCACTTTCTTGACAACTATTGAATAACTTAGCATAGCATTTGGTACAAATGTCATAGCAAGGGCATCTTGATTAGTTTGAGAGCTTGCGTTTCATTTGTTGAAGCAGAATCAGTTTTCTACCTCCCCTTACAAAGGATGTATGAATCACAATGTTTGTGTAAAAATCAATTGGTTTGATTGTACTATCAGCCCTGAACATCTCTCAGTGCAAGGTCATTAGGGTCGTGACCCGATTGGTTGTTGGTCTATTTATTTGCATCTTATACCATTTTAGTCTGACCATGTTAATAAAGTCCCCTGGAAATCTAAAATGAATCAGAGATAATCCAGACCAATTTGAATTTGCCATTTTGTTTGGCAGTCTGATTCCCATTTGAGCCTTCATCAAATCCAAATATAAAAAAACCCAATAGTACTTTTTTTGGGATATTATATCTTTAAAATGTTAGCTCTCTTACTTGGTAAACAAATAGGTTATTTGGTGAACTTTTTCTATGGCAGGAGTTTTGAACCACATCAACAGTTTTGTTCAGAAAAAAGGTACTGAGTAATAGTTATACCATTATACCACTGCAAATATCAAGAATCTCTTAGAAAATGGGGGGAAATAAAGCAATCAGTAAATCCTTCCTGCTCTGAAACAATGATTTTCTGAACAACTGTTCAAGTGATGCTCTAAACAATCAGCTTATTGCTGGTTTCTAGTTGTTGCTAGCCTATTAACCTGGTTAGCCAGGGGTAAACTAATAGTGCCTGTGGCTACACATGTTGTCAAAACAGGCTTTGGTGAACTGTAGCCACCTTTCAGTTTTATCTCTCTCCATGAATTTAATTTAAGCTATCTTTACTAAGCCAATAAGTAAAGGGTTCAATATGGTCATTTTCTCAAAGATGTTAGTCTAATTAGATCTCTTTGTTATAACATGCATTCATATTTTGCTCAGAGGACCATACACTAATGAATGAAGAATATCAGAGACCAAAACTGTGAACAAGTTTTTTAAATGCCTTGAAAAAGATCATCTGGGATAGATCATACAAGCAAAAGTAGCAAAGCAAAGCAAGGGCAACACATAATTTCAGTCCAATCAAAGTCAATGAGAACAAGATGACTGATCCTGAAACACATACATGTGAATCCTGCCTTACAGCAAATGAAACAACAGCTGACAGCTTAGTTGCTAAGCTAAACATAGAAATCACGAAATAAACCTCCATAAACCCAGCAGATTTCTGCAGCTTTGAAATGAAATATAAAATGAAGTCTTCTGTGTGCTCTGTGAGGGCAAAGTGTATTTTTTTTGCCCTTAATAGTTTTTGAACTAAGCTAACTGCTAGTTGTGGTTTTACATCTGTAGATGTGAGTGGTCATCAATCTTTTAATGTGGCCAAACTATTTAGTGTCAAAAATATCAGAATTGTATGATTTTCCAATGTGAACCTTTCCCAAACCTGAAGACTAATCACTTGTAATTTTCCTTTCATTTTAAACTTATGTATTGCTTTGAATTCAAGTCTTTTAATATCCACTCTATTGTATCTCTGTGATCTAATCTGTCCCCAGTACCCTCCAATGAAGTGCATTTGCGGTGTTCCAAGAATAACATCCCCAAAGCCCGGATGAGAACTCTAAAAATGAGTATTGTGATTGTCTTATCTTTCATTATCTGCTGGACCCCATACTACTTGCTGGGCCTGTGGTATTGGTTCTTTCCAGATGACCTTGAAGGAAAGGTGTCCCAGTCACTGACCCACATCCTGTTCACCTTTGGACTTGTCAACGCCTGCCTGGACCCAGTAATCTATGGCTTATTCACCATTCACTTCCGAAAAGGGCTCCGGAGGTATTACGGCAATGTTTCCACAGCAACAGACTTTGATAATAACACAATGATAACTGGATCCTTTATTTGTGCTGCCAATTCTTTGTCACTGAAAAGAGAGCTGAGGTGTCCCAGCCAGGAGAGGCTTATGCTGCGCACTGAAAATCACAGCAAGGCAGAGCCATCATCACCAAGTAGGAGCTTTCTGATAGCTGACAATGATGGAGATAGACCAAACAAGTTCAGTCCTGAGAGCATCTTATGAAAAGGATAACGTAGAAGAGCTCCCCTACAGGTTTTTAATATTGTCGTATAGATCTGTTATCTAATCAGTGTCTGTCTGAAGTGTCTGATTTAACTGAGTGCAATATGTTCTTTTGGCAAACTTATGTACAAAACACAGAAGTCAAAAATTGCAGTAACCTTCAAAATTTGGAATTTTGCATTTTCTTGAAGAGAAGAACCATCATAAACTCAATGGAGAAATTATATTTTACAGGCATCAGCTGTGTTCTGTAAAATTGTTTTCTGTAGCGATCTTGAATTAAATGCATTAACTGTACCTGACGGATTGGTTTGTCTATTACTTGTAAAAAAAAAGTATGGGAAAAAAGAAAAAAGAAACAAATAAACAATTGTTAGAGTAGGTTGTTAGAGGGAGATTGCTGCCCATTATCACAGATGCATCCTGCAGTCACAAATGGAAAGGCCATTTCCACTTCACAAAAGCAAAAGATTGATTTACAACACTATGAAAAAGAGCCTTTGTTCAGTGCAAAGAAAAATTTGTCATGAACATGCCAATTATTACTGATAGGACATTAAAAGCAGATGACTGGTGCAATTTATCAACATACACTCATTTATGGACAACGCGCCGCGTTGGATGCTGTCTGTCTTTGCCCAATTTGTGTTCATCGTCTTTACAAAAGAGTTAAAAATATCTCCTTTTATCTTCATTCTATCTTGCTATACAAAATAAGACAAGTTACTGGCTATATTTTTCACACTATCATGCTGTTACTTTACAATCAACTAGCAGTCTGGCTGGACTCCTGTTTAAATTAAACTGGATCATGTAGGTCTAGCTTAGTCAGCGCCAAGTATCTTTGATACTGAGGTACTCTTTGAACATTCTTTATAGTTTTTTTTCAGCTCATATGTAAAAATTTTGATTAACTGAGTTGATGTGTATTCCCTAAATATACTCACTAAAAACTAAATATGACATGGCTTCCTCACTTGCCTCTTCAAACTAATCTTGTGATACTATTTAACTAGATTAGCACTGCTACGTAGCTTCATGCTAACATTTAGTTAACAGTCATAACATTAGTAGTTTTACTTGCACAGGAACACTCATCAAGAAATCTGCAGCCAAATGTCAATATTTTTAAAGGATGACTACTTTAGGAAACTCCTCCAGTGATCTGTCAATCACCTGAGGCCACCTCAGGTGGGGTGTCGATTCAGAGTTGACCAGTACTACCCTGGCCATCCCTCTGGCTCTGCCATAACACATTGACATTTCTTTTGCATCAGTTGCTAAAATTTGTTTGTTTTTCTTAAAAATGAAATCAAAACTGGAGACACTTGAATCCACAAGATAATTTGCAGGCAGAGCTGCTCAGTGAGAGGATATGCTGACAATAAAAAAAAGAGACGCTTTTACATCTTGCTGAATCATAATAAATCCCCACGCAGTCATGACACCTTTGGTCATGTTACCAAACAGCATTCACCGCCTACTGCAAGCCATATGAAGAGAACTTTAATGACGTCATTCAGCTCTTGGGCTTTTCTCCTTTTCCTAAAAATGTCCCATAGCTTGTCATGTAAATGGTTTGCAGATTCCAAAAGACAAAAACAAACAAAAAAACTAAACAAAACAAACAAAAAAAATATATATATATATTCACATTTCTCTATTATCATGTTAATTAAATATCATTTAGTTCCATACGCTCTCTTGTTAAGATATTTGTCATCTAAGATCTGAATGTTCTGCATATATATATATATATATATATATAAACAAGCAAAATATTTTTGAAATGAATTAATAAAAAACTATAGCTGCAAAGTAAATTCAAACATTTATTTGATAAAGAAAGCTTAAATTTAATTAATTTCAACATACAGGTTTTAAAGATACTTTCTGGGAACTTTGCAAAAAGAGGGTCTCTTCCCCTAAAATAAATTTTGCACTCAATTAGCTGCAGGAAAGATTTATTACAATGTTCATTTTCTTCATTTAAACTGAATAACAGCACCAGTCTTTTATTTAACTATCATATTCCTTATAATACTTCAATGACTGTAATTTGGTCAAATGGCCTGCATGATATCTATGAGTAATGTATGGAGTACAGCACAGTAAAATCAGTCTGAAAAAGACCAGAACAGTCCATTTCATCAAACTCCTGAGATGAGAATTATTTGGTGTATCTCTCCTGGCTGCAACCTTGCTGTCTTTGTTGTACCACCGCTGCAGTTTTCTGTAGCTTCTCCCACGACTGAGCTATACTTTTTTCCCTTTCATCAACAGACGGCACTCTTCACAGGAAAAAACACAAACACACAATGTAACTTTAACACTCAAATGTCAACATTTTGTTTTGTATCCTTACCCAAACATGTCTCTTCATACAATCTGTCCCGTGAAATACATGGACTTTACATTTTCAGACCACAGAATCCAAATCATTCAAACCTGTGCTGAAGGTAGAAGTTAAAGATTTCATCCAGGTTAATGTTGCTCTGTGTTTTTAGTTGTTGTGGAGGGTCTGGATGTGAAACAACATACTCCTTAATAATCTCAGAGTGTCTGAAATGGAAGACAAAAAGCTGGCTCTGGCTGCTTTCTTTAGAGGAAGCATTACTGCTGGTGTTCTGGTCACCTGGGTGAAAGATGAAAACCTTTAGTTCTTCTAAGACAGAACATTTACATTTACTAATGACATGGCTTTCAACCCCACTACCAATGCCCCAGTTATCAATTTCTTTTCTCTTCAAGCTGAAAAACAAAACAAAAAATGCAGTGGTGTTTTAGCCTACCTCGTATAAACAGGGCTTGCTGTTTGGCGTTCATCACATAAACTGGATTGTAGGGAGAGGTAATTTGATGGGTTTTGGGAGGGGTCAGGAAGCACACAGTGACTTTGTTGATGATGTCTTGTAGGAACATTTTTCCATTTGTTTGCACCACAAGTGACTAGATTAGGAAAGAAAATAACAGTAGGAAAACAAGTGTTTAAACTCCCTAATAAATATGAATGTATTTTTTATACCAAAGATTAAATGCTCTTACCACACCCTGCAGGAACGGAACTGATATAGTGAAAGTCGGGAGATCTCTGTGGTCTTTTGGCCTATGAAGACATAGGAAAATAATGTCTTAATGTGTGCCCTTTCATCCTCAGCTCATGGTTTGGGCTCTGGAACCAGTCTCTTCGAGAAGGGCTGGACTCTCTTCCACTCTGGAGTTAGGTTGAGTTGTGCTGAGGAGGTGTGGGCATACTCATGGAGTGCTTCATTCTGCTGCTGGACTTCAGTTCTCACATGGTCAATAACAGTGATACCTGGAAGGGCATGATTGGGAGAAAGGACCCTCTTGATCCGAACCTGAGAGGTGTTTTGTTGTTGGACTTGTGGTCGCATATCTTGGACACTCGGGTAAAGAGAAGGAAGGAGCTGTCAACTGATCACCAACTGGTGATGAATCGGCTCAGAAGGTGGGGGAGGATGTTGGTCAGGCCTGGCAGGCCCAAATATGCCGTGAGGGTCTATTAGAAATGTCTGGCGGAGTCTGTCAGAAAGAGGTTCAACTCCCACCCTCCAACAGAGCTTCAACCATGCCTTGGGTGAGGTGGGGGACATTGAGTTCATGTAGGCTGTGTTACTTGTCTCCATTGTTGAGGCGGCTGACTGGAGCTTGGGCCAAAAGGTGGTTGGTGCCTGTCGTGGCAGTAATCCCAAAACCCTTTGGAGCCCTATCGAGCCTTTTTGGCCTGTGGGACTCTGGAGCAGCTGATAAGTATGGGCAGAAAAGCAGAATCTGGCATTGGATGTCGCTAAGGCAAAAACTCGGGCATGGGAGGAGTTTGATGAGGTCATAGAGAACAACTTCCAGTTGGCTTTGAGGAGATTCTGGTCCACCATCCGGCAATGCAGGAGGGGGAAGCAGTGGCGATGGGATGCTGCGGACCTCGACTTGGGATTTTGTGGGTCAGTGGGGGCAATACTTCAAAGACCTCCTCAATTCCACCGACACGTCTTCTATTGAGGAGGCAGAGTCTGGGAATCCAGGGGTGGGCTTTCATATCTCTTTAGCTAAGGTCACCAAGGTAGTTAAAAAGCTCCTCAGAGGCAGGGCCCGGTGGTGGACATGGCCCCCCCCCCAGAGTTCCTCAAGGCTCTGGATGTTGTGGAGCTATCACAGTTAAAATGCCTCTGCTACATCACATGAACATTGGGGACAATGTCTCTAGACTGGCAGGCTGGGGTGTGCCTCCAAATCCGAGACCATGGTCCTCAACCGGAAAAGGGTGGAGTGTCCTCTCTGTGTTGGGAATGAGTTCCTGCCCCAAGTGGATGGGTTCAAGTATCATGAGATCTTGAGTGGGGAAGAATGGAGCGGGAGATCAACAGGCGGATTGGTGCAGTGTCTGCAGTGATGCAGACTTTGCATCGGTGTGTCGTGGTGAAGAAGTATTTACCAGTTGATCTACGTTCCTACCCGTCTCAGTCTTGATTTACCGGTCAATCTATGTTCCTACCCTCACCTATATTTACGACCTGTGGGTAGTGACCAAAAGAACGAGATTGCGAATACAAGCGACCGAAATGAGTTTCCTCCGCAGGGTGGCTTGGCTCTCCATTAGAGATAGGGTGAGAAGCTTGGTGATCTGGGAGGGGCTCAGAGTAGAGCCAATGCTCCTCTGCATGGAGAGGAGCCAGATGAGGTGGCTCAGCCAACTGGTCAGGATGCCCTTTGGGCGCCACCCTGGTAAGGTGTTCCTGCCAAGTCCAACCGGGAGGAGGCCTTGTGGAAGATCCAGGACATGCTGGAGGGACTAAGTCTCTTGTCTGGCCTGGAAACGCCTTGGGATCCCCCCAGATGAGCTGGAAGAAGTGGCCAGGGAGAGTGAAGTCTGGACTTTGATGCTTAAGCTGCTGCCCCCGCAACCCAAACCCAGATAAATGGCAGGAAAAGGATAGATTATGGATGTATGCTTTTTTTAAAAAAAAATCAAGCTAAATACAAATAATAATAAATGTATAAATAATCATTTTAAAAAAATTAGGGCAACACAATTCTAATTATGAAGGGACAATTTAAAAACATACATTAAATATGAAAAAGATGTCAAACCTTTCAATGATCTGTATGGTGCAGGGCAGTGTCCCATGCCCTGTGGTGACAGTATAACTTGCTCCACTTTTACAAAGCACAAATAAACGGACCGTTTCTGTTGTGAGAATCTGAGAATCATCAGCACACAAAGGCCAATAATCCACAAATTGCATCCTGAAGAGGGTGCTGTTTTCTGCTGGCAATAGGGTGATGGACAGTGGAGACCCTGAGGGAATACAAATAAACAAACACAGCAGAGATTCAAACAGCCGGTCTAACTGCTCCAACTTATAACTGAGAAGTTACATTTTCAACACACACAGCGGTGTGTTAGGAACATTATTATTATCATTATTATAGAGTACTGCTATATATTAATATAGTAAATAGCTTTTTGATGCTGTATCATGTTTAAAAAACATTGTGAAAGTTAAACTCAATTCTATGTAACTAAAACCAAGTCTTCAATATCAAAAAGCCAAAATTGAACTTTAGCATTTTGGTCCCCACAAAATGATTAGACCCGACAGGTATAGTTAGGTCCCAGCTTTCAGATCACGCTATAAAATAAAACAAGCCCACAAATAAACATAATAAAAAAAGTACTTGTGGATCTCTCAACTTAACTCTGTCACTCTGACAGAAACAGTAAAAATTTTGGATACATAAACCCATTCATTTTTAATGAGTAGGTGTGGGTATGGATACAGTAACTACAAAGTACTTTAGTGCATAGTTGTCACCAAGCACATCTGTAAGCATGCTGACGTTTCAATCAATAAATACTTGGTAGTAATCTCTACATTAGCGCACTAGTGCTCTGTGCTTGTGTGTCAGATCACACCTATGTTTAAACTTTGCCTTTATGTAAACCTTGACTATTTGCTTGACAATATTTATGACTGCATTTTGCAGAGTTGTGAAACAAAAAGCTTGATTAAATTTGAAAACAGGAAGATGAAAATATCACCAACAACATGACTGTTGGAGGAAGGATGTGTGTGTTACTGTGACAGACTGGTGACCTATCTAGGGTGTACCCTGCCTATGTTGTCTGGAATAGGCTTCTATGTACTGTAGTTGACATGACTCTACTCATTTCCTCTATAGATTCTTTGAGTTGTTTTATATATATATATATTTTATCACTTCATCCATATATTTTATTTTTTTAAAGTATTTTGTGTTTTTGCTGTTTAGCTTTTTGTAGGTCAGATGCAGCGCATGAGAACATTTAAACTATTTTCTTTTCAGTGTATTATTTTAGCCATATCGACAAATATGCAACAACTATTTAAAATATTTACTACACATGCTATGTCTGAGATACTCCAGCATAAAATTTGCTTACCAGACCGTCTGTCCCAGACACACACCAAAGCATCCTCAAGCCCAAGAGCTATGTAACGGGTGCATCTACTAACAGCTGAGCAGACGATTTCCTTTGCATTTGGCAACACCACATCTGGCATAGGTACCACATCTGCATCAAAAATAAGAAAAGTAAAAAACTAAATGAAAATATTATATAGCCCCTTCTCATATAATATAAAGGCTCAGTGTCATGGACCAGAAAAAGGCAACAAATTTCAAGGGCACAGTTGTGGTGATGCAGAACATTTAATAATTAAGAAATACATGTCTTCCCTCGTTTGTTCTTTGGAGCATTTTGCAGAAAATACTGAAGGAGATTCTGGCTGCCAGTCCACCACACAGTGACAGCAAAAGGCATTCCTGCTGAGAAAATGACATTTATAAGAGCACAGACTGTACTCACTCTTGAATATGTCTCTAAAAGGGTCTGATTGTAGAACAACACCACTGTAAATGTAAGGATGCTTGTATCAGTTTGTGGATAATGGCTGAAGCTTTTAAAGGAAATAGATGTGGAACACTTCCAGTCATTTCCCCCTAACACTATTACACTTGATCTGAGTATGTTCACAGGTAGAATACACCATTTTCAGCCACTGGAGAATCCAGCAGGACAACTATCCATTACAAACCTGGCTGACAATTTGCTTTACACCCATCAGGAAGCTGACCACAGGGCAGAAGAAAGTGATGGGTGCACCGTCTGGAAAAAAATTCATTAAACTATGAGGCAGGAGAGAAATAACCCTTCACAGTTGAGGATTACAGTCTAAGACTCCATTAAACTTAAAATAAAAGCCTTCAACGTAAATTGTGACTAAATTTAATATACTTGTGTTGAATCAATAACAGAGCTTCCAACGCAGCCTAGCTTTCATTTACAAATAGTATTTGCTTAAACCTGATCAAACCTTGGGGTTTTAAGTGTTTCAAGTGTTTTTCCAGAATCTGCACTGAAAGAGGATTTCTCCTTCTGATCACTCCTGCTTGTAAATGCATCAACAGCCAACCAGTGTGTCAAAAAGTCTCTCGTCTGCAAGACCCCAAGTGGACCATCCAGTGTTTTCCCTGCAAAACAGCAGGAACATTCAAGACTTGACAGTATTCTTAACTGGGGATCATGTTCAATTTTAATTCATTCAGCCTGTGTGTACAAAGATAGAGGGAAATTATGGTTTGTTCCATTGATACAAGAGACACACACACACACACACACACACACACACACACACACACACACACACACACACACACACACACACACACACA
>JBBBVU010000001.1:26004523-26034463 GCA_037177055.1 Atherinosoma microstoma | reverse complement strand
ACACACACACACACACACACACACACACACACACACACACACACACACACACACACACACACACACACACACACCTGCACATATGCCATTAAATCCACTCACACACATACATATGATTTATTTTCTCTTTAATCATACGACAGATCAGCTGTGACACATTTTTAATACCTGTGGGAATTTTGGGTGGTGTGATTTTAATCATCACTGTAACTGGAGACCATTTCACACCCAGATCTCCAGTTAAGTTTGGGTCCTGAGGATGAAAAAAAAGAAGAAAAGAAGAAAGCTGCCAGAACTTTTTTCTTGAAATAGCTTTCTGAACATGCAATTCAGTTACAAATAAGAGCAATTGGCAGCAGTTCCATGAGAAAGCAGAAAAATGCTGTTCACAAGAGCGAAAAGAGTGGAATTGCTTAAAAAATGTACACGCTACATATGCACAGAATGAGTGCTTAACAGCATGAAGATAACAAAAACAGCATTAGTTACACTGGATTGCAAATTGTGTCATCCTCAGTGCACTTCCTCTAGCAACAAGAGGCATAATGCTCAGCCAAGATGATTACAGTTCATTACCTGCTTTTGTGATGTCACCATCTCTAACTCTTTCAGCCATGCTGCTGAAGGAAACTGATAGACCTCAAGGCAAACACCTCCACTGCCTAACAGAACATGGGATTCATGTAATTCAGCAATTAAATGTTAAGTCAGAGTTTATCTTTATTCACAGAAGAAAAAGTCCTTCCTTACAGCTGATGGATGCAGCTCCATAATGACCCCCTTCATGTAAATCAAATGTTAAACAAATGCTTCTTTTGTTGACATCATCCTGCGAGTGAAATCATTTGTTATTCTACTTTTGTTTTGTTCATAAACAGAAAAAAAACAAGCACAAAAAGAGAAAATTATAGTATTAGAGAAAAAATGTGACTAAACGCACCATGATGTTGATAAAACTGAGAGGATGAACGCTATCAGAGTGAAGTGCAAACACTCTGGCAACGCCTGTGGAGTGAGATCAGAGAAGTATGACACTACATTTTAATTAATACTCTCAACTTTTCATTAGTTGGATTCTTTGGTATTACTGTTTTGCCTCAGTATTGTACTATTTAATTACTTCAGGATCCCATGTATCTAAAATGTACAAATAAATGTTATTCTGTGTAAATGAACTTGTCAAAATCTGATTGTTAACACAAGTTTGATAAGGAGGAATTGAAAAATAAAGATTAGTTTAGTGTCTAATTAAGAGGCATACCACCCACCCATATCATCAATAGTGCCAAGCAGATAGGTCATTTCAGCCATTCGGGTCATCTGAATCGAAGTAATCTCCAGGTTGTCTTGCAGCCACTCTGCAACACAGAGCAAAGAAGATGCGCACCACACAGACAGGCCCTTGGAGTGACCCAGACCGAGGTACCTGCCATCCTCTGAACATGCCAGGCAGTTGGTGTTCTCTGGAAGCTGACCCAAAGACACAAAAAAATGTTGTAAAGACAAATCCCCCAAAATTTTGAAGTGATCTGGTTTAAAATATATCAGGTAAAGGATAGCTTTAAAGGCCCACTACATAACTTTTCAACCTTAAAACTCTGCTTCCCGGACTTGTTTGATAGTACAGTGACATCTATTATGTGCATTTCTAGGGCCGTCGCGGCCCAGTACCGTCCTGTGGCTGAAAAACCGCACTATAAAACTTTCACATCCGGGACGCCGCCTGCTAAGTTTTGCTTTGCTCACGCAAATGTAAACAAACTGGTAATTTTGAACGCACGTCGGCGGATTCAGCAAAGAAATGTTCGAAGACATTACTAGAGGAAAAGAGGAAACTAAGGAGAGCCAAAGAAGAGCAAAATATGACAAGAGTTGAGAAAAGACTTTTTTTTATATATAAAAAGGGCGATAGGGGGGCGTGTCACTGAGAAAATAGCACAAGTTATATAGTGGGTCTTTAACAAGGAAGTTGATCACGTTGGCATTACTGTTATAAAGTCTGTACATCACCTGTGATCCAGCAGCTAGTTCCAAAGTTGGTGTTTCTCTGGATTTCTCTACTTTGTAAACTGCTTTCATTTCCGGTTTACCTTTTGTGGTGTATTTTGGGGAAAAAAACAAACAAAAAAAGATGTTAACTTGAAACAATAGAGTTTGAATTTGATGAGATATTGATGGCATAAACTGGTCTAAAGAGGTGGATTTTAAGAGATTATTTAAAGTAGGAAAAGACTCTATGTCACAGATGGATAGAAGAGTTCCAGAGGCAAAGAAGGTTTTATGGTTAAAGGCTGTTCACCTCATCATGGACATATGAGCAGATGGAGTAGAGAAGGAAAAAGAAGTGGAAAGAAGATCTAAGAGTTTTGGATGGAAACAAGGATGTATTCAGAAACTAGATGTGTTAAGAAGCTGAGGCTTTTGTAATTACTTAGGCTAAATGGAGTGGTGGTATAAATCAGATCTGAAAGAGTTACACTACTCAAGGCAAAAAATGATAACAGCAAGGATGAAAATCCAGAGGAGAAGGAGGAACTGTAAAGTTAACAATGCCAAGTGAGAAATGAGGACATGGTTAGGATGGATTTATTACCCACCAGGGGCCTTATTCAAAAAGAATCTTAGGGCTAAAAGTAGCTCCTAACCGGCTGATTTATGAGTAACTCCTAGAAAAAGTGGCCGTGTCGGTCCTAAATTTAGGACTCCTAAATATTTTGTTTAAGAGTATTTCACAAAACTCAGTTCCTTAGTAAAAGTTGCTCTCAGCAGCTTTGTGAATAGGTTTTAAGAGGGAACTCTTAACTAAAAATGTTAGTGCTATTTAAGAGTCCTCCTAGTGGTGACATAGGATTCTTTGTGAATACGGCCTCAGAAGAAATTCAGTTTAGTAAATACTTCTGCTTACTTTCACTCCCAACCATCATTTAACACACTTTTCCTATTAGTTTGGAAGATAATCTGCAGTGAGTTTTTCCCTTGTCAAGCCCTGACAGGACAAATATCATCCGAACAGTAATGACTAATCGAGTAAATAAGAAGTATATGCTCTAAATAAGTATAAAATAAAGTATTGATGCTGCTAAGATGAGTTATTGACGTGTTTTGATGGACATGACAGCACAGTTTCTCCACACACTTCTGTACTTAAAGAATAGATAAAGTTAAGCAGAGAAAAGAGCAGTTCATTCACCGAAGGCTCAACAGCAGATTACCTTTGACATCAGTAAGCTAGCTCTTACAAGAAAGGCGTCTTCCATCTAAACTGCTGTAGCCTACAGTTAACTACAAAAGTTCGACTCATTGGATGGAGACGTTCACTGGGTCAGATGTTAGCAAAATAAATAGATAAATGAATAAAAACTCTTACTTTGAGACAGCGGTTTAGAAATGATTCTACCTTAGTTTGACGAATTTCACGGTCGTCATGACAACAGCGGGTCTACGCTTCCTTCCTCAGGAAACGTCACGCCATCAAGTGGCGGGTGCAACTTAACGGAGAAAGCTGTTTGTTATGAACTGGGTAAGTATGGGGTTATATTTGTATTAATTGGATTATCAAACAGCTTAGATTAAATCAGCAAACTTTTAATCGTCCATGGGCAGTTGTTGGCGTGTAAACCTCGTTTTCATGTTTTTTTCCTTTATGGAACTCAAGTCTTATAGCACCTCAGTTAAAAGTGTGAATAAAAACAACAACAACAAAACAACCAAAAAAGAACTAAAATAAAATTAAAAAAAACCAATAATGTTTTGAAGGAACTGCACTTCATGGGAAGTCTGGAAGAAAAGGGAAAAAACTATCAAATTTCAGGACATTTAATAAACTATTCAACTTCAAAAAATATTCCTGCATCCACAGAAGAATTTTTATTTATTTATTTTTTTTACATAATTCTTATACCAACCCTTATGTCTTCATATCAAATATAAAGAGGGCATAACAGTTGCATGGCCATAGACAAGTCCAACTGTGTCTTCACAACCCCTTCCATCAATTTGGTTTAATTTCTGTGTTAAGAGGCATCACTTCAAAAAATAAAAATCAACCAAAGAAAAAAAAAACCCACAAATTAATAAATGAAAATAAAAACTGTGCACATTCATGCTAAAACTGCCATGACATTAAAAGTCAGGAACTAAAACCACAACGTTTCTGGTCTTTCATGTCTAATAACAAATGTTGGCAAAGATATGCTATAGTCCAGACAGTGGTGTGCAAGGAAGCTTCATTACTGTTGAATTTAGTGAAACCTCTCAGAGGGGGACAAGTCTGGTAAACCATGCTGACTGAAGTCTGTACATGTGAAAAAAGCAGAGACAAAAAAGAATATTTTCACAAACTTAGGTATTCAGTTTTGCAGTAAACATGCAGAAATACTGACATAAGTGAAATGCAAATAACCTGCAAGTAAATTTGATCAAATTAATACATGAAGGAACCTCTGAGCAAAGATCATTTAAATTTCTTTATTATTTCGAACCTTGCACAACAGCACAAGAGAAAGTACAGTTGTGTAAATTGCAGTTGATAATCCATACGCTCTCCCCTTTCATCAGGTTGCAGTACAACCTGTTGCCTTAAAAAAGCTTTGAAACACAAAAAAACCCAACAAAAACTGTTCAAGTGGCATGCAATTAAGACTTGATAAGATAAAATCCCATTCAATAATTTTACAAGAAATATATTTTTTTCTTCATGACCAATGATACCTCCAATAAAATATAATTGTGGTTTCCATCAAGTTCAATAATCCACAGATAATTCCCAAATCATCCACTTCACAAAATTTATTATGAAATCTTCTAACAATTTCAACCCAAAACCAGAAAGAGGTTTAAAATTTGACTCGGTTAGACTTGTGCCAGAGACCACTGAAGACACAAACTAATCCATGTTTTCTGAGTCAATCAGGAGCATCAAGAGCAGCATAAAGTTCAGTGGTATTCCAAATGATAGACACCTGAACATTTACTTTAATGATGGTTAAAAAGTACCAGAGGGGTTATAAATGCAACTGATGCGAAAGTCATCTCATCACGGCCAACTGAACTGTGCACTAAACATTTTTATGTATATTATAAACACAGAAAGCCACTTGTGGCATTAAATGAAAGAGTTTTAGATAAAAACCAGTAAGATAAGGCAGAAAACAGATGAGTATGGATAATGACCCTTTTTTATATTGGCAGTTTAAGATCGTAACTTTTAAAAGTGTAATCTTAAGGCTTCTATTTTGTTGATTGCATGGTGACAAAAAAAAAAAAAAACAACAACAAAAACACAATGAACAATTACAACTGAAATGGGCACTGATTATTACTGTGAAAGTGAAGGCTATAAATCAGCTATCTAGGGATGATTCTGAGATTATTTACTGTACATGATAAAGTCCTCAGTTCAGTGCTGCCTCCCCGACTGTCAAATGAGGATTAAAGTAAGCCCAACATGCAGTAAAAGATGAACAAATGCAGTATCACCATGCTTTGTCCCTTACAATACTAGAGTAGTGTCTCATACTGTTTTTATATTTCTTTAGGAGTGCACAAAATTAACTTTTTCCAAACTCAGCTGAAGTTTTAGGTATAGCGGCTGCAAATCTCTGCTTGAACCCCTTTGCTGCAACATTAATCCATTCATATACAGAGAGGCCTGTAGGGGCAACTTTCACTCAGAAACTCACAAAACATAGACATAATACATAATAAAATATGATAGCTTTCGTCTAGTCACAACCACACCCCCACATCGCTATCCCAGCTGCCTGGAAACACTTTAATTCAACAGGACCAGATGCTATAAGCTGAAGAGACCAAGTTCAGGGGGGGGGGATGATAAAGGCTTAAAAATAAATACATCAGTAGTTGTAAGCAAAAAAAAAGAAAAAAAAAGAAGGAGACTTTTTTCACTGGGTTAAAATACTTCAAACCGGGCATGTCACTGATAAACAATGTGTAAGCATTTTGGTTCATTACCAGCTGTTCAAAAGACAGGGAGCGTGGTTAATAAATACTTAGAATATATAATATTAACAACTCAAGTGCATTTAGGAGGCGACATATGTCAACTAACTTCAGCAGGTTCTATGTGAACATGTAGCTCTTAACATCATCATCCAAATAATTTCCAATTTTTGCTCATTAAATTACACTGCTTTTAAAATGGCTCTGAAATTAGTGTGATATGTAAGGATGCCATGCTCCTCGTAGGGAGCAAACAACAACATAAAACCCGGTGATTAGAGAAAGATTCCCTTTTACTTAAAAAAAAATAAATCCTTGCAAATATCTGCATCAATATTTTTGATGCAGGAGTTGCTTTAACTCTTGCAGGACACTGCAGACTTAAATGGATTTATCTCACTCTCTTGGCATAATAAGATATAAGTCACTCAGAATATTTTAGTTTTTTGCAAAGGGTACCTTCAATCATTTGTCACAAAGGATGCTGTTATCATATGAAACTGAAAACTGTCTACTCTTTTACACTCCTTATTGAATTATTAAAAAGTTGAAAAAGGAGGAATAGCCTGAGGGAATATTGGATTTTACAAAAGTGTCAAAAACAAAAGAATAAATTAAAGTCTTTGCCACTTTTGACAAATTCTCAAAAATGGTTTCCTCTAACATTTTACTTTTTGCCAAGGTGACTTTTTCTGGGTTCTCCTTTTTGACTTTCCCCCAAACAGATATACTCAGAGAAACCAGTGAAAATATTGGTTTTTGTTCTCATATTATTAGTGATCACAGTATCGTCTGTGGTCTTGACAGAAGCGGTCTGATGATGGCTGCAGTCTCATTCAAAACTGTCATTCATGTAAAAATGCTTTAGATGCTTCTAAAAAGATCTGCAAGCAAATGCTATAAGGAAGCTTTAGAGAGATCATAGTCTATGATGAGCTGTTTGATGTACGACAGTTTCTCATGAAGATACTCGCAGCGTTTCTTCTCTTCCCTGTAGCCTGGAAACTTCTGTGGAGACAGAAGACATCATGTCAATGAAATGATTGCCCTTAATTCTTATGGACTGCATCCAGTTAAGTAAAGGCATCCAAAATGCATGGACATCCATCTGAGTAACATGTAAGCAAAAATGAAAAAAAAAAAAGAAGATAATTGATTACTTATACTGCTGGTAAATTGTGATTTTCTTTAATATGTTTTGACTGTTAAAGCTCACAACTTATTACTTTGGAATAGTTACACAACATTTCACCATCTTGTGGAGATGTTTATCTAGTGCAACGTGAAACGTGATCTATGGAAGCCACGACCTCTACATCAATAGGAATAGAAACTATGCTGTATTCTATATGCATGAAATCTGCACAGTAACTTTGAACTTTTCTTGCTTTCAATATTTTTAATGATTGTTTTTTGTGTGTTTAAATGATTTTATTGTAATTCTAGCTGCTTTTTTATCTGTAATGCTTTTAATGTTTTATGTAAAGCACTTTGAATGGTCTTGAACCTAAAAATGTGCTATACAAATAAACTTGCCTTGCCTTGCCTATATCATGGTCACTGCCATGAGAAAAAAGGTGAGGTACAGTTCATAACAGAAACTCTCAACCATGCAGGCTTATACGTTTACCTAATCACCACTTAACCACACAACTCTTTGGACTGTCGGAGGAAACTCATAGAAAACCTTCTCATGCAAAGAATGACAGCTTTTTTACTAGTAGCCGCCAACATGAAGGATATGGGAATTCATCTCAGACTTCTGCTAACTGGTACAATAATCCCTTGTTCACTGCATTTCATGTTGTCATTCAACTACTTTGTGGCACATTTGTATCCTTCAGTTGGCATCAAAACAATGGATCAATATTTTGTGATGGTGTTACTCCAAAAATTGAAGGTACCAAAGGAAGACATTTTTGGCTGATTTTGATTAATTGATACAAAGGAATTACAGGAGGAAAAAAACAAAAATACCATTTAAATGTTTTTTTCAATGCAATTACCTTTCGATATTTGTTGTACTTTTCTAGTATTTGGTCTTCCATTACCTAAAAAGAACAAAACACAAATCAAACTGTGGGCATCAATTTAGCTACAGACAAAAAAAAATCTCTTAGCTCCTAATTCCGACCAGCTCTGGATGTTTACCTTATATTCTCGTGTGCCGGGGGACAGGCTCTTGATCTTAGAGCCAAGTTGAACAAACATGTGAGTTATGGTGGCGATCCGAGAGTGGAGGTCTTTGTACTCATCATACTCTGAACAGAAATCCTCTTGGTACCTTTGACGTTGCTCCAAGTTTGTTATGGGACTGTACGTGCTGCAAAGAGACAAACACCAAAACACACCATCAAGGATGATGTAGCCATGATGTTACAGGGCCTTATATACAACGTAAATAGTCTGATATAACAGATTTTGGCATGGTAACAAACTTATCTGGATCTTACCCGACAGATAGCTTAGGAAGCAAACATTTTTTTTATATCAAGCATTTTAAGTAAGATTATTAGTTTTATCTTTCATGCCACTTCATTCTGTAGTACCAGTGTTAGACACAAGATGGCAGCACAAGGACATACAACCATGACTAAGACAACTGGAGACTATTAAGTTTCTTTCTTATTTACTTCATGTAACAGGAAAACCAACACTTACAGCACATAATCTGGCTTCTCCTCAGAGACCACAGCATTTGTGATGTCAGGATCTGAAGCAAAAAGAAAAAAAAAGGATAATATTACATTAGCTTGAGTCAATACAGTTACTGACATGACCCTCTGCCATTGTCTGACTGTTAAGCAAAGTGTTTTTTTTGTGTTTTTTTTTGTTAAAATCCACATAGTGTGACTGTGTGTGTTCCTGCCCGCCTCTGTAGTGACTGGCTAAGAGCTTGAGGGTGTCAGGGGAGCTCTCAGCTTAGAGACCCAGAGCATAGCTCAAGCTGTTGTTGAGTCACTCAGCCACATAAGACAGAGAGGACTCAAGAGGGTGAGCTTAAGAGAGCAAACACAGCCATGCTTATGAGATAATGCCATACAAAAGCAGCAGTGGGGTGTCAGGTAAACAGCCAGAGTGACCTCACACACTCACTGGTCATCTAATAGGTGTGGTTAAACAGTTTTAAGCAGGTTCAGGGGAGAAACAACAGTTGGGACACATGACATATGGACGTGAATGATACATGTAGTGTAGTGTGAATTAAAACAAAAACTGCCATATGGAAAAACCAAACATCCACAGAAATAATACATCAGTAAAAGGTGAACAATGCAAAAAGGGGTCTTACTGTCAAGTTTGTCTGGATTCTGCTTGAGATCAGGGCTCAACTTGAACCATTCACCACCCGTGTCGTCTTTCAACCTCTCCCGATCTTTGTCTTTGTGCTTTTTAGATTTCTTCTTTCTGTACTGGTTGTTGGAGAGCTGCTGCTGAGGGCAGTCATGCTGGGATGGCAGGAGGCCGTTTATTCTGGGATCTTGCTCCCTGGTCTCTGAAACGGGTCCCTCAGGGTTGCTGTAGAGTTTGTGCATCAGAGAAAAGCTGTGGTGGCCTCCACATAGGCCGTTTTGGTTATCAGTATGGTTACTTCTCTTTTGAGACTCAGTCTTTGAGTGAAAACTGGGGTTAAGGGTCAGAGTTGCATTATCGTGTGCTTCTTTGTTGATGAAGAGTCCATTCACAGAAGACTGGTGTTGCAACCTCTGATCTGTAAGTTTTTGTCTCTTTGCTGTCAGACCTTCCAGTGAGTCAAAAGGCACGAGGCGTTTCTGGAAATGAAAGCAGTCAGAAACAGAAATTTATCTTAAAAATACTTTTGCTCACTTTTCCTACAAATCATGTGAACAAACTGCAACTTAGCTTCATGTCAAACACAACCCAACTTTACTTGAACTGACTTTACCTAAGACAGATGAAAAACTACATTTTATTATTTATATGTGCAGAAAATAATTTTTTTTGTCATAAGCAGTAGCTTACATCCAACAGTAGTGACTTCTACTTATAATGAAAGGTTAATTACGAACCACTGCAGGAGTTTTTGCTACACTTTGATCCTCTGAGGTCTTCTGTATCAGTGAGTTTGCTTGAAGATTTCTTGATTGGTTGCTGATCGATGGTTGCAATTTTCTGTTCAAGACAGAGAAAGAATGGACACCATATAAATCTGAACAGGTGTCATGAAGATTTACTGGAGACTTTCTAAAGCTTCGACTAAAAGGGAAACACAGATTCTTAGACAAGCAGGTAGAGACAAGCATTGCTCATGAGTGCTGATTAGCATTTTTACAGAGACATGTGAGACCAAACATAGAGAATGCGGTTAAAAGCAAGAATGTTACTAAAAGGGCTTGTTCTTATCTACAACTGAAAGAAAAGAAAAATAGAGAAAAAGAAAGTTTCTGTGTCTAATAAGCAATTTGTAAATTAAGTCACTGGCAGTCTGTGTGGCCAGTGGTCAACAACCAATAAAAGAAAGGCACACTAAAGTGCACCCTAAGTCACGGGAAAAACAGCTGTTTAAAGAGCAGTAAATGTAGTTTGTTAGGAGCACCTCTCCTCTAACCTACCTGGCCAGCAGCCTGCTGATCAGCTGCTTTTCCTCCTCGCTGTAGCCTGGCCAGTCCCTCTGCACATGCTTGAAGAAATCATCCCTCAGCAAGTAGCTGCTGTCTTTGGGATTCAGTCTGGCCACCTTAAACATCAGAAGACACATCATTTTAGCTAAACAAGTAGGATACTGTGACTTCCGGAGATGTGCACACAGTGACCACGGTTGAAGGCAAGTTTACTCTGATGTATAGTTTCTTCGAGAAACAATCGGTTCCTCAGCCACTCAGGGCTCTACCATGTTCACCACCTTGAGGTTAATCAGCCCTGCTGTTCAGAGTGGAACAGGAAGGGCAGCTGCCTGCTGTGGTGGACAAGAGATGAAACCGAGCCAAAATAATTGAGATTTGAACCTGAACACAGGAAGGTCCATTTACAACACTGCCACTCGATAAATGAAAATATTCACATATTTGAGAGTTAATAAAGTCAGTGTTTATTAAGATCAACTAATTGGTTTACCTTATTTTCCTTAATAAATTCCAGATATTTATACTATTCTGCAAAAAAACACAGTTGATCTTTCAGATCAATGATTATCAACTGATACACAAAGTTTCATGTAAAAGAAGTGAAATGAACATTTATATTTCTTTTTGTTGCACTGTCTGAAACATCACTGTTACATTACTCCACATCTAGGTTTAGTTTTAATGTTAATTCTAAACCTGTGTGTTATATTCCAGGATTTATTCTGTTTGATCATTTGAAAACATGTCTCATCATGATGGGTAAATTATGTTATTACAATATTTAGTAATTTCTAGTTGTGTCATTTGGGTAAAAGAAATAAAGCTTCTCACTAGCTGTAATTTAAGAGTGGTATTCAGCATTCCTAAAAAGCAAAACTCTCCCTGTGCTTGTGGTGCCAACCAAGTCTCAGGCTCTCTTTCTCACAGTGTATTAGTCTCCCGTCTGATTGCTCTTCTCTGAGGACATCTATCTTTCTGGTGCCTCCTGACAGAGAGGCCCGCCCAGCAGCAAACACAATCTCTGAAGAGACAATTACAGCCACAACCTAATTACTCACACGCACTGACACAAAAACCACATGCATGCACACACGTCAACACGCAGAGGGCCGGGAAAAGACAAACACTGACGCTGCAAGTAGAAACAAACATGCATCATTTAGGAATTACTCAAAAATGTATACAGGAAAGTCACAGAAAGTAAACTCTGAATTAGATCACAGCTTCAGTTAAAGCACAGCTGGTCCTCATTTCTTTCACCACCACATTTAATGTTTGCTAGGCCAAATAGTGGCCTCTAGTTTTCAAAACCAACATGGGTTACATATACTTTAAAAATGAACTTAATTTTTTTTTTGTTTGCCATTTTTACATTTGAGCTAATTGCTAGGAATGAGTGCTGTTTGTTGAAAGCAGTTTTTTAAAACATGAGGTCAATCTGATTTTATAATGGTTGGAACATTGGGTTCATATGTTTTATTGTTCAGTTTGGGTTTTTATTCCAAAAACACAAAAATCAAACAAGAGCCATTAGAAACATGTTTATATGGATGCAAATGAGTGTGTGTTACAATGCGGGAAGTTTACAAATATATAGGTCAAATGTATTAACATACACACAGATGATCGTTGCATAGCATTTGCTTTGTCGCTATGTTTACTGCATAAATGTATCTGAAAATCAGTGTGAAGCGTTTGTGTAAGATATGGGAGTACATGTTTGCATGTTGAGTGTCTGTGTAAATATTAAGGATGTGTTTTAAATACCTCTTCAAGTATGGCACCCAGCTCGGCCTTGTCCTTTGGTCCAGCTTTTTCTCGTTCCAGCCACAGCAGAAGCTCGGGTTTTCTGTATGGTTTGAGGGCCAGCAGGTGAATGATGCGGTCCTTCAGGGGTTTCTGGGTCATGGTGGGCATACTGCCGTTCCTCCGGTTGTTGGAGGACTGCTTATATAAGCTGGTGTCTGGGGCAGACAGGGGAGCTGGTTTTTTCTGGTACTTGATGCATTTGCCTGAAAACACAGAGAAAAAAGCTCACTTTATCGGGGTAAGCGGTACTTTGTCAGATAATGCAATTCTTTAAAAAAAAGTTGCATTTTCATAACATTGGCCTCAATACTCCAGGTTGCATCATGTCAGAAAGGAGGTCTTTATGAAGTGTATGAATTATGTATGTATTTACATTCCACAACACATCCCTCTCCCTCAGACATATTAGTTGCCAGTTCACTTAACATTTACAGAAATGTAATGTCTGTAAGTGAAGCATTTCATATTTATACATATTTATGGAGGAGGTCAAACACAGGCACCAAGATGTGACAGAGAAAAGACTGATTTCACAACTTCAAACCACCTCTACTACCTGTTCAACATAAGAACATGTTCATAAATCTGCAACATCTTTACAGCTGGATGACTGATGTGAACATTTTTTTTTTTCAAATCCGATATCTCCAAACGACCATCAATACATCACTCGTGCTTTAAAGCCTGCAGCTATTTTTCCTCAGATGATCGATTATTGCTTACATCCCTACAGCAAACAGAAGGGGCATTATGGAGCAGTGAAAGCCATCTCTCTCTCTGCACTAATCCCATTATAGGTTAATCTGTGCTTTGAAGGTCAGCATGGGGGAGAGGTCCAGGAAAAGAGAGCTTTTCTGTTCAACCTGGGTCTAAACTGTGTCCAACTAAAATATAACATAATGCGTTGTCACTGGTCTCTTTCTAGTCATCAATTAGGATGAAAAAACACTTAAAAGTCTCATACTTTTATGGGATAGTCAGACATTTCAGCCTAAGCCTCATTTTTCCATGTATTCAAAATAAATTATTACTTACAGGCAAATATAAATATATTTTGTCACAGAAATCATGCTGAGAGAAAAATCATGACTGGCAACCATTAAATGTCACTCCAGTCCAATAAACCTGAGCAATCATGTCCAGAGAAGTGGAAGATGAGTTGGTATAGGAAATGTAAATGCAAGTGAGAGCAGAGGGAGTTGCCCTGAAAGAGGCTGAATAACTTTACATAGAGAAAAAACTTTCTAAAAAAACAAAACAAAAAACAAAGAGAGGTTCATTAGGGGTTGGTTTGTACTTTTTACCTTTAGGGGACAAGGAGTTGTGCAACAGTTATCCTGAGATGACTACTGGTAGTTAAAAAGGAAAAGAAATCTGACACCATAAAATGCTGTTGCAAGAGCAGAGAACTTGTGCAGACAGAGAGGAGGTCATTGTATTTGCTGCTTGTTGCTAATCTCTCTCCGAGTCTATTCTTCCTTTTTTCTTGGAAATCATCTGTATATTCATGCTCAAATGAATAAGGATGTCTATCAAACTTGTACACCCCCACTGAAATGGGTGAAATTATACATTATATAAATGGTGAGGTGTGAGAAGAATCTTTCCGACTTTTTTAATAATCATCATCTCATAACATACTGGCATGTTCAAATACCACAGGCAGCCAAGGCGATAACTCCACTGAGATGGAACAAAGTGAAATTTAAACATCTCTCTGCACCTCTGCAATATGAGACATGAGTTTTTTTTTTAAATTCCAAACTCAAATACAGAAAAAGTATGGAGGGCAGTGAATTAATTTAATGATAAGTAGTCTCAATTTACCTTGATGCAACAGAGGATGAATGTTTAATACTAGAACATAAAGACATCTATGTAGCTTCTAATGATCAATTAGCACCCACTAGCAACCTGTTTGGAGAAACCCAAGAAGAGATCACTGTACAATACCGATCACAATATCCAAGTAATCCCAAATTTACATAACAGCGTAAGATCCCTCCTTTCTAAAGTATCCTGTCCGTCTTGTAGTTAGCTGCATTGATATATTTTTAACCTGTCAGGCTTCTAATGTGTGGAAGCTCCTTATATAACCTACTTTATATAAAAGATGATGGTAAACATTTACTTAACAACAGGTCCATCTTTGAATAATTATGCCTTGCAAATCAACACAATCTCAACATATAAAGCAGACAAAGTTATTATTTTGGCTTCCTGTTTGCAAACACTGCTTTCTAACTTGTTCCTCCTTGACAAGTCAGCCAGAGAGGAGTGAAAGGTGGTGTTTAAAAAATAGAAATGCAGCCAGTCACAGAACAAAGAAGCAATTCAGAGATATAAAACCTTATTTACAGGTTGGTTTACAGTGGTTTTATACATGTTTTACTCCTGCGGACCAGCAAGGTACAAGAAAAAAAAAGAGCAATTTCTACAGCTTTCCTCTCAGCAACACAGCTTTTCAAAGTTTCATTTTTTCACTTGAAGTTACATCCTCAGAGTGAAAATGGGAGTTAATATATTAGAAGTTTCCCTTTGGCACTGTATGTTCTCCACATATAATAATCTGATGTTACATAATCTACACAGTCTAAACTTGGTCCAGATTACCCAGAATTTCAGCTTCCTTGGAACTCCATCCTTGACATGGGGTCAACAAGGATCACAAGGAATAAAAACAATAAAAAAATATTGCATTACCACAACAAAGGTTGGAGTGAAGGGAGGGGAAAAATGGATTTCCAGGCCAGATACGACTAAAAAACTTTAAGCACCCTAGCTTAAAATTGAAAGACACAAATATATCATCTGTCAACTTCAGTTTTTTATTTGCATAACAACAGTCTACTTCTTACTCTTTTTTCCCATTTTATTTATGTTTCAATTATTTTTCTGAGGATCAGAGGTTTGTGACACCAGTAAGTTATTTCCAGACATGCATGTGGCAACACTGCAAAATGTTAACATGCTAGGAACAAATATTATAGTTTACAATAACTAAAAAGCAAACAGAGCATGATAAACATGTTTTGTAGACGTTTCTCTTTTTCTTTAGAACTGTCTTCCAGTTTTATACATTAGAGTGTGGCTTTAATTCTTATACTGTCCTGCTGTTCTCGAAAACAGACAGTTGGTGACTTTGAACAGTACCAAACATAATTTGACCAAAACTACAAAAGGCCATTTTTGAGAAGGCGAGAGAAAAATCCCAAACCCCAAAATAAAAAAAATAAAAAAACATATTGAACTTATTTTAGTCTCAATTGCAAAGCACAGCCTGCACATCTGGTTTTATTACTCATCACAACAGGAAAATATCTGTTTTTCAACTTTAACCAATGAATTAAACAATATTTTATTAAAGTGAGCCAACTATTCCTATTACTTTTATGGGTGCCATTACATTTCTATTTTTGTTTTTATATGGCATTGTATCCTCATTCAATTTGCTTTTCCCACTTAAAATATAACTATGTTTTTCCACCACAAGGGCCTGAAGTCTGATCTTACTAGGATGTGTAGCTCCTGGTTTGATCTCAATGGCGGAGCGGCTCCAGCTATCCTTCTCCACCTGAGACATCCTCTCGCGGGTCATTTGGTAGGAGTCGTCAGTGGCGCACACAGTGATCTTGTCCTGGATGTTGCCTTGACCTTCAAGCTGCTCACGACCATCACTGTGAAACAAAAGACATGCAGCAGCTAAAGTGAGGGGCTGTTACAGCTAGATGGTAGATTCTGTAAAGATATAGTACTGTATATTGCTTTAGAGCAGTATAGTATCCATGCAGCCTAACATGGATTTGTGGTGAAAGCTGGCTAAGACAGCTCAATGGTTACTGTATCTTATGTCACAGGCTAGATATAGCTCTGCAGCTTGGTTTAAAGCAGGGCAGAGCTTGTGGAAAACCTCCCGGATTACCTTGGCTCCTGTCGGCATGCTTGCAAAACAAGGATCATCTTGAACAAAAGTAAATAGTTTGATACCTAAACCTGGAGTGCATGAGTCCTGTAAAGGGGATTTACTGTGCTGCCAAATTCATTTTTCATCCCATATTAAAAAAATAGTGGCCTTTTATCCTCATCCAATGTTACGTTTTCAGAACACAATTACATACGTGATCATTGACCATCTCTGCTCTTTATCCTCTAAATATGAAAATACATGCGGGGGCACAGAGAGCAGGATCTCGCCCTCATTGCTTTTGCTCTATTTTTCTTGGCTGCAGCAAATGACTGGGAACCAAAATCAGTAAAGTTTGTCCACAATTAGCTCTATCTGGCATACAGAAGCAGAAACGAAGTACAAATTTTAGTTTCCGAGCATATCCCCTCCATAAATAAAGCATAACAGATCTCTCAGTAATGAGAGGCTCGGCCCAGAAATATGAAAGAAATTACAACCGCCCCACGCTGTGTGCAGAAAACTCGGACCTAGCTGCGCCTCCTAGTACATTATTTAGAATACAAAGAGAGACGGAACCGGTTTTTCTAAAATATGTTTGTCTTGGATCACATGTGCCACAATCATAAGATCACTAAAAATCCAAAAAGGTTTTAGACAATTTAAGAATTTAAGTGGAGAAGAAAAGTGTCTGGAAAAAGAGCAGGTAGAAATGTGAAGAAAAAAGCATAGCTTTTCTTATAAAAGACAAAATAACAGCAGCAACACTGGACTTTGTCTACGTTTTGTGAAAATAACAGGTTTTAACTGATTAACACCATACCTTGAAACATACTGATGGATACAGTCAAAACTGGCTTGCGGTTGGTCTTTGCTGTCACTGGATAAGTAGAAGGAGAAGACGCGAAGAGCAGAAGGCGACTCTGAGGTGGGAGCTGGGATCTTAATGTACTATGAAGAAAACATCAGGAAAAACCAAGAAAAAAAAATCAAGGGTGATTTCAATAAAAACAGATGTACAAACCGACAGACACACAACCAAGTTGTATAAGCACATAAAAACAAACACAAATGCATTAATATGCAACACATACTCCTTGTTTCAATGCATATTTTATGAATCTTTCTTAAGCAGGTTACATAAAGAATTGTGTGGCTTTACCACATTCATTAAAATCGAAAAAGGGCATCTTGCTCTACTGGCTTAGCATCAGCCAATTGCTATAACTTATCAACCTTCAACTAAGAATTTATCATTTATTTTCTCTCCAACTGTCAATTTATTGCCGGGAACAGCAATTATCAACTCAGCAAAATTTCAGCTGCCAAAGGCATTGTAGCCAAGAAACACAAAGCTGTCCAATCGGCATGAATCAGTACATATTTTCACAGACAGACAGCCTGCAGCAAATAGCAGCCTAACAAATTTAATCAAATCTTAAAAAGAAATAGTTCATGTAAATATTGCTAATCATTATCTACTTGAAGCATCACTATTCATTACGCCCAGTGACAGGAATGTGTTAAAGGACTAAAGCAAACAGGGTGTGTATCCATTTTCTGGGTTGACAATAGTCATAAAATTCTTTAAAAGGAAGAAAATCAAATTACAACAGAGCTATTTGAATATAATGTCTTAAAATATTATGAAACATCCAAAAATATAAAAAAAAAATCTTCTGTGCTGATGGTAAATTTGCGATGAGATGAAAAAAATAAAGGGAATCCATCTTCTGGATGACAATAATTAATAGTTGTAAGTATAGTGTTAATCTGACCAGCAGACTCTAAAATGTATTGGTTACATGCAAATACTCAGCTATAATAATAATAATAATAATAATAATATTATACATGATATACAGTGTTGCTCATAAGTTTACATACCTAAGAGAAAAAGATTTCTTTCACTCATGGTTAGTGGTTGAGTGAAGCCTTTCATTGTCACACAACTGTGTTTACTCTTTTTAAATCATAATGACAACTACCCAAATGACCCTTATCAAAAGTTTACACACCCCTGTTCTTAAAACCACGTATTGTCCCCTTTACCATCAATGACAGCTTGAAGTCTTTCCTGGTAGTTGTGGCTGATATTTTTGTCGGTCTACCTACTGTGGTTTGGTTTCAACTGAATCCCTCATTTTTCCACTTCTTAAATAAAGTTTGAACACCATTGATGGCATTCTCAATTGCTTGTATATCTTTTTATATTCCTTTCCTGTTTTATACAGTTCAATGACCTTTTCCTGCAGATCTTTTGACAATTCTTTTGCTTTCTCCATGACTCAGAATCCAGAAACATTGGTGCAGCACTGGATGAAAGGGTCTGTCAGGACTCAGGAACCCAGAAACTCACTGACTTTTAGCCACACACACTGACTACAAGCAAACAGATCACAAGTGAGGATGGTTACCTTTAATAGCCATTCAAACCCGTTTGTGTTAACTTGTGTGCACATCATCAGGCCAAAGCCATCAGAGTGTGTAAACAATCACAAATTGTGCCATGTATGTAAACTTATGAGCACAACTGTACACATAAGGGTGACATGCAACAGGGTCCAGGTTACCACACAGTGCCAGGCCATTCTGGGACAGACGGCAGACAGTGTTGCTACAGCCAGAGGGTCCGAAGTTGAACAAACACCTTTCTGAAGCAGAAGTGGCACTGTGTAAAGTTCCACAATATACTGCTGTGAAACTTGAGGTTGAAGTTGGTTTATATGGCAAAAATTTGCCACACTTATAGCCCTCATTCTGAGTAGATTTCAGCTTCATCTTGCTTGTCAGGTTCTGAATTTCTAAACTGAGAGCGCCCCAGCTGCTGTCTTCTGCAGTTAAGACACAGACTACCCTTGAGTATTTCACACAACCCTGGCTCAAAAAAACCAAAACTTCTCTTTAATCGATTCCAGACTTAAACAACCAAATCTTCTTCCATTCATTCCTCATTGATCCACACAAACAATCATTTATTTTACATAGATTGTTCAACTTCAGTCTTATAAACATAATGATACATGTATAAATCTTGCACCAGAGTACAGGAAGAGATTCATTCTGTTTCCAAAGCATGAAAAAGGCAACAGGGCATAATTTCTATCTATTTTCCAATATTAATGCCAATAAATGCCCATAATTTCTTACAAGATTTGTGCGTATCATTAATTTAGCTATAAACCTGGGTTTAAAAAGTAGAATAAAAATTTATAGAAAAAGATTCATCCTTAAATAATACCTCAAAATTTTATTTAAAAAAGTTGACCTTACCCACCAAATGCTCCATTTTTGATTTCATAGCGTCTTCATTTAGCATTATGTGTGTAAATACAATGCATAATGCACAGATGCACACACAGAAGATTTAGACTCAGATTTGGTACTGCTCTGTAACTGTAAATAAATCTCCTTGGGTAAGCAGTGTTTTTAAGAGTTTGCCCCACTGAGGCGTCCTTGAGATCTCCTGGCAGACTCAGTGGAGCGCAGCAGAGCCAAGCCTGCAACCTCCAGGGCAGACCAATGCACACAGAGACACACACATACACATAATAACAGCTTGAGAGAAAAGGTTAGGATCTATGCTGCTTTGACCAGTGAAAAAGATGTAATTACAGGTCTCAGAGCAGAATTCTGAAATATTCACTGGCACTTCCAGTTACATGGGAAAATTACAGCACTGCACCACAGAACCACTACAGGAGGTCAAGGGGACACACATAAGTAATTACTAACTCACTCACAAGCTGCTTATGAGCCATAAACAGAGTTAGTTAAGTCTCAAAATGAAGACTCATAAGCAGAAGAGAACCATGGGGCCTTCACACTTCACACATCATTATGAGGTTGGATGCAACCTGAAGCTCAGTTTAAATGGGGGATGTTCTCTGCCATCTATTGTTCCAGTATACACTACCAGTCAGACGTTTGGACACACTTTTAGATTTAATGGGAAAGTGTCCAAACTTTTGACCGGTAGTATGAATACATACACTGTATGTAAAAATAAAGTATTTTTCATTTCAAATCATTCATATTGCACCATTTTCAGACTTTTCCACTTCCAATTGTAAATGGGAACCAGATCTGCCATGATCTCAAAATTAACCAAAATGCTGACCTCCTCTGTTGTTGCCATGTTTATCTTTTTGTTTGCACCCTACAAATTTGGCAACTCTATCCAGTCTGAGTACACAAACAAACAATAATGTGAATGATTACGCTCGTGACGGAGCTGGTTGCCCACGCCAATGTGTAAATAGCAGGAATATTCCCGGCCTTAGACAGTTACATCAAACATGTTAAAAGGCCAAAAATGTGTGTTTTGGGGGGGGTTGGTCTAAAAATAGTAAATCCAAGGTACAGGGTGATTGCATATAAATGAGCAAAAGTCACACTTATAAATAGGCCCACTACAATGCATTAGCCAGGAACTACCTAGCTAACTGGTCCACATTCATCATAGAAATGGATCTTCCCTGGATGCCAATCTCCATAGAACTTTGGGTTTGGGAATAATGAGAGCAAGAAAAACTGGATTCATTTTGTGAAGACTAAAGTTAAAATGAGACAACTGCAGACCTGGCAACACACCAGAGCAAGCAGCACATCACAGGGGTTTGAGGGCAGCACAGCTTCGGAGAGAACTGAAGCTTCAGGGGTAACTACAGTCAGTTGGTCCTCTGTGGATTAATTTTGTGCAGGACTGCAGTGACAGAGACACTTATCAGTCAGGGTGTTATGCAGACATGCCCCAGTGTCTCACAGTAGAAAGCACTACTCATTTTCTTGAGACTTGATTTTATGTACTTTTTAAAAAAAAATTTAACCACTCATTTGGCGCTTGCCAACGTTGTCTGTAACGTGACAGATTCAGAACAAATATTTGACTCTGCTTTACTTTGACTTTAATCATCCTTTAAAAAAATGTTTCTTAGCATGCACTTTTTAGTGCATGAGAATTAAAGCTAAACTATGCATTTCTTTGGACATGCCTCAGTGATAATGCAGCAGGTCTGTCCGTTTCAACTGAGTTTCCCAGGATGCAAATTCCGATCTCTCTTAATATTATTGCTAAGCATAAGCTTAGATGATGCCATTGTTGATGGCTGACAGGAATCACAATAGCAAGCCATCATGAGAAATACATTTTAACCACTACTAGTGCTAATGTGTTCATCTGTCCCTGCTGTAAGTTTCACTGCACTGTAAATCACTCAGTGTTTGACTTTTTCATCATGCTTGATGATTTTTAGCTGAGCCTTTTAACAAATTCAATATACACTGAAAACGACTGAAAGTTCAATAGGTTTTGAAGTTGAGCTGAACTAATATTGGTGTGAATGATGCTCAGCTCTAGTGCTGGGCAATATGACCTTAAATCAATATCACGATTAAGTGAAGATGTTTCCCCTAATTGCAATTAATTAGCAATTATTTTAGGATTTTTTTTATTTTTAGCCCTTACGGCTAGCAGAAAATTTTAGTTTCAAATATTTTTACAACAGAGGAGCACATATTGATTTTAAAATTAGTGAAAGGAAGCAGACTCAGTTCAACTATGTATGATCATTTAATGCATATTTTAAAAATATATTTAAGAGAAATGATTTTAAAAATTGACATGAGCAAGATTACACCGATTATTGGTTCTTAATGTCTGTTTCGATTAATTTTCGATTAACTGCCAAGTCCTGCTCTGCTCGCATATAGCAGAGGTGGTATTTATTTCTGTCTTGCTGTCTATAAAAGACACTTTAAGCCTTTTGGCAAGTGTGTGTGTAAAAAAGCAACACAGACGGTTCATTTTTTCTTATCAGGCTGCTGCACATGTCTTTACAAGCAATCTCTTGCTGCAGGAATTTATACAAACTATATACGGCTGAACTCTGACAGTGCAGAGCAGCTTGTATGCAGCAGATCAGGTAGATCTGAGTTTCTTACATAACTTTTGTATTAATGTGTCCTGTGCTGGATTTTGCAATGTTTGCCTGCGAGTAGCCTTAAAGCGAACTCTGGAGTTTCAGTGTTCGAGAGAGAAAAATATCTTGATTATACTGGAGAGATCGCCATAAGGATTATCACACACAATGAGACAGTTTTTTGTTAACATTTCCAAATGGAATGTGTGTAACGTCTGTTTAACCACCACTTAGTCATGCTCATAAACTAAACGACAATAAAGTCTACAGTCTCCTATTCAAAACAACCATTGAAGTGATTCAAATGAAATGATGATACAAACAAATGTCCTTGCATCACCATCACATCTTACACCTACAAATGTTTCGTTTTTCTCCCCCAAACAACCTCCTTCAGATTGTGAAACACTGAATTGGCTATTAAACCACAGAAACAGCTGACAGTCGGAGCTGCTCTAAACAAGAGTTCGTGTTTCAGTTGCAAACTGCAGGCTGAGAAATGGTCTAAAGGGATAAATTAATTTGGCCAAAGCAAAATCATAGAAAGCAACTATAATACAGCTTCTTAATTTATGACTTCTTGGAAGTGTCTCAAATGACATGATTCAGTTTTGGTCGCAGTGAGACATTTCTTTGAAGACTTTCTTGCAACAAGCACAGGATCTCTTTTTCTTGCGGTCATTAGGTTGTCATTTTCCTTTTTAGTGCAAGCGCAAGGAATATGCAAAAATGGGGTTAAACTGGGTCAGCATCATCATCTTAAGCAATAACATCTTTGTTACAAATTTAGGTTCTGAATAATTAAAACAATATTTCTAACAATCAAGACAATGAAACCCTTTTGTTGTTCTTTTTCTCTTGTGGAAAATCAGATACCGAGAACCCTATCAGATGATCGAACAATCAACAGCGTTGCTACTTTTTTTTTTTTTTTTGTAGTGAGTCAGAGATGTCGTCACTCAGTCAGTCTAAGTCAGTTCCAGGAACGACAGAAAAATAACAGCAGGTATGTGACGCAATTGAAAAGTGGAGCTTAAACAAGTGAAAACATCCTGTCTGTGTAGAATCTCAATAAATAAAACCAATAAATCTTACACCGTTGAAAAGTCTGTTTATTTCCCTTTTAAAATGGAGCCACATTTGTAAAGAAAATTCCTCTGTAAGCTGAGCAGCAGAACTGAATATGAGAAGCTTGCAAAATCTTCTCTGCCAATGTCAAACAGCTTTTTCATCGACATATTGGACATTTAATACATGTAGAAGAACCATACACGGCCATAACAGCTTGGCACCACCTCGCTATGCTGGTCACCAGCTTGGTCACATGCTGCTTCAACCAGCATTTATTTCAAGTCAACCAATGTGGTTGTGTCTTGTGGCGTCATTTTCTTAGGATCACTGTCCACACGGCCTGTCTCTGACGTTCCCTGTTATATGGAATTTAACCTTTAATTAAAAAGATGCTACGAGGGCTGACTCCAAATAATGCTGCAACCTGGTTTTGTGGAACACCAGCTAGAAGTTGCTCTATCACACGGGCCCCATCCAGATAAGTCAATAATGGCATGCTTGGAGCAGACACCGACTCACCGCAGTAGCAGGATCCATGCTCACAGGTGCCGCCAATCAGGCACCATTGTCAGCATCTGGGGTACCAGAAGCTCAAAACAAGAGTCAGAGCTGTTTGCCTTTGGCAGAGGAGATTCAGTAAGGTTTTCATGGGCCACATGCTTATCTTTGCTCCTCATCCCACAAATGAAATTTCATTACAAATGTGGCACCATTTGAAATGGAACTAAGCATGCTCTCCAGCAGTTTTAGATTCATTGCCAAGAAGCATTGTTACAACAAAAAAACTATCCATTAAACACAAATTTCCTCACATTTTATGCTAGTTTATGTGTTTCAACTTACGTGTTACCCTTTTTAAAAAACAACATCCATTTCTAGTACAAAGCTGCTGCTTAATTAATGAGGAAGTCATCAGAGAACACTTTCTCCAAATTTCCTCCACAGCAGCAATTAATAATTTAGCACAAGATTATGTTTTGTGGCGTCACAAGACTCCAGCTGTTACAGATGTACTGCCATGCAGAGAAAGGAGCGTTCACTGACATTGTTTGACGACTGCCCATACGACCTCCACTGGCAAATTTCGTCACTCCTGCTGAGAGAACTACAACTAGCTTCACGTTCCCAGCCTCTGGGGCCAACACCAAAGCCAAGCACCCCCCCTCCAGAGGAACACACCGCAAATCAAACTCAGAGCAAAGCTCTTAAAAAAGGATTTGGAACTTTAAGAATTCAACTGACCATGAATAATGAAATATTTATTGACTTCCTTTCAAGTAAAATATTCAGAGAATCTGCGGGTTGCTCCTAATCTTTTTGTTTCTGAATGGAGCAAAAATGAAAACGGGAATGAGCTACGAGTGACCGAGACATTAAAATGTGAAAACAAGTCGTGACAAGGGTCTTTTCTTAAAACACAGATGTAAGAAAAATTGCTTGGAAGGTGACTTATGACCCCAGCAATGCTTAGTGACCCCCAGAGGCCAAAACACAAAGAAGCAAAGCAAGAAGAGCCTGAATTGACAAAAGTTTCAACATATTTTTACTTGAACCACTCTCCTAAACTGTCTTTCTGGTTGCTCTACCTTTTCACAAACTCTTGCTCTGTTAAACACTTTCCCCAATTCTTGTCTAAGGGGCAATGTCCATCTGCTAACCTGCCTCCATCAATCTTTCGTGAAGGCATTATTCTTGGCTTAAGCCTGTCTCTCCATCTGTTTTCTTCATTCTTTTGAGTTTTATTAGCTTTTTTGATTCTGTCAGACTCAGACTTCTTTTATATTTTTTGTATGCAAGCTGCGAAAGTATAAGGAAACTATATGAAGGATTATTTTTCACACATTGTCCTTCTGGACCTTGGAGGTTATGGACGCTGTTATGGTCCGTCTAACATGAGAATCAAAGGTGTCAGCAAGGAAAGAGAGGTCAAACAAACAGGCCTGAAAAGAGGCTCAATCAGTCTAATAAATGAGGTTCACCTCTGTGAATGCATCAAACTGGCAAGTATGAAGCAGACAAACTACTACAGACTGAGATTGAATACATTTTCAGCTTAATATGAAACACACTCCATCACATTCTGCATGTCCTTTTCACTCATTTTACAAACTGAGCCAAAGAGAAGAGGTCTTTTCCTCCATCTCATATCCAGTTTTGCCACTTTCATCATGTTAAAAAAGAGGCTGAATTTATTTGAAGATTTTGTGTGTTTCATTTAAACTTATGTGGGGCACCATTGCAGCCACAGTTTAAAGTACTGCATGTCATTTATGTTTATTTCCACTCACTTGGTAGCATCCCACAGAAGAGAAAAAAAGCTGAAAACTGTGAACTCTTTGTTTCTATCTTAACTAAAACAATTGTGCATAAGTTTAGTTAGCTAACTACCAGTTTAATTAGTTATTTCTCTAGATTCCTGTGATATTAACAACTCTGGGTTTTATGATTAACTAATTGCACATACTGAGATGCCAAATATATCTTTATCTGAACAATTTCGGGTGGTGGTAAACATGGGATAGGACCACAAAACACAAAGAGAATGAACATACTTTTTTCCCTCTCCACAAGCAGCAATAGTAGCTGAAACCTGCATAAATGGCCAGAATATAATCAAGTTGGTACAGGAGATTTTTGGGATATTCATTCAGCCATAGATCTGGATTGATTATCAGCAAGAGAAAAAGGAGTATTATTTTTGCTGCATTCAAAAACCACTTAGATATATTATCATCCCTCTTATTTCATTAGTCTGGAGCATTATCATTACTTTTATAAGGACACATCTGCTGAGATAACCTATGACTTCACAGAATACTTGGATGACTTCTGATGACAGATGCTATTCTGCAACAGAAAAAAAAAATCTGTCGCTAAAGTTTTAAAACAATAAAAGTCATGGCTGTTGAGCCTGTGTGGCGACATTATCTTAATGAGCTGCAGTTCACTCTCAACTGTCATAAATGTCTCCACATGCTGAAGGCGTAGAAGGGGAAAGGCTCATTTTCCTAGCTTTATCAAAGCTATAAAGTCGATTGAACAAAAACTGTGAGAGACTGCTGTCGGTGCACCAGGCTTATGTTTCCTGCGAGCTTTTGGTTGAATGTGGGGTCTGGGTGTAGATCTCATGCAGGCTATTGTTTCCACATCCTCTGCAGCCTGAGTAATGGCCTTCTGAAAACAAGCTGTCTTTTGTCCCGGCCTCCTCGGCTCCGGAGTGGGATACCATGGCACTGCTTCCCCTTTCTGGTAGATGGGAGGAGAGGGAGGACGTGCAGGAGCAGGGGGGGGAGGAGGGAGTCAAACCTGTCGCCACCACCGCTGTCTGTTATCAGCAGGAGGCAAGTCACTCTGGGCCGGCAGCTAAGGCAAACTCTGTGAGTGTGAGTGTGTGTTAATTCAGTGTGAGCAAAGAAAGGCTCAGCTCCAGTTTCTCTCACCAGGGTGTAATCAGCATTACTGCCACTCATAAGAGTGAGGAGGGAGTGAGGCCAAAGTTGAGTGATCAGCCAAACATCTCTGCAACTTGCTTAGAAAACACACACTGAGACACACAGAAGTTCACACAGCAGCCACCCACTGCCCTCATCCTCACCACACTTCAGTAAACACTACTTCTCATCGTCTCATCGCAAACAAAAGAGGCGAATTGTTCCCAGGACCACAAGTTGACACATGCCACTAAAGACAAGCCCCCCCCCCCCTTACAATGGAGGACAAAAACACAATGCGTCTGTGTCTGGTTGCATGGAATAGAGAGAAAGACAAGGGCAGCAGAACTGGAGAGGAAAGACAGAAACTAGCATTTTTGTGTGTTTTTATGCAGCCCTGTGCTTATGATCCCACAGTCAATCAGTCAACACTCGGAGCTGCAGAGTCGTCTCCCTTGCTGAGTTCCACATGCCGACACTGGGTGATTAATGTGGTTGCCTTGAGTGGGAGACAGTGCATGTAATCAAGCCCCAGCCTGTAATTACCTTCTATTCCTTTTCATTTGCAATTTCACAGAGGGGCAAAGCTGCTGCTAGAGCTGCAAGCTCCAGCGGTGGAGGAGAAGAGGGCAAGGGTACAGTGCCACAAGCATCCCCTGAGATAAACCCCTTGACTGCCAAGAACAATACGTCTCTAGCAGGTGCCTGAGGGCCAAACTGTCCACTTCAACAAATCGTGGGTCACAGTGTCCGACAAAAGTCCCACTTCTACTCCATGGAACGTTACATTTCCAGACATGTGGAACCATACTATGTATGGGACACACGTGTTGGGGGGAGGGGGGAGGTGGGAACAAACAGCCTTTTATGCCTCATTAACTTATGGTCTGAGTTTTCACATGAGGCAATTAGATTGGACTCGTCCCTCAGCAAGTCAAGATGCGCTCCATATCTCCGAGCGGCTTAATCAGACAGAGAAGCCATTTTTCCAGGGCTGCTGCTGAATCTCAGAGGGATGTTTGTCTTCGGCCTGCACTCACACTATCACTGAACAAACAAGTAATCTGGTCGGTGCACAAGATTTTCATTTGTGGCTTTTAGAAGTAGCAGCAACAATCCATGCTGTTTAAATCGTAATTCCAAAACAATTTCCCCCTTTGTGGGTCAACATGATTAATGTCATCTAGGAAAAAGGAGAACTGACAACAAGTGACATACACAGCACTTAGAAATAAACTGAAGAGATCACTTAGTGGCAGGGAAAGCTGTCTTTGCAACATGAAAATAATCTCCACAAGTGCTTACTTTTCCTAAATGAGATGCACTTGTTTCCATGCATCAATGAATACTTTTGAAATTCAGCTTTGAGTTAATTCATACACAAAGTGAGTGTATTTCTGCAGTAAGTTTAAAGGGATACCGTGTAACTTTTGGCTTATAGGGGGCTAAACCTCTAACTTCCCACAGGCCACATGACACTGTGACAAAATTAAACGGTTTTTCTCTTTCTGGCCTCCTTAGACATCGTTTTCACCTTTTTTCTTCGTTCAGCCATGACAAACTTTCAAGGAAGAAATAGCACAAAGAAGATAACTCTGTGTTTATAGAGGGGGAGCCGTAAAGCAAGTCACATGATCCCATGAGAAACGGATCCGCTCCTGAAAAAGTTACAATGTCGGGTTTCTGAAGAGGGCAGCCACCTTGGAGTGCCGACACGCATCAAACACTGTATATTGAACTCAGAAATCATCTATTATTATTCACATTAGGCTGACATTTGAGTCAAAAGTTACACGGTATCCCTTTAAGTAAATGCAGATATATAGATTGTGTGTTTTTTTTTTATAATAATAAAGCATCTACTTGAACTGAGTTTTTCCACAAAAACAAACAAACAACGTGAAGCATTGTTTTTTTTTATAATCTAAAAGTGTCTCCTGGGTCTGCTTCCTTCATATTTTCAAATATACTTATCATGGAATAATTCAACCCGGTATAGTCTCCGATCAGAGACAGGGGAAAAAGGCCTTTTGATTATGCTGCTCCTGCTGCCTGGAATGACCTGGAAGAGGACCTTAACTGGAGGAGCTGGTCTTGTAAAATGTTTTTAAAGATATCTTAAATGTATGGTCAAATGGTAAATCAGAGTGTAGATGCATTGTTTAACATGTAGTTTTAGATCTCCTGGTACTTTTTAGCCTTGATAGTGTTTTAGTCCATGTTTTACATGTGTTTTGCTTATCTTTTTTAGTACGTTGTAAATTCTCCTGTGCTGCTGCTGTCTTGGCCAGGACACTCTTCATACAAGAGATGTTTAATCTCAATGAGTAAATTATCCTGGTTAAACAAAAGATGACAGTTTCAGTTTTGACTTGGAAAGATAAATAAATAAATAAATAAAAGCAACCCTTCAATGAAAATATGTTTGCAGTGTTCTCACTTTTAGTTTCCACTTCATTATCCACAGCAGGGATGCCTCTATCATGCCGGGCACAAACGAAGCCTTAGGGCAGACTACAACACATCTGGACTGACGGCAGTGCATTGGGCTGAAAAACTTGATTCATTTTGGGTGATCCAGGCAGGGTCACAACACATAGCCTGCATTCCCCTGCTCATTGTTATTTAAATCAGACGAGAGCACACAATCAAGAGGGAACTCCTGGGATCTAAGCGTAGCCAGCCTAAAACACACACACACACACACACACACACAGGCCAGAGAACAAAAAAACCCCAACAAAACAACATTTTAAACGCGCAGCTACTAGTAAACCAAGTGTCAAAAATCCCCCACTTTTAATCATGCAGGCAAACACTAAACTTACAGAGGGTCCCGCAGGCAGGGGATTGAAGACTGCGCCACAATGGATCCATGGGGGCACAACAGGAAAAGGAGGTGGGACATGAATAAATCATGCCTGTGGACCACACAGGACAAAACACAAACAAACACAAAACAACATCCACGCCCAGATCATGCAAACAAATACAAGTGAAAAGCAACAAGAACACATGAGCAGCAGGCTGTGCATCATTCCACCACCTCAACAAATACGGTGCTTTGCTCTTTACTAGAACACACACACACAAATAAAGAGGGACAACAATTGGGTTTGGGATAGAGAAAAATTAGCAGGGCAGAGTTCATGTCATTGGGCTTGCTATTACTACAGAGTGTGCCACACACACACACACACACACACACACACACACACACACACACACACACACACACACACACACACACACACACA
>JBBBVU010000001.1:25971045-25999604 GCA_037177055.1 Atherinosoma microstoma | reverse complement strand
CTTTACAGATTCTGAACATTTGCAAGAATTCCTCTGTCGGTCCTTCTGATTTGTATTAGTGTCTAACTATATTTTTTTCCCTGTTTAAACAGCTGAAAAATCCCTACAGTGGATAATCTGTCTGGTCTTGATACCCCTGCAGCAGTCTCCTCATAGAAACCCACCAGATTTGGGTCAGTCAACTTTGCTGTTCACCATCTGCTCAGGGGCTGGGCAGCACTCAAATATTGACCATCTCAATCAAACCGAGGGTAACAACTTGGAACAAACGGCCATCATGAAATGGGCAGTCTGCCATTTTTCGACCCTGGCAATAGCTTGGGGTGTACTTAAGGCTGTGTCTCATTTAAGGGTCTGGGCACTACGAAGTGGGAATTCGTAGGGTGCATATTATATTAGTAATAGGGTGATTCTAAAGCCTTCGAAGGAGCCTCTGAATCCACCCTCCAAACCCGCACTTCATTTAGCTTAAAACAAAGGCTGCTGGGGATGTATCCTTCGCGGCCTCTTTTCTCCCATAATTCATTGCGAACAAGATGACAGGCAGCTGCAAAGTGCTGGACAGTTTTCAACTACAAGTATCTCTTTTAACGTAGAGATATGACAGAATATAAAAAGTAACTTAAGCTTGTTAAACCGTGGCATTAAAATAATGTAATATTTAATAATTGTGGATTTGTAAGACATTAATTAAGTATTAACCGGCTATTTTTTCTTTTTTTAAACAAAGCCAACCACTAATGTAGATTTTAAAATGAAGGTTTTAGCGGAAATTTCTGGCTCCATGTGCAGTTATCTGAAGGAATTAGCAGCAACACTTTGGGGACTGGGGCATTGTGGGAGATTCTCACACACTACGTAGGCTGTCTCATTGCATGAATGAATAAACGGCTTCGAAGTGTGCAGCCTACGGAGGCCACTCCATAGCCTTCGTAGGCTGCACACTTTGTAGCACGCAGACCCTTAAATGAGACACAGCCTAAGACATCATTGGGGCACCGAAGCAAAATTAGGGGGTAGAATGTGGTGAAGCAGGTTTTTACCTTCTCTTCCCCACTTTGGCTACAACAGGTGTTATCTGTTGGTAGTGATTGCTGGGCAGAGCAGACTGCTTTATAGTTGGGCAGGTATCTGCTCCTCAGCATATCCTCTTTCTGCTGAGTGTCACCAGTTGGTGTGAATGGTTTTGCCCATTGCGTTGGTGATCATAAGTTCCATTTCTTTCTTTTGGACAGTTGGGGTTGTACTATTCTCTGGGTATCACAATTGCTCCATTTTATGCAGTTTAGTGGTCTGCTGGCCGTGGCTGCCTGAATGGCACAGCTCCACTGTTTCCTTGTGAGCCTGCTCTCCAGCATCCAAAAGCAGTAACTTAGCGTTAGGCCAGGTAAAACCCCCTTCATCCTCCAGTATTGCACCTGTCAGAGTCCACTTCTCTCCACTCAGCGGTATGAATTTATACAGTCAGTGACACCATCATTTCAGGTTAAACAGTAACCTGCATAATTTTATATGTTGTAGGCACATGGATTGGCTGTGCGCCAAGGCTTGTCCTGCTCCAGTGCCCCTTTTTTGTTCTTTGAATTAACAGGTTTTGTGTTTTAGAGGTCTGAATACCACTTAACCTGCTCCCTAGATTTATAAAATTTCCAGTCCATCTGTTATCCTGGTGCATTACCTGGACCTGCAGTCCTTTAAGTTTACTGGGGGTGAAACACCCCCAGTTGGCGTACTATTTTTATTATGTTAACCGTTACACTTGCCCCATATTACAAGGAATCATTGCAGACATTTCCAGAGGTGGAAAGTAACAAATTACATTTACTCAACTTACTGTAATTGAGTAATTTAAGTAGTCTCTGAAATAGTCCAGGTACTTTTACTCAAGTACATTTTGACCAAAGTATTTTACATCAATACATTGGAAACCTCCCCCGTTACAGAGTTTAAATTAAATGCATGGGGGAAAAAAAAAAAAAACTTTAAAAACGGGCATTATGCCGAACGTCAATCTCCACTGCCAATCCGCTTTAGTGACGTCCTGCGTAACACCCACTGAAAAGGAAGTTGCACAGGCATGCGAGGACTTACGCGGGTGGAATTCTCACTGATGATGGCTGGTGCCGAGCATGGAGGAGGCAGAGGATTTCCAAGCAGAGACATTGAATTCCCATGCAAGAGATGAATCATAAAGCAAAGGAAATCCTTGGCCATATCACAACCAGCTCTTGCTGTTCAAACGCAAACAAGGCAATAACTTCATGCAATGCAAAATATAAGTTTATAAACTAAAATATGCAGTTTAATTGCTCTTTTTTTTTTAAATCAAGTAATTATCTTTTACTCAAAGTACATTTTTTATTAAATACTTTACTTTTACTCAAGTAGATTTTTTATGGGTTTGTCAGAGTCCTTGGTACCAGCACAACTACTTTTGAAAGAATGCTGCGGCAAGGGGGGGGGGGGTCTTTTTGCATGATTCCCTTCCACTGCCGCAGTCCAACCTGCTTGTGACCCATTTCCAGACAATATCCGCCGTCACTGTCCTCTCCTCCTGGCCATGTACCCATGGTGTCTGCTCTGCAGTCCCACACCTGTTCCAATTTATCCTAAATTAACCCTCTACCTATATCATGGCAGGGATGGTGGATACCACCTGTCATCAATTACCAATTAGCCGACTGCCCATTTTCACAACGAAAACTACAATCATTCACAGCAAACAAGGGTGCACAATGTAAAACTAAGATTAAAAACCGTATTAAAGACAAAATGGACAAGTCTTTCTAAATCAGTTCAGTTCTTTTTTACACCTCGATAGGTACTTTCACTTTTACTTGAGTAGAATTTAAAGGTACATTGCGCAAGTTTAAATGCTAAATACAATTGTTTTCTTCCCCCAACATCCTCTTACAATTTCCTGATGTGTGAGCAGATCTCTATTCACTGTAGTTGCCTCTATAGTACTGTTTCTGCATGCTCAATGAGAGGGATTCGGGTTCGACACGCTGCGCATGCTTGTTAACCTGGCCGCTGCCAGTATTGTATTGTGTACTCCGCCATCATTAGACAACACTGACGACTAAAAATGGATAACGAGAGACCGGTGGCCTCAAGTGCCTCTCAAACACCAACATATACTCCACGTAAGACAAAGAAAAGAAAAATTTTGTCTAGTGTGATGAAAAGAGCCAAACTGGAGTCTGACCTCCACAGGAGTAAAACGAGAGTCAACATCGGAGCTGCTTTCCATAAATGGAGGGAGCTCCGATCTACTCTGGGAATAAAACGGGACCCTCAGCTGGCTTTCCTCTTACTAAAAAGGTAAATGTGATACATATGATTGAAATCAGGATACATAATATTGCAATGCTAAGTTTTTAACATGTAACACTAACCCTACCGTTAGCATACAAGCTAACAAAGGTTCGTGGCTATGCTATGCTTTATTTATTCATTTATTTATTAGCGCAGGCTGTTGTACTCTTATATCGTCATGGCTGTGTTTAGTTCGTAGGCACAAGGCCGTAGGCTGAGTTCTGATTTCGGGCGATTGCTGATTCATCAGGCCATATTTAGACGCGATATCTGGATGCGCTAACAATAAACTAATATTCTCAACACAAACCACTGTGTTGCTCTGGACGATGAAGACGTTTTCCTGACGTTGAAAATATAAAACAATTATCAAGGATATAATCTAATCTAGCTAAATTGATTTTACAGTTTGTGCATCTAACTCCGGGCTCGGACTGAGTGCTGTGCAGACCAACGCAGTCGAAGTGTTCCATGCGCGTGCACAACATTGACGGCGTCACTTCCACTTGTCGCCAGAGGGGGCAGACTTCTGGAAAAAAGCTAGAACTTTTTTTTATTTATGAAGGAGGACTTACTTGCCAGGCTGACAAACATCACAGCATTTGACAGTGAGGATTGGGTTATTGGAGTTTACCATATCTTTTTATTTGAATATCTGAATTGATGACAAAAAGAGCTCATTTTATATTAGGCAACATCCACTGAGACCAGCCTTCTGAAGATTCAGTGTCTGCTGGAATAGGATGTTATCCAACAAGCCCTCAGATTAATCAGGATGGCCATGAGCTTAATAAAGAAAAATAGGAAAGAGGGCTTAAATTAAAAAACTTGCAAAAAATATCAGGCAATCCGCTGAAAAACTTGTACGAAAGAAAAAAATGCTTGTTAGCATTTATAAAAGCAAGATGTAAGCCTTTGCTCTTGATTATTGCGTAAGATTATAGCTATTATTAAAATCTTTTCTGCGTGATGATTTGTCACACTGTCCTTTAGAGATCAGAGAGACCCGTTTAAAACGTATTGAAATGTTACAGAAATGGTGTGAGAATGCTTATTTTTTGTAAATGATTTATTTACAATTTCTCTGAAAGATCACCAAATGTAAGACGTCCCAGTTAATACAGTTTCCTGCTACACTACAAATTATCACTAAGTAGATTGTTGGGTAAACTGTTAGATATTACCACCCTATAGATTTTGTGAATTTAATAATTAAGTATATTAATTCCACTTTTAAGTCAAGGGTGGTGCTTGAGAGTTGGTAAACTGCCTGAATTTTTCTACATTTCAACAATATTATGACATAAAACATCATCTGATTTCATAGTCCAGAATTTTAAAAAAGTCCAACAAATGAGACAAAAATATCATAATTTATTGAAACTTTATTGAGTTATACATCTGTAAGTGGCTAAACTGTAAGAACCTTTGCTTTTAGTATCTAGTGTGACCTCTTTGTGGAACAATTGTAGCATTTAAATCTTTCTGATAACTCCTGATCAGTCTTGCACATCAGCTTGGAGGTATTTTAGTCCCTTCCTCTGCTGAGCAGCTTAAACTCTGGTATGATGGGATTTTTCATGTGAACTGTTTTCTTCAGGTCCTTCAGCAACATTTAAAACTGGATTAAGGTCAGGACTTTCACTTGGCCATTTCTGAACATTTATTCTTCTTGAATCATTCTATAGTTTGAACAACTTATCTGCTTGAGTTTGTTGTCTGACGACTTGACCCACTTTCTGCTAAATTTCACTTTCTGGAAAGATGTCCAGATATTTTTCTCCAGAATCCCCTGTTATGATTCAGAATTAACGATGTTGCTACCACCACCATATTTCACTGATGACATAAAGTACTTATTGTATACTAAAATGCTGATTTTCTTTCTCTTTGTACTTGCTTAGAGGAAAGAAAGAAAAAGAAGTGACAAGCTCAATGTGGGTCAGTTTACAAGTAATCCTTAAGAGGAAAGACGCTTATCCTGATGAGTTAATGGGCTTATTTACCGTCATTTATGACATTGGCTAACTTTCCTTTTTCCTGCAGGCTAAAGGCCAAGGAATAAATACAGTGGAACAGCTGAAACTTAATAAACACATGCTGATTAGCTCTGCTCGTTGGTAAGGACATTTAGAGGAATGAATTAGGTGTCTGACAGTCAAGCAAACATGACCAAGATGCATGACAGCCAATCAAAGCAACTTAAGTGTTTGCATAACTGTGAGAAAGCACAGAAGTGAGGTTGGCAAAGTAGATGACTCTGACATGTAAGCCTATTTAGTTAGATTGCTAAGCTACTGCGTGAATGAAAGCTCATACAGGTTACTGGCGGTCAACAATGGACAGAAGATGCTGTATCTTTACATTATACACTTGTATAATCAGAAATGATGCAAAATTGATTTTTTCCTTTGTTCATAATACAAATTTCTACCATGCAATAAATCTTGCATAAAAAGATAATTTTGAATGTAACTCCTTGGATGACTGCATATTGTTTGATAAGTGCAATAGTCCTTCACCTGGCCCATCAATGCAAGTATCAGTAGGCTTCAAGTCGCTCCCCCAGCAGACAACCAATAGGAGATTAACCCATTTCTGCCCCTCCCTCGTCTTTACCTGGCTTGCCTGTCTCATCCACTCATTGTCTGTGGTTTGCCATCTGCTGCATGGGAAACTGCTAATGCACACCAAACCCCCTGGGAGTGACGTTCCACACCTGAGGTCGGCGACTCCCACGACACCAGGAACCAGCACAGTGCAGAGTTTATTCACGTCCCTATTGTTCAGTGGAAACAGTTTCACACTGCAAAATGTTGAACTAGGCTTAAATCACAGCCTCACAGAGAGAAAATGATGGTCTGGGGAGTGTACGATGTGCAATTACTTTTGCGTTTTAGAAAAAACTGGAAGGGAATTGAAAGCTTCTTTCAACCAAACCTGGTTTCTTTTTGTCAGATCCTGAATAATCAGGTCATTGGCATTCAGCCCAGGAAAAACAGGGACATCATCATTTCTATTCCACTCAATTTTTTCTACTCTGTTGAAACCTGGTGCTTACATTACCTATAATGCAATTCTATCAGCAAATCAGATATTGTGCATCTTATATAAAGTTGATATTTAAAAAAAAAAAAAAAAAACTCTGTAAATTGTTGTTTATATTATCATCTTACTTACATTTGGTACTAAAATGCTTCCTGGGTGATCGTACACAAATGGATAGTACTAAGTACAGTTGTGAGCACACTCAGGACAGATTCAGGCCACATACTGAGCTGTCTGATCAGTGTCTTCATGACAGTTTCTGTGACCACACAAGCGACTAACCTCCACAAGATAAATGGAAGTTTGTATTTGTGCACCAACAAAATCACCTTATCAAGATTGTTTATGTCCAAGATAGGATACATGAACAAGTACAAACCTGCTGGCTAATTTTGAATTAAAAAACAATCTGTGGAACTATATTGAAGAAACATTTTATCTTTAAATACATTTTTGTTTTCACTGTTCTTGGCATATGCCTGCTTTTAGTCACTGTATCATAAAATGCTTTGCATCAATCAAATCACAAAAATCTCAGCTTTTCAATCGATCAAAAACTGCGAGTCAGGATAATCTGAAACATATCTGAGAAACGATATTCTTCAGGTTGTTGAATCTATTCCTGATTTTGTAACATCGGTAGACCTTCTGATGTCCTGTTTATTGCTCAGTTGATGGCAGACTGTGTGACGTTGGCTATGGCGTTTATATTTATCAAATCAAATTGGATTTGTATAGCACTTTTCATACAAAACAGCAGCACAAAGTCTTTTAAACAACAGCTAAACACAAACCAAACCAATTTCAACAACAGAATTATGAAAATGAGCCTTCACATACCCAAGCATACAACCCAACCAAATCAAAACCAAGCATCCTAGTCGCTATCTCTCACACACTCACTCATGTAAAGCACACAAAAGGCCCTCCTCTGGCAGACTGCTCCACAAATGTTGATCATAAAAACTAAAAGAGGACTGACTGTGAGTCTTTGTGCAAATGTTTGGGATTTGTAGGCAAATAGACATCAGCCATGATCAACCATGATAATTGACAGATTGCTCAAAGCACAGAGATGTACTGACCTTAACCCTTTATCAGCCTGCACAAATTTAAAATAGTTTTCCTGATTTAGCTTTTAAAGTAATGCATTTCTGCAGAATTTGTTTGTTCTTGTTGTCAGAACTACAAGTTCTGTCCTTTGCAGAAAGAGTTTCAGTCATCAGCCAAAAGCCAGAAAGAAGAGATCAGCATGTGGCAGAGCATTTTTCAGACGTAATGCTTTCCTCACCTAGTATTTAATGCCTAAACCTAACCAAACGTCCACTGAAAGCAAATTGAAGCTCCTTTCACAAAATAGGAATTGTAAACAATTGGTTTGGAAAGAAGATTAACTCAGGTTTTCTGATTGTACCTCCATTAAACTACAACACTTTCCAAACACATACTTTTCCACTTTAAGCTTATAATCACTCTTTTCTCAACATTCTCATGAAAAGAGACCATGACTCTAATGCCATTGTCTATTCTCTTTTTTTGATTAAACATTGTGCTTGATTAACTTTAGTGGAATTTCATTGTACGGTTAGAAATTAGATCTATTCTTTTCAGGTCTGTTTATGAATCAAGTGTAAAGAGACATCTTTACTGACAGACCTTTCTGGCCATTTAACCCTTTGAATCAGTGTCATATCTATAATTTTGTTAACTCATAATGTTTCTTAGTTTTTTTATTGTACTCTCTTGTTCTTACATTGCGTTTTATTCTTTGCTTTTGTATACTTAGGTAAATGAGATAATTAGTCTTGTACGCCATAAGTGAACATGCTCCACTGGAGGTCAGTCAGTTGAAGTTTCCCTGAAGCACATGTGACGTTTGCAAATGAGCGTGATGTCAAAAGCATAGATAATATCACTGCGTTCAGTGATATTTAAGAAGACAGATAACCCCTTCCTGCTGGCTATTTGACTTCTTTTGCATATCTGACTTTCACGCCTGTTAGCATAAACTGATAAATGTGACGCATGTTATCAAATGTGTCAAGACACAAGGCACGCCCATGTGTGTGTGACCAGCAACGCAATTAATCCAGCATTTTTTGCACATGGACAAGATAAGACGCTGAATGCCCTTCTGCTATCAGTTAATATACCGCATAAGAATTGTTCCTGATGTATGCTGAATGTAGGAAGATGCATCAAGATTGCATTTCTTTGTTAGTTCAAAGTCAACAAATTGACAAACTATGCACAAGAGAAGTGCAAAGAATTTGACACTAATTTAAACTATAGGAAAAGACTGAGGATTTCACTGTTTAACCTGGTCTGACCATCATTCACAAGTATTATGTTGTTTTCAATCATCCAACATGTAGAAAATACTTCAGTTTAGGGAGTAAGCCTGTGCGGGAATCAGGCAGGAATCCTGACATTGTTACATTAAACTACATTCAAGGCTTCTGTGCTTCAAAAGTGGAGGAATTTCAAGGCTGTGTGTTACTTGTGAGGCATGTTGGCAGTCGGCTGGACCACGACCTCACAATCTCTCACTAAAAGCTGCAGTCCTGTAGTCCTGCACAATCTGTGTGAAGAAGAAAAAAAGCTAGACTTTCTGTTTTGTGTAACTAGATGACAAAAAAACAGAACAATCTGTGCCAAACAAACTCAAATACATTCAAAGCCCAAGTGATAGCCTGAGTTAAGATGAAAAACTACTTTGAGTACTAAGGCACTGTACAAGATAAGATTTAATCAAAACGACATACCTGATGATTGCACAGGCTATAAATGACTTCAGCTTGCCTCATACTACCAACCTTCTTCCTTTTGAAAATACCTAAATAATAGAACGACATCTGGAGCTGGAAGTAGTCTACTGTAAACATTGGCTTATTCAGCAAATTCTACGGATTATGTTCACATGTGAGAGTGGCACATTTGTTTTCACTGTCTTCAAAGTGATGGTGGGTGAAAACTTTCCCCAAAGCAACACAATCAGACAAGGGAATTAGCTTTTTATCCCCTCTGAATGTTTTCGTGTGCGTGTTTATCTGTGTCTATGCCATGACACGCCGGCATGTACACACTTGTTGCTAAGCAGGCCCAGGTGTTTTACTGAGAACACAGACTCTTTAAAGCCATTTCACGGTGTGAGTGATCATTCAATGCACTCAAACAAGCCTTGTTTTTGGCCGTCTCGACCCACTCACATTATTCCTGTCTGTTGTTCATATGGGAGATGGTTTAAACTGTCTGACAGTAAACATCCTCTAAATGTCCCATTTTCTAATTCCCCTGTTTTCAGTGTGCTTTCAAAACACTCCAGTATCACATTCTGTTAACAGCAAAATCTCAGAGCCAGTGGGACAGTTAATGTCTGTGCTTTTACAGCTTAATTATCACAATTGGACAATTTCTGATTAAAATATCAGTCTGGTTTGAAATAACCAGCTCTCTGCTACTGCACACTGAAGGCAACAGTGTTTTGTTGTCTTTGTATTTGTAGCTCCTCCTAGAACACAACTGGGTAATTGGTAGCAGGAACCAATTTCCCATAACCACAGGGACAAAGTGACAGCGCGACCTAATAAAAGTCAGACACCAAACAACTGAAACATTTATAACTGGGGACCAAAAGTTTCCCAATCAAACCCAGTGCCTGTAAAAAAAAATACAACTCTAAAATGCTCTGTGGTTTTAGCATCCAAAATGATTCAGTCGTAGGTGGTTAAATATCCTATTAACACCTCTATCACTGTTTTATACAGTGATAGAGGTGATGGAAGAATAGATGGTGACAAAATACAGGAAAAAGCTGAACCCTTGACCCCGACAGTGAGGGGACTTGTGGGGGCATTTTGCAATAAGGTTTAAATTTTGCAATAAGGTTTAAATCCACTTGTCCCCTTAGAGGTATGAGTCACTAAAAATTAACAGAACAAGAACAAACATCCACCTGGAATTTATTGAGCTTCTCACATAAGAGAGCAGGCTGAATTGTAATTAAAGCACTTGAGAAATCAGAGAACATAATCCTCAAAGTGCTGCCTGATTGGTCCAGATGAGAGTGATGGCGTCTTTAACCTCAAGTTTATTGCGATATGCAAACTGAAATGAAAGATGTTCACTTGCTTATTGAGGTGAGGCAGTAACAGCCTCTCAAGGACCTTTATGATGTAAGATGTAAGAGGACAACTGGTCTGTAGTCTTTTGGTTCAGATGGTGGGACTTTTTTAGGTACTGGAACAAGGCAGGATGTTGAAAAGGTGCTGAAGAATCCAACATAATTCTGAGCAGGTTTTCAGAACCCTGGGGCTGACACCATCTGGACCTGCAGCCTTGTTCCGGTTCAGTTTCTTCAGTTGTTTCTTCACCTGACTGCAGGAGACAGACCCTCTCAGATCATCTGCAGCTTCATTGGACCAGGTTTTGATTGTCTATGTTGATACTTGTATGTAAATATGCTCCAGATATTCAGTTATGTGTTTTGCACTATGTGTAAGATGATGAAAAGCACAAGTTTGGTCTTTTTGGTTGCAATTAAGATCACTCTGGTGTCAGGACCTAAAACTTTATGATACAAATCCATGTGCAACCCTCATGTTTCTGTTATGCTGTATACACTGACTGCAGCAATAATTATACAATAATCTTAATTATGCTCAAATTGAATTATTGTCACTCAAAAATTTAATTACATATGTCAAAATGGAACAACTTTTGGTAAAGAGCTGTTTTTTATAGCTACAGTGAACTGAGTGTTGTAGCTCACATGTCTAAATTGAGCTCTTTTTTATTATGGTTCCCTTACATATGATACCTGTAATTTCTTAACCTAAGCTTATCAGTATCTTCCGTTTCTCTTAGAAAGTACCAAATTGTTCATTTAGTCACTCCTAACATTTCTATCTCTCTGATGGATTTTGTCTTTTTTTCACAGCCTTAAGGGTTTTCTGTTTCACATCCATTGAGAGCTCCTTTGACTCGATGTCGTACGTTCACAGCAACAGCTTCCAAATGCAAAGGTCACACTTGGAATCAACTCCAGACCTTTTACCTGCTTGATCAATATTGGACTAATGAAAAAATAGCCAGCAAAGTCCATAAAATACCTGTAGAGTTAAATAGCCAATTACTTTTGGTCCTTTGAAAAAAGACAGCTACATTTTACAGAGCTGTAATTCCTAAACCTTTCCTCTAATTTGGATGGGAATACCCTCAAAGTAAAGCTGAGAGTCTGTCTGCTAACTTTCAGCAAATCAGTCATCTCCAAGGAGCATTTTCATATTTTTGGAAGACTGCACATCCAGTCAATAAAATACTCATCTATGAGTACTGTCAACAATGCAAACTGAAATCTTCCTGAAGGTATAAAACAGAGGAGTATTGTTTCCTTGACAGGCATTGTCAACAGCTAGGAGGATTACAGTGTGGAGCTGCAAACATCAGTGCTAGCTAGCACACACTGAACAAGTGGACAGTTCACACAGCTTTCCTCTTCTGTATCAGTGTCAAGGAGCATTTAATCTGAGGAATATACATGTGGTTGTCATGGTGAAGAAAACGATGGTCCAACTTCCATAGAGCCATTAAATTAAATTAGTGCAATTAAATTAGATTTAAATCTTCACGTTAGGAATTGAAACAAACACAATGAGTATATATATCCAGTTGTCACATGGCCAGCAGCACGTATTTTGATACTCTTGACTCCAAAGCAGGACAGTCATCATGTGAAGCATCCGAGCAAAGCCTTCTCTTTGTGAGTCTGAATGAGTCTTGCCACTACATACTGCCACTGCCTTTGATGCTTGATTAAAGTCGTCACCTTGTCAAGAGCTGCATTATGTATCACAACAAGGTAATTACACTTGAAAGTCAAAGGATAAAAACATAAAAATGAGTTGCTCTGTGTCTTATCTCAGAGTTCAATACTCCTCATTTTGCTCCTGTTGTTCAGCTGGATGATTGCAGCCTCATGCCGAGCTTCATGGGGGGAATGAAGGGTACAGTCATTCCACAAGCTCTAGTTTCCTCCTGGCAGCTTTTAAGAGTCTTGATGACTCACAGGCCAAAAACGTCATCTTATTCAGGGTATTGCCACAGCTGCACGGCACTTCCAAAAGTGAATGAGAGGAAAAAAGATAAATGAATGTGGGGGAAAAAACAACAAGACAAAGAAAGAGGGAGGCCAAAATAAGAAAAATAGCCTCGTATGAAACTATATATGTTTTTGGTCATTTTGGTGGTGAATTATACATTGAGCAACCAAAACGATGCACCAACAGGTTTTAATTAGAGGGGGAACTGGGGGGTCTGACCAGCCATACTGATACATGAGTGGTGGGGATGGACAGAAATGTTATTGTCCTCTATTAGCCTACCTGTTATGTAAAGCAAAGCTTTTACTAGTCAAGGACACTTTTGGCTCATTGCAGTTTAACTATCTGAAAAAAATCTATATACTACTTGATTTCTATTCATCATACATTTCTCACTTTTGAATTGGAGCATAGGAGTCACTCGTGATTTTAGACTATAGACTCAGTCTGAGTCTCAGTTTATCCACTCATTCAGTTGTTAAGATCACTACTCTCTACAGTGTTTGATGTTGATTTACTTTTTTATATGAGCCTATTATTAGATTAAGAAAACAACAAGCTTGCTTTGAAGTTAAACCCCAAGCAAGATACTGTACATCCACACTATAAGTCCCTTTATGCCTTGGAAGGGAAGTTTGGGGGGGAAAAGTTAAATTACTGATCATGTTGTTACATTGTAATATTGTGATTTGAAACCTTAGCTCTTTTTTTTCTAAATGAAAGTTGGACATACAACTCCTCTTAGATGTCCCTATATTTTAAATTCATATGAATTTAGTCTTATTATTGTGGGCAATCTCTGAATATAAGAAAATGAATCCACATGTGACAGAGCTTCTGTTGCATGTGGACACAGATGTTCACAAGTTCTGGGCGTGACCATTTTTTCTTTCTGCAAAGTTCCTTTTGGCTTTTGATAGGAACTACTTGGTCTGGGAGTGAGACCAGGCTTGTGCTGCATCTCCGTCAGCTTGTGGTTTTATGTTTTGTTTCACCTGTTTCAGTACTGCATGACTGTGTGTGTGTGTGTGAGAGAGAATGTGTGCATAAAAGAAGTATTACAAAATAATGTACTTTTGTTGTGCAGTGCCCAAAAGAAGACATAAATCATTAGTAACAAGCTTGTGAATCTAGTGCAAGAAGGTAAAGTGTCATGTATTAGGTGTTGGTCCAGATTAAGGCAGAGATAAACCTGAGTACTTACATCATATTGCTTCTGGTTTTAAACAACTACAAGCTAACGAGTTAATGATATTAACTCTGAAGTGATTTTTTTTAGTAAAAGATGCTATCCATTAGGAAAAAAAATGTCTTACAACATTCCATATTGTTTAAAAACTAAATAATGTAATAATGAACTCACAACATAGACTGTATTAAGTATCCATTATCCCCTCCACACAGGCTTTCATAGCCAAAGACCCTTGGGAGCTGCAACAAGACGAAAGTTGCTTGCTGGATCTAATTCTACCCTTCATAATATTTGTTTCGTTGTGTCCTCTCTGGGAAAAAGCACTGTGGATATTTGTTACACCTCACACCAACCATAAAGGGCTTAACTGCACAGAATCAGTCCTATGTACTTTCTCCCCCTTGCTCTGGTCTCAGGAGCCATGTCTCAAGATGGATAAGGCCTTCCCATGTGTCCTCCCACTCAGCTAATTGAGGCCTGGTTAAGGCAAGTTGCCATGGTGGAGACTCACATCTGGGATGCTACTTTTAGTGTCGCTCTACTGGGAGCACCAGTACTGTGATGAACATTTATATGTGAACATAAAAGTTTACAGAAATTATTCTTTTGATTTTATTAAAATCTAACCCTTTAAACCAAACCTAATAAAAAATGGGGAAAAAAGTCATTTCTTTAAATCTGAAGTCTTTATTTTGCCCTTTAACAAAATGTGGAAAAATTTTAACTTTTTGTTGTTGTTGTTGTTGTTGTTGGTATATTTAACATTTATTACCGTGTGACATGTCAAATTTTTTGTAGCGTAGTCTTATGCTTCTTGGTATGCATTAGGGGGAAGAAGAAAAGTATCACATTGTATACTGCATGGTTTTGAGCAAAGTCTTTACCATAAAGTGATGCAAAATGTCTCAGAAATGGTATGTATCAACTATGATAAGTTTGACTTTATAGGACTAAATTTCTGTTATTAATTTGAAAATAAAAATATAGACTGGATAATTCAAGTGTAGGTTCATCTGCATACAGATTTTTTTTTTATATATTTGTCTGCCATCCTATGTAACCTTACTTTTTCAGACACTACACACATGAATCATAATTGATTTGTTATGACCTTTCAGTGTTCTCAGTTCTATGCCGTCCATATGTTTTGTACTTAGGCATCACATGTGTGTTCAGCGAGCCTGTGCTGCCTGCCACAAAGATGGAACAATTCTCTGTACTTTATATGCAGGGTGGAAAGCCACCAGAGTCGCATCATCTTTGTCTGGACCCGACCAAGATGAGTCAGTCAGGAACAGCGGTGAGCTCATCCACTGTAGGAGGATGAAGAAGAGACAGACACATGACGACAGGGACATGTTGGACGAACACATCCATATTTTGACAGTCAAGGATAAGTGAGTGTCTGTTTACTGTAGTTTTGGTGAAATTATCCTTTGCCAAACTCAATTTGATCTTGACCATCTAACCTTGTCACTCATACTTGGCATGATCCCTATTCTGAATGTTATGCATTAGCTGAGATATGGTTGTTACCTTGACAACCGCTTCTAAATACATCATCTGGACAATATCATGTCATTGTTTCACTGCTGTAATAAGAGCAGCTCTGATTTTAGTTCAATATACTGAAAACAGGACCAATTAAATCCATTAAATAATCTAAAAAATGAATCTGTAGGTTTCATGTAGGAAAGACTTAAACTGCAAACAGCCATTGTAGAGGACATGAGCCATTTCCATTTATTTAGTGCATGTCTTCATGTTTATGCTGTTAAAACCAGGTTACAAACACAAATTACAAGACAACAAGACAACAACAAGACAAACAGAGTAGAAGACAGAGTGTCTTTAGAAAATTAATATGTAATTATTTTCCCTCGGATGGCAGCTTTTGTTCCCTGCAAAGAGAAAGAACATTTAGTGAAGCTGTTTCAAAGAAACAGTAGTGATACATTTACACACTGCATGTTATTGTGGGAAATCTACAATCTGTAAACTGCAAGCAATTTTGTAAAGGGGCAGATCAAATTAAACAACCTATTTTTTTGTCCTGAAAATCTCACAATGTTTATTTGGTGTCCCAATTGTGTGGTCTCCACTCACAGTCACATGCAGAAATCTGAATCTAGACAAAAAAAATTGACTGATTGACAAGCTTCTTGTGTTTCAAGCTGCTCAGTTAATATCAAAGAGCTCAGAAAGATTATATGTTCTGTCATATCAAACTATGCACAACATTCCTTACATCCCACATTTCTTTTACTGCCTTGCACCTGCCTTAACTTTGAGGAATCTTGAACTCTTTACTTTTGCTCCCATCAGTGAAATTCAGTCCAGCCTAACCTCCACCCAAGTTTCCACCATACACATTCAGCCAGTGCAACATCTGCACTCCTTGAGAAATTATCTTAGCAATCACATTCCTTCATTTGACCACATAGAATACTTCCCCTCAGGCAAGCCAGTTAGAGTTCAGATAAAAGGTGAAACAATGCTTTCAAAGTCTAGTAAGACTGGACTGGACATACAGAAGAAGAAGGGCTGTTTTTGTCTGACTGAGTCACTGCAGTAAAACATTTTATCCTGCATAAGATACAGATGAACCTTCAAGCTTTTTTAAAAGGATGACTTGCTCAAGTGTTATTTACTGAAATGTACATTTATGTTGTTGGTTCAGCAGTAAGAAAAATGAGGAAAGAATCATTAGACATTCATTTGTGCGATCAATAACTCCTTCACTTCTGGAATTGTATCCAACAACGAGCCTATCTGTGTTGTCAAGGGTGTCCATCATTTTGAGAGGTTTCCACGCATGCAAAGATGTCCTAGTTCCCCTAACAATGTGATGCATTAACCCATTTAATTGTTCTTTTCCACAATGCAAACTTTTATATTCTTTAAGGCTTTATTTTCGGTGCAGAAGAGGACAAAGGCGCAGGTGAAATGACACACTACATTGCATAATATAGATGGTGATACCCATGAGAACTGCATGCACCTACTTAAAGTCAGGGCATAAAGAAAGATCAAATTTATGAAAACATATTTGCATCTATTAAAAATATGATTTGGACTTTTATGCCTTAGTGACAAAGAATTAACTGTCAGGCAATTGTATAGTCTCCCAATACATAAAGTCATAAAATTTAAAAAGAGTATTAACTTTTTCACATTACTTGGTCCCTGAAATGCATCATACCCCGTGGATTTAGAAATTAATCAGTATGTGATACACACAGCTTCTAAATGTAATGGCTGGCTTTTGCTGTTGTTGGTTGTGATAGAGCTTTAAGGACAACTTTATTCAGCTCCATCCAACAATAATTTTGAATATAGATTAATTTGCCAGTATGATAGGTTTCTCCATCAATCAAGTGATTATTTGCTTTGTAAAAACAAAAAAAATATTGAGAAATAATGTCACAGGAGCTTAAAATGATTAACAAAATAGTTGCCAACCTGTCTAGATGCATGGTATTCTCAGCTCAAAATGTTCATTTGTTAGTTTTATGACTATTTTTGTGCCAAATAATGACTTTTCTATTAGATTCAGCTCTACTTTGTGCTCATAAGCACATGCAAGCATACTAGCTAATTTCACTGACATGGGGAACAATACCTGCTCGCTACATCCATCTTGCAAATGTTACCATTTAGTTCAAACAGCTTATGAATATTATCGTAATCAGGCTGTAGTAAGCATAAACTTTATAGCGAAAATGTTTGATGTTGAAAAATCTAGGTGAGTTTACTTGGCCACAATATACTTGTATTCTTAAAACCTTATTGAATAAATATAAAAACACATGTATGCTTGAAAGTTACATGTTTTTGTCAAATTACTGCTAAAGAAAATGCATGTTTGCAATATAGCCAGACAACATCATTCCATCATTTCATGTCAAAATTAGCTTCCAACAATCAGAGGACGAGGGACGTGGAGGATGGGTTCGGTAAATCCCATCAATCATTCACAACAGCAGGCAGGACTCTGGCAGCATGATGGATGGTGGCGGTGAAATGGGACAGAGAGAAATGCACCATACGTCCAGTTCATCATACTAAGTTTACACCGCCTCATGTTAGTGCTTCCAACACTTCATGATCATTGTTAATGATACCTCTCAATTGTGAAGCTGATGCAATAGTGATATGCAATCTACTGTTGGAGCAAAGCAAGTTGATTTATACAGCCCATTTTATACACAAAGGCAATTTTAATGAACATATATAAAAAAAAACATTTAAAAAAACAGATTAAGACAGTTAAAAACTAATTAAAAGATTCAAGACTTAATGTATTTACAGTGTATAAAATGACATTTCAGTTAAAAGCACAGGAAAAGAAATTTGTTTTTAACTTTGATTAGAAATCTCTACACTTGGGGCTAACCTAGCCCCTATTGGGAGTTCCCTTTTCCTCACACCACTTACTGTGCCCTCCATGATTTCATGAATCATCTGTCACCTGTTGGCACTAGATAACAATATCTGTAAATCAACAATACAAACCATTGTCCCTATAACCACAAGTCCAGGTGCTGCTATAGTTCCTTCTATATAATTACCCGAGAACACTAAGTAGTCACATTTACACACATTTTGCATCCAAACTGAAACTCTTTAATCTACAAGTTAGCATGGAAATTAGGTTTAGGAGGTAATGACAGAGCAAGTAGTTAAGTATAGTAAAAAGTTAAAGGACAAAGACACAAAGTTCTCCTCCCAATCCTCTCTCTGATTAAATTAGAGGCGGGACTGGCAACGTGAGGAACAGTAGTCACACAAGAACAGCTTTACCATTTTAGAGGCTTTGAAAAGCAGATGCAGTCAACATAGTGAAAATGACCAGGTGGTGAGGATTCCACTGGGAGACAAAAATAGTTTGCTTTAAGCAGGATGCAGTCACTGAAAGCAGCTGTGGGGAAAACAAGTTATAGACAGACATCCTGGGCTGTCGTGTGTCGCCACCAGCCCAGTAAACTGACCACAGTGTTTGACATGCTGTTCTACAGGCTGTTATAGTATTCACACCCCAGCACGCGAAAACTGCTGTTTATCCACTTGAGTCTTCATTTGCAGCCGTTAACATTATGTTTTTAAGTCTGCAGGGACCATAAACTGCTTCTGTCTCAGAAGTTAACCTTATATAATACACAGGAAAATGACAAAACAATTCAGTTCTTACATTAACCAACATGAAAATCAGTTCACCAAATAAGGGGCTTGAAAACTCCCTTTTTCACTTTTTAAAAAAATATGTTGCAACAGTGATGAAGGACAAAAAAAGCTACATGCAGTTCAGACATACTTGTATGATGTGGCATCCTCTTCACATCTGTCGACCTTGGAAAAATGACATCAGTTGTGTTATGAGAAATGACCCCCAGGGTGGAAATAAGTAAAGCCAGAGGTCAGTGGCCATACACTGTGGTTTCTACATAGCAGTTTTTAATCAAATCAAGTCAAGCTGAGTCACTGAGACATCATTTGAGCTTTCCTGATCTTAATCATTGTGGTTTTTTGTGCGTGATCGCTAAATGGATAAATCAAACTGATTTGAATTTATCAAAACTTTTCCAGTACTTGCATTCATTACTAAACATAGCTGAAGTTTCCCTCAGCCCATGCTGCAGCACGTTTAGAGCTCATCAGCAAATGTTAGTTTGCAATCATGTAAACATTTTATTTTTTATTTTTGTCATACTTTGCTTTATCTTTAAGTTCTTCAAGGTTCAAAGAAATTTAATTCAAAATGTTTGACTAAAGTCACTGTAACCGTCCGAAGCTCTTTGTGTCTGCCAGCACTCAAGCAACACTTAGCTGTGTTATTTGTCAGGTAAAGCTTAAAAATACTGGAGCCACAGATAACAGTAAAAAATCAATACAGAAATGATTGTCCCTCTCTACTGACAATGTGTTCACATCGTATTACAGCCGGTGATGAACGACCAGCTGTTGCAAGGACACTTCTGACTGATTGGTCGTAATGCTTGAAGCAAACTGTTCTACAGATAATTTTAACCTTTGCAACTTTGAGGAAAAGTAGACAAAGAAGGAGAAAATTTTCCTTTTTTGGCTTTTAGTCCAAAAGCTACGAAGAAATGATATGCAGAGAGCTGCACACTAGGGCAAACTTACAGTATAATTAAATTCTAAAAAGGCCTTACTCTTTACTCAAATAGACCACTGGCTAGACAATTGCAGCTGCAGTTTAATTACTCATTGTATTCACACAGCAATTATGTCCTTAAAATACAGTATCCACCTTTTAGCAAGAAACCCAACCCTTTATTCACTCTCCTCTTTCAGCTTACTTCCACCTCTGTGAAAAGATTGTAAGATTTCTATTTTGTTTGTACTTTGCTCATTCTACAGTGGACGTCTGGACTCATATTTCTATCTCCCTTTAAAAACCCATGTAATTTTTTCCAACACACACATCTTAAATATACATTTTCAATAAAACCACAAAGCATAAGGCAAGTTCAAGTTCAGCTGTGTCTCTGTCTATTCATAGTTTCAGTGAATAAGAATGTATTCTGATTTGAGCAGACATGACTCAGTCATCATGCTTATTTAGCAACCAGACGGTCAATAAAATCCCAACACCAAGACTGGTTAGAAAAATCCTGCAGCCTTCTTGTTAGAGGATTTAATTTTGTACTTTATCCTTTCTAGAATATGTTACTTTGTGGAATAAACTTGTTTGCATTTAGCAAGCACACCCATTTTTAATTGTAATTGCAAAAATGATTCACAGTTCCTCTGTCCAGGATGAAAATATAGACTCCTTCCTGAATGTCCATTTTACCTTATTTAAGCATAGACTGCCACCTGCTGGATTTTTGGAAGTTAGCTTTTTTTAGGAATAATTTTCAAATCCCTGGTTTAGATCGATGCTATACTCTGTATCTGGGAGAAAAGTCACATGATTATTTTTGGCCCCAGACACAGTCACATCCAGACTCGACTACTGTAATAGCATCCATACGGCTTGTCACACAAAGTTTCAAACAAGTTTCAATACTACATTCAAAACTCTGCTGCTCGTCTCCTCACTCACACCTCTTCCCATGACCACATCACCCCCGTCCCCCAGAGACTCCCATTCCGCTACAATTTCAATTAAAAAATTCTCCTCCTCACTTTCAAAGCCCCCAATGCCTTAGCTCCCTCTTATTGACTGACCTCTTTCATCAGTGTATACTGTACCATCGTGATCTCAGCTCCTTTGATACCAACCTTCTTTCTATATCCTTCATGACCAAGTACAGAACACGGGCAGACCGAGCTTTCTAGACTGCTGCCCCTGCCACTACTCTCTGCAACTCACTCCCCAAAGACTTCTGTGATTGCTCTGACCGACATTGTAAAAACAAACAAAAAATGACAAAAAACAAAACAAAAAAGACACCAACTCACTAAAACATAGCTTTTCAGAGCTTTCTTCAATTATTTGAACAATCTAAATGATTTATAAGGAATATCATAACTTATTATTATTTCTAATTATTTCTAATGTAAGCAATATGTTAGAAATGAGCAAACATAGTTTTAATTTAAGATATTTATACCAAGCATTACTATCTGTGAGCTGTCTGATTGATCAATCATACAGAAATTAAAATGAAGAACCATCAACAGCAGCAAATACATAGCACATTTCATTCATGCATGATGCTTTACTGATTAAAAAAAATTGTAAAGATGTCAAATAATCCTAAAAGAACAAAAAATAAAACATTTAAAATGATCGACATACAGGCAGAAGACATATGCAGTTAAGATGTATCAATAATACTAACCTAATTTAAATTAATTTTAATTTTATTTAATGTAGTGATGATAAATAATCAACACATAACTACAAAATATAAGCTTTTAAAATCAGACAAAAGTGGTGTTTTTGTTCTTTTTTGTTTGTTTGTATCGTTTTGTTTTGACTTCAAACTTCCACATGCCTCAGACTTCAATCCCTTATTCCAGTAACCAACACCAACAAGCTTATTCAATAGCAGAATAAGATCTTTGGTATTGGCAGAGAAAATTTGGTATGTTTTTCATACTCTGGTCTGCTGCTCATGCCACAAATGTAGCAACAGTTAAAGCACCAGCTGTACGAGACTGCAATTTTTTTTGTTGAAACAAACAAAACAAAAAAACACAACAAAACCAAAACATAAGCTCCTGAAATATGTTTCCTTCTCTTTGACAAAGGCTCATTAAAATTGGATTGTCTGACAAATGACTTGGCAATGATTTTTAAAAAATCAGCACAGAGTTCAAAAGCCACCATCTGTGATGATGGGTATTAATGTGCATTTTTTACAAATGCACATCAGAATGTGCATCAAAACTTCAACTGGCATATTTGTAAAGGTCCATAATATACAGTAATTTGGAAACAATTTGGAGCAACATATGTTGCCACCCAAACAAGACCTTTTCACTTTTCTTTTCTTCTTCTTTTTTATTTTTACAGCTACGTCGAAGTTCGAGAAGAAAACAAAGCAATAAAACTTTTGGTTTGTTATTTTGCTAATTAATACTTATTAGATTCCACGAATAACAAATTCGGACCGATTCCTTTGCTTTTCTCTGCTTTCTCAAAATCTTTTGACGTAATAAACAATTCCTCCACTGACGCATGCGTACTTCAGATCGGAATGTTCTGGTTCTTGTGCGGAAGTTTAGCGCATATTTGGCTGCCACAGTGAGGCGCAACCACAGCAAAAAACATCTACTGGAGCGAGGAAAAGGGAGCCAGCGGCCCTTTGGCTGAGCTTATCCGGATTTTGGGCGAAAGAAGCGTCGATTGCTAAAATGACCAGTAAGTATCGGCGTGTATTTGGACTGTAAGGCATCATGTACTTAGCTCCTTTGCATGTTGTTTGTGCTCGGTCACCGCCAGTCGTGAGCGTAGGCCGACATACCTTTCTTTTCAGAGGATAGACGGAGCCCAACTAGCTAAATGTAACGTTATATCGCCGTATTCCTGTCAAGTCTTGGCGTTTAAAATAGTTATTTACTCACTCCACTGCATGTACAGTCCGTACTAAGTTTTAATGGCATGGTCTCAAACTCCAGTGTCCGTCTGCTAGACATGTTACATAAGACGCGTTGAAGGTTTAATAGTATGGATGGGTCAGTGGACTGTTTTTTTTCTCTCCCGACTATTAGCCCGAGCCCTGGCCTGCTGCTGGGACATAGGTAGCATTCACATAATGCAAATATTTGGATATCAGCACTGCTTGTGGCTAACTGGACGTCTACAGTATAACCAGTAAACATTTTTTATTTTGGATACCACCTCTTTTTTATACTGCCCATAGTCATTAACTCCGCTGGCTTTCAACAAATCTGTGAAAGATGCTTTTCTTCCCTCTGTGCTGTTGTTCTGGTCTTTAAGCTGCTCTACAGCGCCTCTGCCACGTCGGCTGCTGTCAGGTTTTGCTGTTTTTCATGGTGCTCTACATGATATAAACTGATCTATCAGTGTTATACATGATGTGTTATACATGTTTTTCAACAAAACAAACTAATCAGATTTATTTATTTATTTTCCTACACATATTCTGCAAGATTATTCTTTAAATGTTGGGGGAGGGGAGGGAAGGGGTTCCAGCCCAAATCTCTGGTGTGTCTCACTAATATGCCATTGTTAATCTATGCATTTGGCTTGTCTTGTGTTTGTCATACAGGAGGAAACCAACGTGAGCTTGCACGCCAGAAAAATGCCAAGAAGCATACTGATCATACTAAAGGGAAGCGGAATGAGGATGGGCTGTCTGCTGCCGCCCGGAAACAGCGGTGAGCACTAGGACAGTAAAGAAATGCAGCACACAGACTTTTATTTACTACACTGTGTCTGTACTTGAGTATTGCCCCCTGCATATAATATATTGAATTGAAATAAAAAAATAAAAAACTTTTTTCACTGAAGGAAATTTTAAGATTGTAGTAGCTTTTTAATGATGAGTTATTTATTGTAAAATAATTATAATTGATTTTTATTTTTAAAGAAATGATGTTACTCTTGAAGTTTGTAATGCAGCACATCACTGAGTTGATACCCAGTTCCCAGATTATCTGTAAAATGCAAATAGGCTGTACAGGTGCAGCTAAGTGATAATTTATTCTGTACATGTTCCAGTTATGTTTCTCTCAATGAAGCTTTCCTTCTTTTTGAAATATCTCTTTCTCCTCAAGGGATGCTGAAATAATGCAACAAAAGCAAAAGAAAGCAGATGAAGGACCGAAAGAAGGCACGAAGTCCAAGTAAAGAAACATTGAATTTGGCTATCAATTCAACTCACCGCTTTGAGGACATCCCATGTTCTGCAATTTTTCTGATATTTATGAGAATGGATCTGTCATTTGTTGTCTAGACTCAAGAATTCAGGATCCCTCATTCTTCCCTGTGACAAATGACATTGCTTGTCGGGTTTGTTATTTTACACATGAAATTATGTCTCAGCGAGTTGGGGCTTGTCCCACATTGGTGCTGCATGCAGAGGAGCATCAGTGGTGTAAGCAGGATACAGCTGAACAATTGTTGATGCGAAGCATCTACATAACAGTTGTGTATTTTTGTACAAAAGTGTCCCCTGCCGGTTTCAAATAAAGTGTATCTTTTTAGTTCATGCCTTACTGAGTTCATCAGTCTTGGTGTTGGTGTTTGTGTTGCATTTTCTTCTGTATAAGTAGATAAACATCATGGAAAATTGGAGGCTTTTATATCCTTTTGATAAAGTAAAAGTCATACTGTGAAGAAATGCCAAACAGTTAAAATTGATAATTTTATTTTACAGTGTTATAAAACTCAGTAGAAACTGTCCACCAAGAGTTCATATCTCTTCCTCACATGAAATGATTCTGTTCTCAAGGCAGCTTTTATCCTGGTATTTCAATTTGAATATAGAGGATCTGCTCCTGTGTGTGTGTGTGAATGGTTTGTCTCTCTGTGTTGGCTCTGCGATGGACTAGCCACCTGTCCAGGGTGTACCCTGCCTCTCGCCTGATAATTGCTGGGATAGGCTCCAGCCCCCCGTGACCCTGAATTGGATTAAGCAGTACAGAAAATGGATGGATGGAGTACAGAAAATGAATGAATGTTCCTGTCACTAACTCCTTCCTTACATATGGGTATCCCAATATCAGGAACATAGAGTAAAGTCATAAGCTCAAATATTAACAAGACTCAACATCCTGTGAAATTAACTTGAGGCTGAGTGCTGTTGATTGATGCTGTGTAACTCCAGTGTCCTAATTTCACGGTATAAATGGGATAAATGCACCAGTGGTACAACGCCCACTAGATGGCAGCAAACACCACAACATTTTAGATCCTTTTTCCACAGTAAAAAAATTGTTTTTGAGTATGCTGGTCATCTTTTTTTATACACATCGATTAAGACCCATCAAATCAATAAGCTTGATCAGGTTATTAGTAGTTGATAAGTGGTGAATTACTGAAATCCAGTTGGCTCATACCCTCACTCTTAAAACTCAAATTGATCTTTCTTCCATCTCGCAGCTGTGGAACTGAATAGTGATAAGGGACAAAATGCAGAATCAGCCAGTTGTGTAAATTTGAGAAAATTCAATCCTTATCTGCTATCATCCTCCATGCCCTGCTCACAGCTTTGCATAGATATAACCTAAAATCAAGCATAAGCCAACAACAGGCTGGTTGTGAATTGTGACAGGAATTTTTATTTTATTTTTTATTTTTTGATAGACCAAGGAAGGAGCTCAGAGGTATTGAGATGCAAAGAAAAGCTGCAGTCAGCTCCTGTAATTAGATTCATATGGGGAGACTCATCTCTTCAGACTCTTGCTGAATTCCATAAGATATGGAAGCACTGGGGAAAATGCACTGTTGTGCTTTATTTATGTAATTTACAATTCTGAGCAATCCAGAGTCAAAGTCCAAGACAGGAGGAAAATGAACAATGACATGCTGCATCTCGTAGAAGCCAGTTTCCAAAGCCTATTTCCACGATGACCTTCATGTGTTGTTTAAAACATTAGAAGAAAAGAATATAAGATTAAAAAATAAAATGCAAGTAGCAGGACGGTACCAGAACGAACATGCAGAATGCTAAAAGTACAGATTTATTCCATTTCTATCCCTGCACTGCATTTAAAAAAGTTTGATAACATTAAATCTGTATCAGGAAATCAGGAACGATACATCCTCGGGTGAGATGAGTCACTGGACATCCTGCTCTTGTCTTGAAGTAGTGAAGTTTAACAATAAAGGCTAAAAAAGTTCAACAGTAACTAAATGTCCCTTACTTCCTTGTATGGACACTTAACTTACACTTCCCTATATCATCATGTCAACATTCAACCTCTTAATACATCTGTCTAATGTTGTTCTATCATTAAATCAAACTTTATTTGTAAAATACTTTACACACAAAGAATTTGAAGCTCAAAGTGCAAAGTACTGTTAGGAACAACAAAAAATAAACAGCAATCTTAAGAAATTAAACCACATGCCAGCCATATTACTACCTTGAGCTATATTCATCATCATGTCCACACTGAACATCTCTTCGCATGATGACGTACTTGTTCCACTGATATACACAAGACACCATTCCTCATTTTTCTTTGGGGGGGGGCATTAGTTACCTTTATTTGAAAGTAACGTGACAGGAGGTGTCAAAGAGAGCACAGAGATGACATGCAGCAAAAGGCATCAGCTTCAACCTCTGTACATAAAGGTGCGTACTCAACCACTTGGGATACCAGACAATTTCTCACTTTTAGAGCTTAGAGGAAAAAAATCCATGTTTGCATGTTACAGCAGGTCATGTGAAGGCTGCTTTACATTAAACATAAGCCTAGAAAAATGTCTGTCTCAGTTTCTAAGTATGGACTCTGACACTATATTTTGTGGATGTGGACAAATGTATCTATTATATACTTTCTGGTGAGACTGAGCTCTCATAATCCTGATGTTATGAGCCATCAATGCAGTTGTATGCTTGTACTCAGGGTCTCAAGTGGGAGTCTCTGGAAGCTCAGTCTCACTATGGTTATTTTAGTGTCCTATATTTGTCAGTCAGACTCACAAAAAGATCTCTGCAAGTGATGCTGGCACAGGTTCCTCAGACTGCAGCTGTCTTTATGGGTTATTAGTTAACCAAATTACATCCTGGGTCTGATAACTCTCTAAATGAGTGAAACATTTAAAACATGTCTACACCATGTCATTATGTGTTAATTAGTGCAAGTTGAAAAATATTCAAATTGAATTGATAGGTAAAGCACAATAAAGTGAAAGGATCTGAAAACCTTTTGATGCAGCAATAGTCCCCATGGATAATGTCTGACCCCTCTGCTTACCTACTAACACATGAGCACATGTTTAGGAAAGGTTGTTTACTGAAGAAAAATGTGATTATCACATTGATCATGGTTTGATGAATACAGGTTTAGCCATGAGGATGGATAATTCAGCATGACTTCAAACAGAGATTCTGTCCTAAACATTTATTTAAGAAGTGTCTGCTTGAGGAATGATGGATGTTATTGATTATCTCACTGATTGATGGCCACAGTGTGCTTGTATACACAATGCTTCATCACAAGGGCTCTGTTTTCATAGTCTTTTGAGGCAGGAAACTACAGTCCTGTGAAAAAAAGATAGTATACTCTCTTTCCAATCTACTTGTCAGTAAATAATAAAACAAATAATCTGATCAGACCTACAGTAGGTGTTAAAATAAGGTAAATGGAACCTCAGATGAACACTACACATATCACACTTTGCCATTATCTGTTCAACAAAAGCTTAATCAAAATGCAGATGCAGCGCAAACACCTCACACCATTTGTCCGGGACAGCAGTGGAGGGGCGATGGTTTGGGCTTGTTATCGGTGCTAATGGTGGCTCTACAACAGGGGTGTCCAGCTGTGGTCCTTGAATGCTGTAGCCTGCAGGTTTTAGATGATTCCCTCTTCGGACACACCTGATTCAAATAAAATGGCTGTTTTCACCAGCTTGTTGTCAATTTCTGCCCAAGCATATTGAACCATTAATCTGATTAAGGTGTGCTGCAACAGGAAACACAAATTCTGCAGGACAGTGGCCCTCAAGGACTGACTTTAGACACCTCTGCTCTGAATGACATGTCATTAAACTCCTGCCTAACGAAACTGAAAGATAGAACGAAAAGATAGAAACATTTGACATGTCTTTCAATGTTTCATAAACAATTGACATTTTAACATCAAATGATATGCAATTCGATAAAGATTTAGAAAAAGGTATGCGCTGACATGCAACACATGATTGCTTGTTATGATTGTCAGTCCTAAATTCATTATATGTCTCTGAAAAAACATTAATTGAAAATAACATTGCCTCAGATTGGATGGGGAAACAAGAGGAAACTCATTAAGCATCAAGTTACTATCCCTGAATATATTTCAAGCATTTATCGATCTTTACTTTTGCGATAAATTAGTCAAAAGTTTTGTAAAACAACAAACCAAAACATTATGTCCTGATTTATGAGTATGGCTGAATTACATAATCGATATGGTTAAGCTTTCCATGCATTTCAGCTCCATCAATTATCATGTTGTCAACATATTTGAGTAAAAACATTGTCCTTGTTATCATCAAGAATACTTAAGTATTAACTAAAGACTTTATTTTCACAAATAATTTTTTATTGGAAATGTTCATCGTGAACAAGACTGTTTTGTTCCCATTTCATTTAGCTGCGCGAAATCCCAATGACAGATCAAAAGATGTAAATAATAAATTACCAATGTGATTGTCATGGTCTGATTGTCTCCACCTGTGCCTGGTAATTATCATCATGCTGTTCACCTGTTCTCCACAGTATTTAACTCTCCTCTGCTCACTTTCC
>JBBBVU010000001.1:25939328-25970945 GCA_037177055.1 Atherinosoma microstoma | reverse complement strand
GTGGAAATAAAACTTGTTAAACTTGTTTAGTCCCAGTTTGGCTTCTCTTTCGAGTCCGAGTCACCCAGGTCATTACATGTGATGTCGTGTATGCAAACTAACACAGAACCTCTTTAAATTTGCCAGCAGTATTGATACAGCTGCTGTGTTACCATTTTAAAAAGCCCAAAAGGTTGATGTTCTACATTTGTTTGTTTTGTATGAGACTGAGTCTGAAAGCAGATTTCAAGAGTGTCAGGAGGCAGAATGGGTCCAGTTTAATGGCCACAGAAATCTGTTCTGTTACTGCCTACTGAAGCAGTACAAAAGCCCAGTATTGTTGCGTTGTTCCTTAAAATGGTTATATTCTGGTGTCAAACCTGGTGTGTTTGTTCTGTCAGAATGTGAGTTTCTTCGCTGAGTCTCTAACTTACTGACTTTCCATTTTTACTTGTCTTTTACGCAAACTGGTCAATTTGCAGCCTGTGTGTTTCTCATATCTGACTGCTCAGCAGTAGTTTTAACAGTAAACAGAGGGAAGAGATGTCAGATGTCAAGTGTAAGTGATTCTTAAATCTAATCACAGTGCTCGGAGATTGGGATTTCCTTTGCCTTCCCAGATTTGTTTCTTTCTTTTTTTAGATTATTTTTTCCATTTTTATTTATTTATCTATTCCCAGTCTCGGTCTACCTATTATAGCCTCATTCTGAATGTGCACACAGGACATTTTTAGAATACTGTCAATTCTGTAGCTGTCTGTCTGAAAAACCAAACAAACCAACCTAAAACAGTCATGGAGATTGATAACGACCCAAATGCCGACACAAGAAGTAGGTGTCATAAGGAAGCAAGAGACCTTAATATAACAAAGGTTACCATGCAGTCAGGAAATTTGAAATCCAAACGACTATTGCAGCAAGAAATTCAAATTGGGTAAGACTGGAAATGAAAGAATCTGGTACAGAACAGTGCATAAGAACAACAGAAATGGGGAAGGCATATAGGGAGGAAAGTAGACAAACAGGGCATGGGTGTGACAATCTGTAATAACAAGAATATAACATGCTGGGTTAAATAATTCAGAATTAACTGTAGTATGAACACCCAGTGTTGATAGGGAGATGGTTTGGCATGTGTGACCTGGGATGTGTTGTTTGAATTGACTTAAAAGATTTCCCATTTTCCTCCATTGACTGTGAAATGAAAATCTGATTTTCAATTTCACCATCAACATAACATTAACCAAGAAATATGCAACGGCGCGATCACAGCTGAGATGCTGGCTGGTCGTAATTGTTTTCAGGGTTGCAGCAAACAAAAGCCACTTTTCATGGTACAGTGATGTGTTAATAATGAATTGCAAATTACCATCTTTGCTCTTCATCAAGTACTCGGTGACAGCAGATGAGCTGCTGGTATTGAAAGTAAATGGGATGTGTCACAGGACGTCAGCGGAGAAAGAATACACAGACATTAGCTTTGAATGTGACACAAAAAAAAAAACAGTCATGGAAATAACAAATAGCTTGTTAAATAAAAGTTAACTTTGAGTCATTTATGTTAAATAACAGTTCATTATAGTCAGCTTCAGGTACTCCTCAGCCCATGTCATCACAGTTTTTCAGGCTTTTTTCTGTCAGCAGGTGATTTTTTGAGTCTCAGAACATCATCTAATGAAGACTTTTCTGTAGTAAATTGTTCCATGAGAGAAAACTTTGCTGAACAATAAATAGACTATGATAAAGAGTTCATTTCGCAGCATTTAACAGTATTTTTGAGTAACAGTCAGTTTGAGTACAGTATATCCATATCCATTTATTACATTACTGATATTAACTTTTGGATATGTGTTAAACTATTTCCTTTCTTTCTGTTTAGAGCCATAATGTGCGTGTATAATAATAACACATAAGTTTATAATGTTATAGGTTGTACTCGGATGTTATAGCAGAATAGCAGTAAGACCCCAATCCCACTGCAGTGAATCTGAAGTCTCCCTGTGTGCAGCTTGGCGTTTTCCTCCAAACACTGTTTTCATTTGCATCCAGAACCACTGCAGATGTGCAAACACCAGCCCTTCCTTCAACACCTGCAGCATCTGTTCTAGGCAGATCCCTGCTATACCTACAATACATAAAATGGTTCGGACAGCTCCTGGTTATATAACTCCATCTAGCCTGATTCCTTTCTGTGCACGACAGAGAGGTTCAAGCCACAGGATATCACTTTTTAAACCCTCACTTCATCTATTCTGGCTTCACAAGCGAAACCCTGGGGGTAACCTGGAATTAAGACACTTACTACTTCTTCCTATTGCATTCCCAAGTCAACATTTCCTGTCTTCAAGAGTGAATTTGAGTGTGATTTTGCCCTGCTTAACCCTAGAGCCATTCAAAACCAATGTAGCATGGGTGAAATTCACCCACCTTTAGTGTTCTAGGGTTAAAATTGTCCTTGACAAAGTAATGAATTATCATCCAAATCTTTTTTTGATTTTCATTTAATCATCGTCCACATCTAAGTGCACCTTATGAATATTAGGCGCTTCTCGAGCAGCTCATATTCCTAAATGCAATTCACTTGGGAAAATCCTTACAAGTTTAATTCCAATCCATACACAGCTTCTCTGCTGTTGATGGAATCCCTATGAATTTATTGCTGCAACACTTATAAGCTGCTGCTACAGGAAACTGTATGAGAGTATAATGTGTTGCTTTTGACTACATGCATAAATATCTGTAAATGATCAGTAATAAACCTGTTTTCAATGTCCTCAGAAGCTAAGAACAAAACACATCCCAGTAAGAGTTTGGTGTTTGAGACCAGATGGCCAAACTTGACATCCTAAAAGGCACTCACTCACTAAACACTGCCTCCAGAGCATCAAACAGATAAAAGCTGTCATAGCACAAAAGCAACAGATGACATATTTTTTCTTTCTCTCCCTTTTCTCTACGGGCTCTGTACATTTGCAATGTGGCCTCATTATAATACAATATGTTGCAAATCCTCCAAAATGCTTGGATGTTTGCAGATGTTTTGTGAAAATGGTGGACAGTTGCATGCAGTAACAATGTGCTGGAGGATGGTGTGGTTTGTAAATGAGCCTGGTTTGATTAGAGCAAAGAGAGAGGATGATGGCAATCAGATGATAATTTACAGTACAGTGCACTCTACACAAGCCAAAATCCAAACTCAGGCCTTCAAAGTAGTAGACTACAAACCAACGGGTGACGTCACTGTTGCCATCTCCATCTTCGATAGTATATAGTCTGCCAGTTTCTGTTATGACCACTGTTTAATTTTTAAAAAGATTACTCATATGTTGTGAGGAAAAAGAGAACAAAGCCACATATAATGGGCTTACATTTCAAATAATTCACAACATGCAGTTTGGAAATTGAACAGATTTAACTATTCTAGTTCTTTGTGCCAAATAATTGAAATTTATTAACTACTGAAATGTGTGTTTATTGTAGGTCTCTGGACCTTGCATCACATAACACTGATGTGCTGTGTGTGCATGATATAATATTTCAAATATTCATCACACCTTAAGTGATATGAAGATCCATCACCTTAAAAATCATGACTGAAATTCAGTCAACTACAGTAATCTACAGCATGAAAAAGACCAACACATGCATGTGTCAAAACATGTATTTTATTCATTTATCTTAGAAAATTAAAATAAAGTGCTTTTTATGTACAATATAATAAAAACAACAGTCACAACCTCAATGATACAAAAAATACAGTTCACAATGTTATTTTTACACAACAAATAAAAAAGAAAGAAAGAAAGAAATCATGCAGGCAAGACCACATTTGTCTAATAGTTACTCAGTCAACTAAGCTTATGGTGTTCAGAATGTTGAGGCAAAGCTGTCACTGTGTCTCATGGCTGAACTGATCTGGAGGATCTGGAGCTGTACTTGCATCTTAGTACTACATCATGCAGCACAGATGATTCATTACTTCTATTGTGCCGTCTTTGCAGCAATTGACTGCTTACAGAAGCGGTTTTAGGAAAATAGATTGCTGTAAATGCTCTATGAATATATAGCTGGCTACATTCATATCCAGTACTGTAAGTTTAATTACTCAGGAACTATTCAAAATGAGAAATTTACTGTAATACTGTTTGCTTTTTATTGGAAAAGCATGTCATTAATAAATACGCACATTTATGACACAGTTTGTCTTTTCAGATTATTACCCAGTGAGGTCAGGTTGAATCTTTAGCTTTCTTATTTCACATAAAGATGTGATATTATGGTTAACACTGACCTCTCCAGATGTTTACTGTGTCTCCAGTATCACTCTTTATATAATCTAAGGCTACAGAATGCAACAAGATTTTGAGCAGCTTCCAGCTTTGTATGCTAGAAAGGTTAATGGTGGCTTGGTGGATAGTGTACTACTGACCCGTGTTGTTTTGTCGAGTTAGGTGTGCCCAATGAGGGCTACAATCACATCATTCACCACTTTTCTGTTGGTGAGGTCACTGCAGGGTAGTGTACAATGTAGCACATAGCTAAAGGCAGAACTGATATCTACAGTAAAGGCTTTTTTTTTTTGTAGTGTGGCTATCCACCAAGCATCTCAAGACAGGTTACTGGGAACTTGGTAGAGGTGAAACGATTTATTATATAAAAGGCTTTTGGAGTTTGATTTAAGATGAATCAGTCTTTTTTCCAAGTGAAATCCTTGGGTATTTTTGTTCAGTCTTAGTTTCTTGGAAAAGGTATTTGATTTATTAATGAGAGTTGAATGAGAAGTTTGATATTAATATTTGTAAGCCTGTTAGCTTAGCCTAGCACTCATACTAAAAGCATGAGAATGAGAGAAGGTCCATGGTGTTTTCCCATTAAGCTCAATAAAAAAATTCACTTTATACAAGCTTTTATGTACAAAAATGACCACAAAAAAAAAAAAGGAAAACAAAAACAGATAGGCACCCTTTATCATCATATCAAGCTAACAAGCTATGTTAGCTAATAACACCAGGTGTGCCACCAGAAGCTGGGTTTTTTTCTTGGAAATGGTTATGTTGACTTTCTTCTTCTTTTTTTTTTTTTAACTCCATAAAATTGGTAGTACAGTGATCATTTTAACTATAAGTGTTCATTAAATTCATTAGGGCTACTGTTCACTCAAGTTTCACAACTTGCTAAAGTTACCACTCATTAACTACTTCTGCATACTTTTTTTGGGATTGGCTTTGTACAGTTGTCTTTGCATTTGAACAGATGACAATGTTTCAAAAACTAACACATGAAAAAAAATAGCTTTTTGTAATCGACCATTAGGCCAACCTGGAGGCAGCCGCACTGTGTACAGAACACACTGAGACTGAAAGTTGATAAGAAACTTAGCATATGGACTTGACAGGTTTCAGCCTTCTCATTGAACTCTCAGCAATAAGGTAATGTGAGCTTATTTTGAAACAATTTGTAACTACTCTTTTTTATTCACATGGATATATTAAAAAAAAGACACCTCTCCTGTTTGATGTGCTCAACAAAAGCCACCAGAGGTGCTGAACTTACTGAAATGTATGCTGAAGTTGTCAGCACTGAAAAAAACAACCAAAAAAAAAAAAAAAAAACAACTCAGCAGTGTTCACTCTCTAGTTTCAATGCTACCTCTACGACACATCTTGCACAAGGTCCCTTAAAAACACGCAATATTAAGCACAGGTACTGTATATACACAACAAAAACTTAGGAAACAAAAACAAACACTGACCGCTGCTGCACAATATGCTGTGCAGCTACTTTGTCATCTTGTAGCAGTTACATAGCATTTTATCATCTGCTCAGTGTTTGAAATGGCAAATGTAGTCTTGTATAATGTTGGAATACATACTTTAGGCTTACATGACCAATACAGTAAAGTGATGATGCACTCTAAGACATATGGTGTCATTGTGTCCATATGGCCATGTAGATGTTTTTCGCTCTCATTTACACAACGCTATCATCTTCCTACATCTTTGGAAAATTCTGCTGAAGTTTCAAAGGCTTATGCACTGTGTGAAACTATGTTGGAATGGCTGCACTGGTCCCTGTAATAACAGATATCTAAAAATCATCATCATTCTCAGCAGCCACACCACCTGTTTCAGTAGTTGCATTTGTTAAAATATCCAATGTTACTGAAAGGTGCAAACTTGTAACCCTGATTACTTGTGCTTTCACATTGGCATCTTGGCGTCTTATGTGTGGTGAATGCCATTTAAGACATGCAACCTGGCCAGCTTGGGGTATATCAAGGTTACACAAAGTACTGTGCATCTACATAATTATACCATATAGATGTAGTCTGGCCAAGAGGCCACAACATTGGATCTCTTCCCCACAGCAACATTAGTTATTTGTTTTGTGACTTTAACATCTTGAATTGGCATAATTGCATCTCACCTAACCAAGAAGTTTGTATTTTTAGTGTCATTCAAGCTCAGCTGTCTCCTAGTAGTGGTATCTGTAGTAAGAAGGCAGAAGGTAAACCGGAATATTAATAACCACATGGCAAGTGTGCCATGTCCTTTGGCCCCAGTTCAAATTTGACAAAATGATCAAATATTGTTGCCAAACACATTCTATAAAGTTTGCTGTGAGCTAACAGTCTTAGAGAAATTCCCAACTTTGAACTTCACATTTATTTATTATTAGTGCCACAATACTTTTAGTGAAACCCCAACCCTGGGTCCATCACCATGTGCTCTTTGACAGTGATCAATGCTAAACACAAAGTGTGAGATGGTCATGACAGGATGGCACTATTGCATTTAGATAAGACAAAAAAGTTTTTTTCTTTTCTTTTCTTTTTCTTTTGGCACAGTACACATGATGGTTTTGGTGCTGCCCTGAATATGTTGAGAGGTGTAGATGTCCCAATTTTTTTCCTTCTTAATTTTCCTTTCTCTCGCCTCTGCATTTGCAGTGTCAGGTGTCTTTTCCATATTTGCCTCAGAAAACTGGGCATCTATGTCTCAGTCCATTTATTAAGTCATCATTGTACCAGCAGGTTAATACTGCAGAACAAGGCCGTCTCAGATGAGTAGAAATAAAGTTGTCTCCCTAAATTGTCCAAGGTACAGTTTTGTGTGAAACAGACAATCTTTTGACAACAACATACATTCAGGAGGTTATCGTCAGTGCTTGGGCCTTGGAGCATCCTTTCTGATCACCTCTCTTGATGCTGAAGTCCTCCAACAGCAGACCCTTGTGTGGAATATTCCCCTGGTCTTTCTTGTCATACTTATCCTCAAGCAACCATGATATTTACTCAGAAAAACAGAACAAATGTGCGCCTGACTTGCTTTCATAATTTGTGGATCATAATGAAAATGCATGACATGAATAATATTCATCTAAACCTGAACTCTTGGTTACCATGTAGTTGTTGCTTGGTTTTAGTGTGCATAATAACAGAAGTGTGGCAGCCAACTTCTGCAGAAAATGTGCAAGAGTACTTATATTCAAAAGGTTGGGTAACTATTTAATACTTTCGAGTTAACATCTCACTTTAATTGTATGCGATAGGCATCTTTACTGAATAATTTACTAATGCATACCTAAAAAGACAGAAAGAAGGTCTCCTGTCAATAGTTTTATTATTTTTTTCCCCCTATACTTTCCAACCTTATGCTAACACACGCATATGGTGTTAGTGGCCGTCAGAATGATTTTTAAAAAAAAAAGAAAGCCTGCTGGAGTTATTTTAGCAGCTGCCACGGTTCGTTATCCTGGCTGAAACCGGAGTGTTGTGCTGCCTCCTCTTCCATCCTTGGCAGCAAACTGGACCCACTTCTGGCTTTGGAGTGGGAATGGTTAAAAGAAATTACCTCCACACAGATCACAGAACTATGATGGCTAAAAAAAAAGGTGTGCTGTGATGTAGGAGGATGTCAGGGTCTCCTCTCCTTAGCTTGGTGGCCTTTATCCTCATGGCGATGCAAGGTGGGGTTGTTTGGCGAATGCTGTACTCTCATACGATGGAGTCTTTGATCTCAGAGCCTAACCTCACTCTGGGTCGAGGGCAAGTTGGGGAGTATTCCACATGGCTTTCCTTCAGGTTAAGTGGACGCCTGTCGGAGGACTCGGAGAAGCTCTTGCTGTTGTCTGGTGAGGACTCGTGTGTGGGTGTGCTGCAGATGTAGTTGTCATTTAATGTCTGGTAGCCTTTGTGATCTGATGTAGAAACGGGGATGGTGTTGCCGTTAAGGGGTAAGCTCTCGGTGGGCTTTCCCACAATCCTTGGCTTCTTCTGCTGCATGTTGGGGCACTCGCCTTGTTTCAACATCGACTTCATATGATCGCGGTTCCTGTAGATGACAAACAAAGAGAACACCACGAGGGAGAACGCCAGCAGAGCGCACACCACAATCAGTTCATTCCAGTACGTCTTCATGTGGACCTGCTCGGAACGAGACACGCCGGGCATGATGATGGTTTCCTCTTGTGCAATGTGGGATGTGCGCGAGTGGCTGATCAGAGTTGTGCTTTCGTGACGGGGCTCCGCCCTGACACAGTAATTTGCTAACAGCTGGCGGAACCCCTCCTCCTCCGACCAACACTCGTAGGTCTCCATCTTGTTGGACTGCGCCACCACTACAAGGTTTCCCTCTGGGGTAGCGTAGAGGAATTGGCTGGCGCTGTCACTGTAATGCCACTTTCTCTGCGCCAAGTTGGACCGCAGCTTGCAGGGCAGGACTCGGAACGTGTTAGCCGGGATTGTAATGAGCTTGCAATGGGACCCACCTACAAAAAAGATAGAGAGAATGTTGATACAAAACAAAGCAGATAACATTGAAAAAAAAAAACGTACTAACTGGACCAAATGTTTTTCTTTTTGTCGGTTTTTGTTCTCAACAACCAAACTAAAAGAAGCATATAAATCTCACGTACATTCTTTCTGTGTTTTTCCCTTTTCTTCATTGTTTTACTTTGCTTCAAAAAAGTTAGAGCCAGAAGGCTTCGAGTCCACACCACATGGAGTTATGCTCTCGCACTATCCAAAACACCTTGTATAAGGCCCAGGGTTTCTTTTCTACTAAAAATAGACCTTATAAATACAAAGCCACATCCAGGAGAAATTAACTTGGCACAAAGACTGGGAAAAAAAGAAAAATGCTAACCTAGCTCTGTCTAATAGCCTACAACAAGACACCCCCCCCAAAACTCATAACTTTTCCATTTCGTTTTGCATTTCTTGTTTTTTTATTTGCATACTAAACAACTTTATTTCAGTACAATGAAGCAGGGTTCTTCATCTCCAGTTCTCGAGGGCCGCTGCCCTGAAGGTTTTAATTCTTTCCCTGGTTCAACATACCCATTTCAAATAAAGAGGATCTCCTGAACACCTCGTTTTCAGGTTCTACACAAGCTTGTTAAGGAGCCATTACTTTAAGCCAGGTGAGTGAAACCAGGGAAAAAGCTCAAATCTGCAGGACAGTGGCACTCCAAGACCACTGTCTTGGAGACTAGAGTATGGGTATTGTTAAACAATTTTATACCACACCTTTTTCTGTAAATATATTACCAGGTGCCACGCTTTATTAATGTGTAAACATAAATGGAAATTTAATATTAAAGGCGAAGAAACCCAGTTTTTACAATTCTAACAAGCTTGAAAGTTGATATTTGGTTTGACCAACTTTATTCTTCAACACAGTTTGAACACCGAAAACAAATTTTCTAATGAAACATGAAACATACTTTATTGTCATTGAACTAGCATCCTGGCACAACAAAATTCTTCCAGTACAACCCGTCCAAATAGAATGTCTTTTCAGGAATCGTTCAGGAAAGCTTCTTGAATTCAGGGTCGGGTCACAGAATTTCTATTTTTTTTAATTGTCTTTCTTCTTTTTTTCTTATTTTTATGGACATGACAAGTGTTTTATGACAAAACAACACTATGACATTAAATGTATGAACAAACTAAGAAAAGTAGCTTAATGCAGCGAAGGGAGGGGGGTGTATTTACAAATATTTAACGTGTTAACGTGCAGGTTGGGTTAGGATTTCAATTGTAGATATTAACAGGACGGTTTTGTCAGTGGGTCGGATGGGTGCAGGTTGGTAAAATTGGACCCGTGCAGGACTCTGGCCTTAGGGTTCCTAATTTTAGTGTAGCGTGCAGAGAATTTTCTGAACACATGCTGTTGGTTTTGTTTTTTGTTTCTTATTTTCAAGGACGACACTTTCAGATACTGCTCATTTACTGTAGACAGTCCTCCAGTTGTTCAGTTTCCTCAAACTTATTAGGCACACACTGCACACCATGCTGAGATATGCCTAGTTTTCAGCTAACAGCGCTTTTGGAGTCACCCAATTGGTGAAAAAATACTATTTCATGTTTGTCAAATTGTGTTACCTTTGGCATTTTCTTTTTTAGATAGCACTGGTTTATCCCTTGAGTTAGGGGTGCCTTTTTGAATGAAAAACAAAGCAGTCTGGTACAGGGACAAGACAGAAAATGAGTGAAAAAGCAGCCCTCAAAGAAAATCTGAGGAACCTTCAGAAAGCCTATTGCTCAAGACCATTTTAAAATATGATAAAATCTGGCTCCTTAGAAGCAAAATATATATAAATGAGAAGTGTTGCAAGACTATTGTACAGTACTTATACAAGAGTGGTATCCAGTTTTTCATCTACTGTAAACACATAAGAAAGCAAAGAATCAAATTTCCCATAAATGTAAAAACATTCCATTGAGTCATTTGTTGTGTAGCCACGTAAGTACAGCTCATGCTAACTATAGACTTCACTTGTGAGACTTGTTACCGGACTTAATTGACATTTTTCTTCTTCACCAAGTACATATTATTTGTAGTGTGCATGGAGTAACTGGCAACACTTAAATTAGTGCTCATTGCACAGATTGAACACACTCACGAGAAGCTGCTGGCCTGGTAAATCTGGGGCTGGGAGATGTCCTGTTACAAATCGCTGATGTGTCAGCCTCCTCCACGTCCTGCTGCCAGTGGCTGAGACAAAACACACCAATGAAAAACAGTGTGAGGGGTAGCAGCTGGAATCAGAGGAATCTCATATGGATGCACCTCTTCTTTTAAAGTCTGTTTTCTTAAAAACTGTGTGTGCAGCATGACTAAGAGACCAATCTTCTTTAAAAGTATATAACCATGAGCTTAATATAGATTTTATGTGAAATATCTCAACTGGTTGGAAGGATCATTGTATCAACACACACTTGTGTGTCCAGGATATTGTCATAACTTCGCCTCTTAAATGGACAATTCTTTTTCAAATATTCAATCTGATGCAAATCTTTTTGAGATGAAATGGCTATAGTGGTAAATATTTCACCTGTATTGCCATGAGACAGCTGTCATTGTGCACTTATGATACATGAGCCCCTAACATTTAGAGATTTAACCGTGCGTCATCAGCTTAATTTTTAAACATCAAAACAAACAACTTGAACATAAAGTTAATTGTGTTTTGTTAAATGTATTCTGGTTTCTTAATTATTCAGTAGTTTTAATAATAATTAAAAAAAAAATAAAATAGTACAGCAGTTTATGAATCAATTCAGGTGTTATTCAGGTTAAAATTAAATCTAAACTTAAACTCGGGCCTTTCAGTTGCGACAGACTTCTCACCTGTCAGGTGGAGCCATCCTGACGTCCCGACACAGCCGTCCCGTCCAGGCACAGTAGGGATCTCTGGACAACACACACTCGCCACAACTCAGGTAGTTGGAGCAGTTGGCCACAGGAACCTCCACCAGACCAGAGTACGACGACACAAACAACAAACCCTGCAGAGGAGCAGAAACATCTGTGAGTGTGTGCGTAATTTAAAAAGGTGAATGCAGGACGGAAGAGGCCTCTGCTTCTAGTTACGGGTTTCTGATTTCAAAAAGGCGAAACCAGCCTGAAACAATTACTTAAGATAAACAGAAGAGTATATCTTGCATGATGGACTAACTCCAGCCAGCTGTTGTTTGTCTTCATACCAGGTGAATAATTTAAACATTGTGATCATGTGCTTGAAGACGCGCCTTCACATTGTCAGAGCTTGTTACAGCGTGTTTTGTTTATTTTCTTTTTCTTATTTTGCAGTTTGAAACACTTCTCATGTCGAAATATGCTTCACACATGAATTTCCATCCCACCTATGTTGCAGTCTTACAAACACACAGTGCAGCTGCTCTACTCACACACATGGCCTAATTTTAGGTTAACTTATCTCCTGGTATATTAGACAGACATCAAGTGCATTCTGTGTCTCTTTCATGTCCCTATTTAGGGCTAAGAATACACCCACCAAAAGAATCTTAGACTTTATTAGAATTACACAATCACAGATAAGATTGCAGTTTGGCAGTGCTGGCTTGGGTAAAGATCTTTATGTAATAAAGAGAGAAAAGGTAATGACATTTAGCTCTGGGTATAATGTCACAGAAGATAATAAACTTTCTGCCAGACAGTGCTCTTACAGCAAAACTCAGCAGAATAGTCCCCGTGGAAGAAAAATATTTGTGTTTGTGCTCTTCCACATTGTTTTCATTTGAAAATGAATTAAACCTGAGTAAACAATTATAGTCAACTTACCAAAAAAGTCCAACAATTACATTTGCACTGCATATTAAGTTGCAATAGCTAATTCATTTCTGGAATACACAAGTTGAAGATGTAGTTTACCCGTTGAGGATCGAGTTCGATGTGTTGCACAGGCTGCGGCTCGGCAAATAAAATCATCTCCTCTATGATGTGCATCCTGTCATTGGCATTGATGGCCTTGTGAAGCTTTCCATCGTCTGGAAAAGTCAGAGACATTAGTTATAGTGTTTACAGAAAATAGCTTCTTTTTTTTTTTTTTTTTTTTAAATCACCAAAATGATTTCATGATGTTTTGTAATAAGCTGCACCTGTTCCAATAAAGAGCACATCGTAGGCCCGTTCCATGCCCTGGATCTTGTGCACGGCGATCTGGGTGTAGCGCACGCTGCGTTTCAGCAGCAGTGGAGCGCTGCGGATCACGTTGTCCATCAGGAAATGGTCCTTGACAAAGTTGAGCACTTTATCAGGCATGTGCAAGGATGACTGGATACCCATTTGCCTGGCGTGGTTGGTCACACACTGTGGAGGGAATGAATTAGAGATGAGGAAAAATCTATTTCTGCTCCCTCAAGTAGAGCTGGAGGTGAATACATACATTCAAACAACTTCAGTTTACCTTGTGGGATCATTACAGCAGTCTCTCTCACCAATTTGGAATATGAAGGTGTCATTTATAGTCATGCTTCTGCCTCAACTCTAGTTCACACATGATGTTTATCATTCTGTACTTATGTTATCACAGCGTATAGTACTCATTGTTGCATCTTAAATGACAAAGTTGGGTAGTGTTTTAAGTCTGCAGATGCATAAACTTCTATTCTCAAGCGATCTGAAAGTCTTTACAAAGCACCCTAAAAAGTTGTTTTCTAGGTAACCTTTAAGAAATTTTCACTCATTACGATGATGGATCATTTAGCTTCCTTTTGTTCCCATTTGAGTTAGTGGTCTCTGTTATCTGGATCTCATATTATTTAATGTGTACTTTTCTATGTGTACTTTCCTATTAGACTACAGGTGAGCCCCCTTTTTTTTTTTTTTTTTACAAAAAAAGACATAAAAATGATACAATTAATAATTGAAACAAGGTATAATAGTAACATTTATTTTGCTTTTCTAAGAACACAAAATTTGAAGTGGAACACAACTAAAATCACAAAAGCAACATAAAACTAGCCTCAAAGCAGTGATACAGAAGTTTTTAACCGTGTTATTAACCTGTGTGTCCTGCAGTTCTTTTAGTTTTAAGGCATTTCCTTTGCACCATAAAAACCATCTGCAAAACAGTCATTTTGGATCCTATCTTTGAGCAGTCTCAGACAATAAAGTACAACATCTGCTGTACATAAAGCTCACAACTTGAGCCTGTAATATAGCTTTTGTGTGTGATAACAAAACACATATTTGAGGTGGTACAACAACCTCTTATTCTAGCTGCTGCGTCATCTTGCATTTTTCAGACTGATGTCACTCAAATGGAGGAGAACAAAGGAAACCAAAACAGGTTGTTCTGCTTTGTTGAATTATGCTCTTTGTCACAGGATGTTGACCGCGTGACTCACCGCCCCGGGCCGTGGCTCCGGTACTGGGTGGTTGTAGGTGTACCACTGCTGAGTTTCCCTGTTGACCTCTCGGTAGCGACCGCTGAAAGCTCTTTCCACCTGCGCCATGCTGAAAGCACACACTGCTGAGCTGCCTGATGCCCCTTTATACCTGCAGACAAAGAGAAACAAAGTGTGTGAGTTGCATCTGTGTATACCACCAGTAAAAAGGGACAAATAGGACAGCTGGTATAAAACATGGTTAGTCAGAACTGTTTTCTGTACTCAAGTCTCACCACTGAGATGTGAAGACCCCGTAAAAAACGGTGCTCTCCCAGCTGTCTCCCGTGGGCTTCAGAACAAACATGTCCTGGATGATGTTGAAGGGAAAGCCGTCGTCAGGGAGGGAACACAAGAGCTGAGCCTTCAGGAAGGTGGTCCATTTCTTCTGCAGCACTCGCTCGCCTCCCTTGTCACCCTGAGAGGAGGTTCAGCATGTTAAAGATTATCACAAAAGGCTTTCTGTAATATTAATGATCTCTGTGTGAGCTGGCGAGCACAGAATATCCTCTTATTTTTACCGGATGTTACTGGCTTATTCATAATCCAACGATAAGAGTGATGGAGGTCAAGAGGGGTGTGTTTCGCAAGCAGGTGAGCAGTAGCAGAAGGTGGGAGTTCGACTCAAATACGACTGAAATCTGATTTCAGTTGGAGAGTTTGCAGAAAGGGAGGATGTAACACCCTCTGAGTCAGCTCTCCACAACAAGCCAGGACTCCCAAAAACACGAGTGTGTTGGCTTGCCTCCCCCAGCTTACTGTAAGTATCTGCTCAGCTGGATTTAAAATTTACCATTTGAAATTAAAACCCCTAGCAATATCATAATCAGATATCAAACAATTTCAGATGTAGGTCCTTGACATTGATGCAATTTGTCATTATAGCTGTTTACAGAAACATAATCAAGGCACAGTTATATAATGAATACAGTCTTTGGGTGCAAACAATCAGCTTTCATTTCCATCTAGTTTCAAATTGTTCAAATGAAAAGAAAAAAAAAACATCTGATAATCAGCTGTGGGCTATCTGTTCATTCTTAACTCAACCATTAAGAATGTTAAATGTCTGGATTTCGTTCCATGTGTAGCATTTGGATTTTGGAAATTACTGCTCTGATCCCTTAACAATCAGACAGGAACAATCAACAGTTTGGTATATTTATAGTCCATAAAAAAGACCATGACATCCATGGTGGGTGATCAGAGGATACTTTTCATGGAAAAGAAAAACTTCTTCATCACAGCATTCAGCTAAGTAATCATTATCCAGGTAATGAAAATACTTCATTAGTGAAAATAGAGAGTGCTGTTCACAAGGTGTAAACCATTGTCATGCTTCAAGAAAAGAAAGGTCAGAGTAGACGTGAAATCTCAAACAGCTAGAACAGCGCTGGAAACATTCTTTGGATTAAAGAAACTAAAATCAACTTATATTAGGATGACAGGAAGAAAAAAGAATGTCTTGGACTGGTGTATGAACCAAAGCATATGACTTTCTTGGCAGTTTCCAGTGGCTTATGAGTGTTTTGTGTTAATGTGACAAAAGCCAGATGCATCCGGAAGAATTCAGCCAAATGCAGCCTATCTGACTGAACTACACTTCCTAGCACAGATAGAGAGTGACTATTAACATACAATGAAAGCAACATCAGATATTCTGATATTATTGAAGTAAAACGTATGATGAAACACACGACAACTGAAGAGAGCTGCATGGTTGCTGGGAATGTAACACAAAAGTTAGAAATCCATTTATTTGGTGATGTCCACAAGTTCAAGGCCTCAAGAAAGAACATTCAGGAGATTTATGTGCAAAATTCATTCTACTGTCTGACAGTGATAAGTCAGAAGTAAACAAACTACTGAGCGAAGAGGCAATAAATAATCTATGTTGCAATTGCTACTGGAAATACCTTGAATGTTTCAGAATCATACTGCAACCCATCCCCTTTGCTTTAGATGGTGCTGTTGAGGTCAGATAAGACTAAATATTTGTTCCAGTGACCATTCATGATCCCTGCGTAATCGAAACCAGGATTTCAATGTCTTTATGCAATTTGATGTGTTGAAATCTTTCCATGTGGTAGTAGTGACTTAAAGTATTTCACTTGAAAAATGTGGGAGACAAACCAAACCTTTCCACATAAAAAAGAGGCCATAATGCAACATATCAGCTGCTCTATGAAAGGGAGACAATGTGGAAATGGGTAAAAAAAATAAAAATAACGGCAAATTATTCATTACAGCTTTGAAACTGAGATCTGTGATTCATGCCTCACTTTTCCTTCGACACAGAGATGTGGCATTCACTCCCCTTTTAAAGACAACAAAATGTTCCAATAAACAATTTTTAGATGATTTAATCATTACAAGCAATTACCAAACAGCTTGTAAACATACAAAAAGGCACTCCTCCTAGATGTAGCTAACAAGCAAGAAAACACAGGAGGAGCTGGAGGAAGAGCAGGACCAATACAAGTGGTCGCACCCAATCTCAAGGCAGTGTCCTTGCCTCGGATCCAAACTATTCCATCAGCACATCCTCCACAACGCAGAACAACTCCTACATAACCGTGCAAGGACTGAATCACCTCTGAGGAGATAAAGTGCCTTCTCCTCCGTGTGCTGCCACACACAAACAATCAGGGTGCTCAGCAGTGAGCTGAACCCTTATGGGACTGATGCAGGGCCTGGGAGCCAATTACGAGGCTGTTCTGGCAGCCTGTCCGTATAATGAGGAGCCCACATTCCTGCTCTCTCAGCTGTCCATTGCTGTTGTTGCTGTGCTCCGCTGCGCAGCTTGTACTTTCAAACGCAGCAAACACTCCCCTCTGATAGCTGCCCTCCAAAAACATGTTCGCCTCTCTGGAGTGGCGTCGCCCGCCTCATATTCATTTCTTATCACACTTTAGATTCTTCACGTTTATCAACTTTTGGGGGGGGGATGCAAGGTAGGGAAAAGGCTGCCACACAGAGTTCATAATCTGCCTGCTTTCCATAGTCCTTCTCTGAACACACCTGAATAAACACAAGGAAGAGGGAGTGGAAGGAGGGAGGGGACAGATAGGAAAGGAGGGTGGAAAAAAACAACTCGGAAGCAGGATTACTTGGCAAACCTAAGCAAAACAGTAGTCGGAATACCATAAAAAAAAATGCAAGAGCCTTTTAGGTTTTTTCTTTTTTTAATATTATCTGACAAGAAGCACGTAGTCTCTTTAAGCATATGCCAAGACAAAACTACATCCCTGACATGATTCAGATACTAAATAAAACCACATTCCAACATATCAGCAGTTGGCCTGGAAGAAATGGGAGTGAATGCTTACTGTCAGTTCACAAACGCGTGTTAGATACGGAGCCTGCTAACAGGGAGGAGTCTTCATACCTCGCTTTTACCTAACCTTAAATCTCAGTGTAGCATGCTCTGCAAGCAAACTGCATGAAGTGAAAGGAAAGGATGCACATCGTAGCAAAGCTTTTCTTATTTCACTGCTCACATTTACAAGCAGAAGCTGCAGCAACAGTGAAGTAAGACTCATAAAGATAGGAGACTAGAAACTCTGAGAAACATATACCTTACCTCTAAATTCAAATCAGAAAAAAATCTGTTTGCCTATTTTCGTCAGTGGGTAGTCATTGCACGAGTGTTTCTTTATCCAGCAGCTGGGTAGTAAACGGAGCTCTTTTAACTCATCGCTATTTGTTGATCTAAGGAATTCCCAATGTGAAATTAAGAATAAACCAAATGCAGCACGACTGTACTGCAGTAAAACAGCATCTGAAAAGAAGTCAGCCAAGAAAAAGGGAGCTGCTGCATTCCAGTGAAATAAAAGGCGCTTTACAGAGCAGAAAACCTATTCTTCTGCCTCTATTGCACAGTTCAATTGCTGCAATTGCCACAGTCTGTGGGCCTTTCTGTCAATGATTTCCATATATAGAACCCAGGGGGTGCTCTGCTGGCTGCGAGAGGTGTCGCAGCACAGAGTGCCAGAGCATCGCAGGACTAAGTCATTAAACTGTCACATGAGATTACATGCTGTCCCCACGATTACTCACATTACTGCTTCTATGAGCAGGAAGCATCAGTCTGGTAGGAATGCTGAGTGCATGTATATCACACAGTTTCATAGCAATTTAATTGAACTCATGGCAGGTGAAAAGTTGGATGATTATCCAGGTTGATCAACCAAACTAAACTCTCTAAGGGTAAGGATGGCATTGATGGTTTAAATGATGCGAGTGACAACTAGAGTTGCCAGAGTTTGCAAAACAAAACAAGGGAGAAAAAAAAAAAATCAGGCCATATGGTGGAGAGGAAAAAGCATTTCATTTTGCTGCGAAGCGCCCTTGAATACTAATAACTCCTGCAAAGCTCAAAGGGCTGGTGGAGAAAGGCAAGGAGCTGGTGGGATGGACGAGTGCAGCTGACATTGTGAGGGAGATGGAAGGAGAGGAGGATATGACATTGCAGAGGAATGGGAGGGAGGGCGGCCGAGAGGGGGAGGTGATGATTCAGACAAGGAGAAACAAAATCTGCTGAAAGCATGTTTGGACAGTCAAACAGAAAAAGCTTTAACGCACCAGCGACATTTTTCCATTGCACCCACACAGGCATGACATACTCTTAAATGTTACCAAATGTGCTCTGACATGGGAGTGTCCCATCTTGTTTTGAGGCAATTGTAACTGGATTAAAGACAGGAGATACGAGCCCTGCTGCACCTCTTTGTTTTACGTCCCCATCTTGTATCATCAACGCATCCTTACCCCATGTGTCTTACCTTACACACGCGAGCAATCCTCGACACGATGGTGTTGTCAAAGAAGTCAAATTCTTTTCCCGCCTCACTAAAGAAGAAGTAAATCTTATTGTCGTCTCCCACAGGGTTACCCACAGGCTGGCTCTCCTCAATGTAGGCTGACCCAACAAAGACTGGATCTAAAAATAGAAAACACAAAGCAAACATGTAGTCAGACATGTAATATCTTCAGAATTTACACAAAAAAAGACCCCCCCCCCCCTTCCCTACTGTTTCATCACTTCTGAATCATGATCAACCTGGAGCGAAGTCAGAGACCAGTGTCACACAATCCTGTGAGAGCTCAGGAAAGAGGATTCTCTACATAATTGTACTCAGATGTCTCATCAGGAGCACTCTGCACAGATTACCAAGAGATCAAAAGACAAGAGCAGTCTTAATTGTGCGCAAAGTGCAGCTAACTCTGGCGGGAGTGATGGCAGTCGGCTGAGACCGTTTTGATGTTCATGTGCGGCGGCTGATAGGCCCGGGCTCCCGCAATCTACGAGGTCTTGCCTTTGCTCTCTGCCTGCATGCATGCATTAGTGAATGTGCCTCACTAATGATCGCTACTTTTTGGAGGTTATCTGCTGTGGTCTCAACATAATGGAAGAACCGTACGGGGAAAAAAAAACAAAGAAAAAGATATAAGAGGTTACCTTGCAGCCATTTTAAGGAGTTTTCTGTCTTCAGCGCAGTTCCCTGACCCAAACTTTTGTAAATGACTGGCTCATTGCCTTGGAAGTTACTGACAGTACCAGTATACAACTCGCCATCTGGAAGAAAAGGAAAAAGACAAAGATCGATGAGGATTTGTTATAGATAAACAATGAAAATGAAGAAATTACGAGCTGGAGATGAAGTCAGTAATAAAGTGAGCTCTTAGGGCCATAACAGAACAGTGAGTGAGGGATTAAACCCCCTCCCCTTCATATCCAGTTCAATTATTTACTAATTGCGTGATAAAGAAGTTGAACACAAACAGTGTCTGTTTGTGTCCGGCTATTTATTACAGTCTGATGCAGGCAAACAATATTAGCAGTCACATCATGCCTCATTACTAAATCAAAGATGCAGCTAACATCAGTGTGGTTTCAGAGACTGCTAAACCTCTTTCCGTCCAAGTGGACGTGATTCATAACAAGTGTGTGTATTACTACATACCAACAATGATGGCAGTGGATTTATACTCTGGATTGAAAGGGCAGCGACTGCGCCCATCTTCCATCATGACCTCGCCCACCTCGTCTCTTTCCAGCGTGAATGTTGACGTGTTCTGGAGACAAACAGGCAAAGTCCAATTAAAATTTGAATTACAGTAAAAGGAGTGTGCTAAAGTGAGCTCAGTGTCCTCCAGCTCATTTTCTCCATTACAATCCACACTCTGAGCACACTGTACTGTAAATGTGATTCCTAAACCAAATCCTTCTGCAGACTGCATTTCTATTTTTTTTTTTACTGCAAAGTAATTTCATCTGTAAGGATTGCTCAATCTAGATGACACACTTCTGCTACAACAGATGCTGGAAGATTATTCTGATAATGTTCTGCATTCTCATCACTCTCAACAAATCAGGTGAAAATGCCCATCCCAGCCATCTTTGTTGTCAAAGTCTAATACTCTCTATTCCTGTTAAGCTGTTGTTCAAACACACATCACTAAACTAGACCATCGCTCAGTGCGACATGTTCATTCAGCCTCATGAGCACAGCTACAGTACTTTAATTTCACTCCATCCCTCATACACAGTCCTGCTGCCATAAATGTTCTTTAATGTGTCTTAATCCCTTGCTCGAAATAGTCTCTGAAAAGCCATATTTGCTGCTGTTAAATAATATCTGCTACGAACTACAACGGCCATCTGTTGCTGCTTCTGAAAAAAAAAGCTTTGTGACCCTTTTTTCCCCGAAAGAACGACATAATAAGATGAGGCAGAGAAGTTTAAGAGCTAGCAACAGTCAGAAGTAAGGGACGCACATCCACACTGTTGGTGTTTGAGTGGGATTTTCCATTTATACAAAACATAAAATTTGTAAGAGTAAGTAGTGGGTGGGGAATGCCCCTACAGCGTCAGCACTCTTCCAAATCAAGCAAAAATCACCCAAAGTTTCATTTTTCTCAGTAAATTTCCTCAACATTTCCTTACTCAATAGAGAATTGCCTTTAAAAGTGCCTTTTTGCCCAAGTCAGATTGAAAATGCTTCATATAAGCTTTGCATTTATGTTTTTTTACAGCAGTGTGATGGGAGAATTTATTCTTCGTCACTTTAAACAGAAAACTTTCTCCAAAATGTGATCTCTTTGTGGCCAATTGACAGGAAGAACAACTAGAACCATCAAAATATCATTTAAAAGAAATGAAAGTACTGAGATTGATATGAAAAACCATGTGTGGACAATTTGAAGTAAGGAAACCTGACAGAGCAGTTTGAAGAGGCTCCACTGTCTGGAAAATCTTCTCATGCTCCATCACTAAAAGATGTTGATCTACTCAGAGCTTATTTTAATTTGTGTCTGTCATTTAGATTATTTAGTGTATCTTCTAGGCCTCAGTGTCCTGTTACGCTGCTCGTAAAGACCTCTGCGACTGTTTTAAGAAGCTCTAGAATAACAAAACATTCATCAATGTTAATATTATGCATCTCCGAGTGTCTGGCTGGTAGGAATGCTGGTGCTGACACGCATACGCACAGAGATGTGGACTCTGTCAACATAAAGACTGCTCCGGCAAACCAACAGAACTCAGATTTGCTTGGAATCCCAGTTCAGGACCCAACGTCCTGCCAAGTCATCTTCAGTCCGAGACATCCCATGTTTTTCTTTCACTCTGACGTCAAAGGGGCAAGTTTATTGCCCCTGTTTTAAGAGCCGAGCAGTCTCCAAGCTCAACTGACCCCGTCAATGAAATCGATGTAATCTTTAGCAGCACTCCAGATGTAGTTGTCTGCTGGATAAACAGATCTACTGCTCCCTCTCTCTTCGAACCACACAGCTTTTGTGCCCCCTGTTGCCTTGTCTGGCTAAAAAGGTCTCAGTTGGACCTGGTTAGGGTTGGATAACAACAGATCCAAAAGAGAGACTGGGAATAAAGCATCTTATATTATTCAGACCTGCTTGATTGATATTAAAAGGCTTTTGCTAAATGACAGGATTGAAAATCAACTATTTCAAGTGAGCAACAGGTGAGAGGTCATTACTTACTATGTAGCTGCAGACAGGACTGAAGGCATAGGTACCACACACATAAAGATGAGTGCTGTTCAGCCGAAGGAGAATTTTGATGTAATTGAAGCAATCAGTCTGTGTGGGAACAAATGGGAGATGGTCAGGTCCATATATTCAAGAAATTCTTAAAACCAACTTTTTTCCCCCCCTTGAAAGCACCTAAAAATCTCTGTCTGAAATACTCCTAATCATAAATAAATCTTTGAGAGAAGGCAAGACAAATACTTCAAACACTGTTTGATAAAAAAACTTAGAAAGTATTCCCCCCTTTCCTCAGACACTGCTGGGAAAACCTCCCAGCGTTACACAGCGGTTGCCTGGAGAGCTTTCTGTAAGACACGGACTAGAGTTGCACACTGCAGCAAACGGATTACTGAGGCTTGTCGCCCAGGGATACAACAGCTGGCATGACAACAAGGTAACAGACAGACTGAAGTGGAAAGAGCAATTCCCCAGTGAGCGTGAACACTTGATGAACCCATTTAAAACTGCTGGAAAGGTTTGTCAACATAGAAACTCCTGCTCCTTTTGTTGTCTCACATGGGAAACAAACTGAAGTTTGCAAGTTAAGTCCAAACAATAACTGTGCTTTATATTCTCTGTTTAATGAAATAATGGGGGGAAAAAAAAGCCTCTCACCTCCAGGTTCTTCCCTTTAAAGCTGCACTCTTCTCTCTTTCCTGCAGGAGTACCCCACGTCAGCTGAACGTGGAAAGGAAAACTTGAATAAGTCATGTGAAACACAGGCCAAAACATGCTGATTCGGAACTTTACACTGAATTATCTGCTAGTCACATTTTCCTCATTTCTGGTGAACATCCAGTTCAGGCTGTAAACCTACATTGCAACTTTGACTCAGATAATCAGTTTGGCATTTTGTCATACTAACATTCTTCTGCAGCTTGGTCTTGCTGATGTCTGACAGGCTGAGGGCGAACAGTGCCTCCCTGGCTCCGACGTACAGCATGTCGTCTTCCTGGCTGAGCAGCAGAGAAGTGTAATTGAAGACACCGTACACAGAGAATCTCTTGGCTGATCTCTCCTTTGCATCTGGATAGGACAGAGAAACAAACAGACAGCAGATTATTATCACATAAGAGGACAAAGCTGAAGGGAACAGAGCGGTACAGAACAAGTCCTGATGCTCAGGGTTGTACCCTCGGATGTACTCAGTTTTATCTTTCCTCTTAGAGGAAAATGGATTAAAGTTTTACTTCTACAGGGCAAGAGATTCAAAAAGATATGTCCTTATGGTACGATAACGTATCTGGTTCACACCTCCAATGACCACCACAACCATTTCACATATGCAGAAATTAAGGAGGAAACTATAATTCTTCAGAAGTTCTTGTTTACCTTTCAAAGCCTCACACCCTTCTTCCAACAAATATGAAACTGGTTTTTAAAAACCGATTTGCTTTCCAATCGGCCAGATGGCCACCACAAGACTCAACATGTCACCGTTAACGTCTGTTCAAGGACCAGTTACATTTCATTAGAAAGCTCTTCTAGCATATTGAGACTTGTGGAGAACCACAGCAGCTGTGTTTCCATCTAACTGTAAAGCAAACGTTTGAGTTTTACGTTGTAGAAAATTCCTATCACACTTTAATACACTGTAGAAAAGTGTGATACAGAGATTACACTTGTCTACTTGGCGTCATCAGGTGGTGGTGGTAAAAGCTGTGAAGAAGACAGTGGTGGCTGCAGACCGAAGGCAAAAAAGACTAACAAGGCATGTTTGATTAGTAAGGACGAAATCAATTTATTGGTCAAAGTATGTTTGACTCCACTACATTAGGCTGTGTCCCCTTCCAGCTTATTGTATGTGGCTTTTTCCTTGTGGACTCATAATGTCTAAGATTAAAACATTTGACAACTTGGGAGAGGAGACTGATTCCATGTTAAAGTGATTTGAACAACTTTGCAGCACTGAACTCGTATGTATCTATTTAAATGAATCCCAGTGATCATGAAGGTCCAACTTTGAAAAAGTATATTTAGTAAGACTTCAGTCGTCCTGGAACCCACAACGTTTACCTGTAGGGTAAAAGTCTGATTCTAGTTAGAAAAGCACAATTCCGAAGTTTTGTCCAATGTCATAAATGTACTGAATGTGTATCATCTACAGATCAGTCATGAATAAAATTTCAAAAATGTTTCCCAATTTTAAAAAAGTTAGCTTCAAAATGTGCGCAAATAAAGCAGAAAAACAACTACTCAGTGTTTGCCTTTCTCATTTTTACATTATTTGCACTTGTCAGTGTTTGTTGTAAATAATGTAAACTTCTTTTTTTGCAGCATCATTTACAGCACCAGATAAAACAAAAAAAAGCATCTAAGTTTTGCTCTTAATATAAAATGTGAATTTTTTTCCCCTTATCTTTAGTTGCTCAGAAGCTTGATATTAAGTAAAGCATGGCTGTAACTATAAATGTCAAAGAAGACCAGATGCATAATGACTTTGTTAGCTTTGAGCGACTTCATGATCAGTTTGAAGCTCCGTATCCAACTGCTAAGACTGAATCATACAGTGGCTCTATCTTTAAATATGGCAGTTGCAGAGTTTTAGTAGCAGGTTTTACCATAATTCCTCTTGGATCTGGACCATCAGACATTTTGGGCCCTTCTGGAATCAGTTTTCATTGCCACACCAAAGAACTGGTTCAATATTCACTGCTGGTTCCAAACCAGCACTTGTTGAAAAGTGATAGCAGAGACCCCTTACACCTATTGAACCCGGCGTCAAGTCTCTTTATGAACCAAAGTTAAAATCTTCAAGCTTGCAATTTATATAAAACACACTCTTTTGAAAGCCACCACCCTCCGTTTATCGGTTCGTATGGCTGCCAGCAGCTACTGCAGCTCCAAGAGAACATGTCATGTGTATCACAAAAAGACACGTCCACACTTTCCTCTGCTGGCTGGCGTTCTTTTTGCTCTCATCTGTACCGGCTGCAGGGAAATAAGCTCTACTGCTCAACACAAATCTGAATCCCTTTCATTCTCCTGCCTCTTCAACTAGATCTTTTGAGCACAGGCGCATAAGTCAAATAAGTTACTGTTCCCCACGCAGTCCCTGTCCTGCAGTTTCAAATAACTCCCTTGATGAAGCTCAGATTTAAATGTGCACATTCCTCCTTGAAAAGGACAACTAAAACAACTAAATCTTCTTTTTATGCAGCATTCTAGTGTGACTGTGACACTCTGAAGAAGGTTGGATGGACTTTTGGAACTAGTTTTTGTAGAAAGTGAGAAGTTTAACAACTGATCACTTTTCTGTTAGGTCTGTTATATGATGAACTTCTCTAAAATATAAAATGGCATTTTATCTTTAATTTTATTGCTCTTAATTTATGCTATTTTTTTTCTCTTTTGTGATGTTGCAACACCTGAATCTCCCCTTTGGGGATCAATAAAAGGTTGATTTTATCCTGGAAAATAATTTATTCAAGAGTTGTGCTGGGTGTAAAGTCTCCATTCAGATTTGAAGGAAAACTCAGTAGAGACACAGGATGTAAAATCTGTGCATCCATTGCTTACATACTTCTATCTTGCAATTTTTTTTGACAATCTTTGTAAATGTTTATCTCTTGCCTCCCATACCAAATATTTAAACACACTCCATGTTCCTCCCACGCTAAAACACTGAGGGTCAAAGACTCCATTTGCTTATCCAAACAAGATTACAAGCTCCACGCTGGGATTGTAAACATTAATACTTGCTGCAGTCAAACCATTTACAGCTTTTTCCTCCCATGTTCAAGCAGCAACCCCAGCTTTAAGCAAGTGAAATAAATAGATAAACACATTTTTTTTTTTAAAAGAGAGAGACACCAGCAGTATGTTCATCTTCAACACTCCAGGTGGTGCCAGGGACCATAATGCAAATAGAGCCAGAAAACTGCAATAAATGTTTACAACCCATGACTTAAACTTTTCAATATGCTCACAAATGAATGGTTCATCTAACACTCAAGGCACTTTGGCAGATGATCACCCCTGCCCCAGCTGCACAAGCCACATCTCGTCCAGAACCAGATCTTAAGGCCCTTTCCAGATCAGCAGACCTCATTCTCTTTAAAATGCTGTGACATCTGGAGTCAATGAAGAGTGGGGCCTGTCATTCAAATCAAGGGAGGGGAAATAAAATGATAAGACTTCTAACTGTCACACACAACTACCTCAGGGCAGGAAAGTTTTTTTTGTTATGCAGAGAAGGAAACGCTGGTTGTATTCAAAAGGTACATTAAGTCTGTTAAAATGTCCTTAAATGCTCATAAAGATGGATATCCTGAGACTCAGTGGACCCTACAGTCAGACAAAGGAGTGCCATCTCTCCTCTCAATGGGGGGACATATTGTAGTCTGATTGTCATGGCTCCCGTGGGTTTTGGACACTGACTTGAACCAGAGGCAGCCTCTCTTTGGCATATTAAAAGTCTCTGACATAAATCACAGTGACAGTCTCTTAGACAGACAATGGAATAACGAGCAGCAGAGAGCAAACTTCACTCGGAGAGAAGGTAAAGGCTACTTAGCAGGGAGGATTAGAGGTTGGATGGACTAAGGGAGAGTTGTAGTGACCAGGAAGATTAGATTGAGATGTTGACCTATGAAGAAACATGGGGGGGGGGAGAAATTTTTTTTTCAAAGCACTCCAAGATGGATTTTTTGATTAGCACAGAAGGTCAGGCAACAACAAATGTCAGTGCTGTGTCAAGCTGCACCCATTTCATACAGAAAGCCATGGCCTTCTCTCTTTTTTGCCCATCATCAGAAGATGGCTCTTCAGGAAGCTTTCAACTCTGATGCAGCAGATGACTTGAGTGTTTTGACACACTTGCAACAGAATGCCGGTCATCCACAAACAGCGGCAGCAACTGCAGGCCATTTCACAGCCAGTCTCCAGTTCCATTCATCACCTGAGTATTTAATCAGCTGGCTGTCACCAAGTCAGGCTCTGAACCTCTGCCAACACTCATCACATCACACCTACCATCAACATGGCTGCTTTATTACCGGTGTTAACATGGCAAATTAACTAGCACCCTGTGTTTCTTAAAATTTCAGACTGGAAGTTCAACTGTGTGCATTTGCCTTAGTTCTTCATGGTTATGGGATGTGCAGCAGAAAAAATGAACAAAGATGAAGTTTTACAGCTGGAGAAAAAAAGGTCTGCTGCGAGCCGAGTGTCTCTACTCCATTGGGATATTACCTCTCAGCAATTAATTACATGAAATTCAATTCTGGCACAGCATTAACTCTGTTTATTCATTTTGATTTTCATTTCTTAATGAGTTAAGCTAAAGATGGCACAGAGAAATAAAACCGCAGAGGATTTTGTAGAGCAGATGCTCTTCGATCACAAAACAGCTCGCTTCATAGTGAGAGAATCCGACTTATTCTAGGCACACACACGCAGAGGTACAAGCATATGCACTGAATTAATTTATAGCAGTGATTTTTTACATTCTGAAGAGCATATGCATTTTTTCCCTCCCAACACAGCAATCAGAGGCAATATTAAAAACCACTGACAGAAGAAGTGAAAAACATGAATAATAAGATGCATCATGTCTCCTTATTACACCACAACATTCTGCTGGGATACCTTAGCATTGGCATTTACATGGATGTCCCTTTGACACGGGCATGCAGCTAACCACTGTTACAGACCAAACTCTCATACAATGCAGGATATTCATTTAAACATACTGACTCTTACCGAAGAATTCCTTTAGTCACATCTTAAAACCCAGCAGAAATGTGTGTTGGTGTCATTTTTCTGCAGAAACTCAGCCCTCTGCTGTCATTTCCATTTTACTTTAAACTGTGTGGGATGTTGTTGGACAGCAGCCTTTGGTCAGAGTGTGTGAAACCACATGACACAGTCTGGGAGTGTCAAAGTTGTTTTTTTTTTTTGTTTTTTTTTTTAAAGAAAAAAACATGAATGCATACTCCTGGCAGAAAATTTAATTTCTATTACTTTGTTGTGAATTATTCCTGAAAGCTTTGCAGCTGTTTTGCTTCATTCAATGTAAAACTGAAACTCTGTTTAAAATTACCAAAACATCACAAAAGGTCATTAATGTAACGTCTCTCCAAAAAGCCTCTTGCACAACAATAATAAAAGCTTTTTTGTTAGACAAAATTTTGAGGTGAAGAAATTAGGCAACTTTGAGTTCTGTCATCCCACTTCAAATGCAGCATTACTCAGGTAAAGAGGAAGGAGATCAAGGTCGGAATACCACATTTCCAAAAAGTGAGCAGTAATATTCTACATAGAATACCTTTAAAGATATGCATCTATGTGTGTCTGTTGTGAGTGACAGTTTTGTTATCTGGTGGATGTAAGCAGTGTCTGTTGTTTCCTGTTCAATACAATCCCTTGCACGTCACTTCTAGATGTAAAAACACGAGATGGTCACAGATGAAATGTTGAACTCTTGAACAGAACAGATAAATGAATGAATGGACAAATATATCAAACTTAAACAGTCTATGGCAGAGACTGACAATACAAAGTGGCCTGTGATATCATGACTGATCTTAAACCAAAAAACTGTAATTTTTTTTGGGAAAAATCTAACACTGCTCAGAGGCAAAACCCTTGAAAATATTATAGTGATGTCAAATAAGATCGGCAAGCTTTGGAATCCTTCCTTCACATCAGTTAACTGTGTTCAACGTGCACTTTGTGAATGTTGAGGTAACTGACAAGGTGGCAGCTTGCAGATGCAGTGTTGCTGAGAAATACACCTCATGCCAACACCTTGCCGTTGCATCATATTTTAGAAAAAAAATGGAGCAGAATCAACCTCTCTTTTTTCTTTAAAGTTTAACAGCACATAAAGGCTGATTGGCTTCTTGGTAGGTATACGCCTGCCAGGACGCTCCTAATAGCCGAGTGTAAACATGCCCCAGATTTACTACGGTAGCATGAGCCAAGTCACAAGGCAATGGGGCAACAGGGACAAAGCAGTTTCTTTAGCAGTCAGGCTGAGGAAACCAAAAGAAAAAGGAGAGTGTAACACAGAGGATATCAATCTCAAACTGGGGTCATCTCATCGTGCAGGCAATAAAAGTAAAAAAAATATAAAATTAAAAAACAAAACAACGAAACAGTCATTTTTTTACATCCAAGGACACACAGCAGTACACAGCTTCAAGCCTCTCTGTTTGACATGATTTGACAATGGACTTGGATTGAAAGAGTGGGGTTGACAGAAGCCAAAAGAAGTCAATCCAAGGCCATCGCAGCATCGCTCCTCCTGATATTTTTGTAAAGGGAAGGTTATCTGTTCTGCTGGTGAACATGGGGAATAAGAATCGGCCCTGATCTTTGCCTCTCTCATATGCAAGCTGAGTCAGGACAGAAACACTGTGTTGGCACAGATCTCTTTTAAGACATTTGGGCAACTTTGATTGAATTACATCCTAGTTAAAAGGAGCAATTCCCCGGCTTTGGAGGGGCAAAGACTTTCTGCCAGCCCTCTTATTGATTTGTGCTTAATTGTAAGATAGGGAAGCAGCGTTTGTCATTGATTGAAAGAAGCCAAACTTAGAAAAAATAAAAGACTAAAAAAAAAAAACAACAACAAAGAAGCAGAAGGCAGTTGGATAAAAATTTGGACAAGATTTTATCAAATATAAAGCTGACGGATCTGTTCTCAGAGAGGGAGAAAGAACCTCTGAGGCCAGCCTTCATGCTCATATGTGCTACGTTGTTTGTAATCATTGCTTTGCTGCAGTTTTCTGTGCCTGCATAAACAGTCTATTCTGTTATACGTGCAAGTGTGTGTGCACGTCACAGACAGCTGGACCTTGCAGATAATAACCAGAGCCTGACGGTGTGCAGGCCTGGTGTTTGCTGCATGAGAGGATTATCTGTCAAAAATGCATTAATGGTGCCACTTGTTAACAGGTGCAGACACATGAGGGCAACTACAAAAACCCAAGAAAATACTTCTTTGTTGGAAATGAGTGTTGTCAAGAATCCTGAAAAACTCTGAGGAGCAAAAGAAAAAAAAACCCCAACAGGATGAGGTCAGTGCATCAAACTACAGCATATCTCTAAAAGCAGAGAACAAGGGGTTGACACAGACATGATGCAGTGCTCTGTAATTAAAGGCTTTCAGGTGCTATCCTCACGCATCCATCCAATACTCAAAGCACCAAAGTGAAGGAGTGCATTGGTCTATTGCAGCTGAAAGCTTACAAAATCCTGGATGTAAGCTCAGAGAGGCAGAGACAGACGCTCCGTGGTGTCTGACTGAGGTGTTCAAACAAAAGACAATAAACCCCAAAGAGAGGGAGACAGATAGTTGGTATAATTTCCACACTCACAACTCAAAACAAACATGCCTCTGCTTGTCGTGTGTGCAGTGTCGCCTCAGAGCCTTTTTCTGTTCAGTTTCCTCAGAAAGCTTGGAAAATATGCTGAAAGCTGCTAAACTTTGGCTCATATTCTACCCCAGAAGCAGCTATTGGGGCAAGAAGGATGGTAATATCATGGTAGGGGAATCATAAGTTTCCAACCTTACAATTCAGTGATTCTGACTTGATTTGATGTCACACTGACATCAATTATGTGCATCCCTGGAACCATCATTGCCCTGCAGCATTCAGAGGCTGAAAAACTACACTTCACAACATCTGGAGCATCATGTGACAAGTGTGTTTTGCTTTATGGCACAGAGTCACACACCAGCAACTGGATGCCAATCCAGTGGCTGTTTTGGATGCAAACTATGGCTGATTCAGCAAAGAAATCCAAGATGACATTATTGGAAGAATGGAGGAAAAGAAAGATAGAAAATGAAAGAACAATATATAAGACAAGAGTCGATGTAGGGCTGGTTTTTAATCATCTGGAGAGAGCTCAGAAGAGACAGGATGCAAGATGGATGCCACATTATCCTTTGCTAGGGGGTGCCCAAGTGCAAAACTTTGCCAAATTTTAGTCATGCCACTTTAATATATCCATTAGACAACTCTGATGGTAATGTCAGTTTTATAAATCCAAAGAACTAGAAAAATGAAAAAAGTTTTACTTAATGGCTGGAGAGAGCAAAGGCAAATTTATTTGTAAAGTACATTTCATATGTAAGACAATTCAAAATGCTTTACATAAAACATTAAAAGTATTACACCAGTGTGCATATGTAATTAAAATAAAAAATAAGAGAGAGGGAGAAAGAAAGGGCATTAGATTAAAAACATGATCAAGTTTAAAAATTCAAGCTTAAAAGAAATGGTGTAGATTTGGACTTTTAAATAAAAACTATGTAAATGCAGCAAACAGGAGGGTCTTTAACCTGGATTTAAATAAACTGACTGTTTCAGCTGATCTGAGGCTTTCTGGGAGTTTGTTCCAGACATGAGGGGCATAGAAGCTGAATGCAGCTTCTCCAT
>JBBBVU010000001.1:25901210-25936840 GCA_037177055.1 Atherinosoma microstoma | reverse complement strand
ACCTTTTTTACTTGCCCAGTTTCATTAAATTAAGGGCACTCAGCACACCACGAGATATGCAAAATATAAAGACATGAGGAACATCCCAAGACTTTTGTAGAATACTGAATGTCTGCAGAATCAGTTAAAGTTTTTCCATCATATTATGCATCGGCTCGGAACTTTTTTAAAGTATTCTTTTCAACCACTATACATGCAGGGTATAGACAATTGCGAACACAGAATGGGTTTCAGGTAACAATAATCTATGAAAATCCTCTTGACACAACAAATTTTGATTCCGAGTTGTGATTAATGATCAGCCAGCGAAACCTGAGAGAAGTTGGTGGTGCAGGTTTAAGATGGATTCCCCTTTCCAAAGGAAAATGCAGGGCCCTGGGATAAACACTTGGTTTTTATTCCACTCCTACAGGCGAGTTTAGTGGAATAAAACAATGCCTTCTTGACAGCAAATTGCACATAAAAGTCTGACAAAAGACATTTGTTTGAGAGCCTCAGAGCCGTCCAGAATGATGCACATCCTGCGACACATAAACCATATCTTAAATCATACTGAGAAAAGTCAAACACAATCCAGAACGTGTGGTTTGTTTTTTTTACGACAGAAATACAGACAATCTGTCCTGCAAGACTAACTGCAATGAAGGAAACCAAATTTTTTGGGAGGGCAAATCTACACTTCATCATAGGGATCCAGAAATCACTAAATGACACTTTAACCTCACATTCCTCTCTGTCTATCTCAATTAACAGCTACACGATTAACACTCGCCGCTTGCCATTTTCTTCATATCAAATGCTCATGATCAAAATCTGTGCAGACTGAACTTTTCTGTACACTCCCTGGAGCGTGCAAGTGACAAAGTCATTAAAAGGTCTGAAACAGAAGGAGCTGATGTGGCATAATTACGATCCATTGTTTCGGCTGTTGTGGTTTTATGTGCAGGCACTTATGAGTGCCACCTCTGCTGGAAGCCGTAGGCCGCTTTTCTTTCAGGATTAGTGGGCGTGTCCTTGCCTGGTTTTAGCTGGGCACCGGAGCATGTCTAAAACCCCATGAGTGTTTTGTCTGACCCCCGCCGATCCCAAACTCTACCCCACCCCCTTTTGCTGGCCCTCCTCTGCTCCTGAACAGCGATCCACACACTGCCAAGGTCAGTGGATTAGCATGCATGAGAGAGAGTGCACAATATTCAGCAAACATAAACCTAACGTAAACTAGAAAGGACACTGTGTACACTGAGCAGACACAGCACATTCACAAACCAGGCTTAAAGGGGGCCTCGTCATTTGCTTCTCTACAAGCAGTAAGAGTCAAAGTGTTAACTGACTGAGCTGATCCACTTCCTTTAGATAGTGGTCAATACATCACATACAAGTTTTCTATTCAGGCTATTGACTTCAGCACATATTATTTTATATCAATTTTCAGCAATAAACCAATCACATCAGTACAAAATAGCACAAGTTTAAATTAACTCTAAAACTCTCATATTCGGCCAGACTTTAAAGCTGTAAGTCTGAGGGGGAAAAAAAAAAGATTAATTTTGTATTTACTGTTCATAGTTCTGAGATTTTGGTGAAGCATTGTCTAACTGTCTGCATTTCCTGCAGAGCTGGGTGATAAACCAATCACAAAGCTTGAATGAAATTAAATGTGTCAAGCTCAGTGATAAACATGACACATTCCTAGTCAGTTCTTTGATAGGGCTAACAGCTTGTTCCTCGGCACAAACAAATACGACAACCAACCAACCCTTGTATCTGCCCATCACTTTAAAGATCCATTTAATACAGCAAAATGTTTGCGCTACCAGTTGGGAAGAGGACTAAATGCATGGGGTAAACTGGAGCTTTCCTCCCAAATTAATTTTTCACTTTCTAAATTATCAACATCACACATCTAAACACATCTATTTCATCCTTCCTTCTATGTGCACAGATACACTGAATCAATATGGAGTAGAAGCAAAAATGTTTTTCAATTTTCCACAATGTGTTTGCACCCATTTTTGATTGAATAAAGATAATTGTAAAAGATCATTGACAACAGAGCTGCACCACCACTCCGTCAAGGCAGCAATAGAAGATACTTCTAAAAATGCTGGATTCACAGCAGTCACAAAATACTACTCAAGTCATGCGCTTGTGTCAAAACTTTAAAACAATTTTACATTTTCCAAAAAAACCAAACACTCCATCTCTTCATGGCAACACTGTAGAAAAAGTAACATGCTGCCTGAGAAATTTCCGACTACTTGTTCCTCACCAACACTTTTTGCTTCAAGTCTCATGATCCTTTGTGCTGCCTCTCAGCCCAAGAGCCATAATGAAAAGCAGACAAGCTCTCCCACTGCAGCAACCACAAAAAACCTCCACTCATTACACATGAGAGATTAGCCTGCTCATTAGGAGAGAAGGAAGGACCAAGAGAGGAGGGAGGGAGGAGGGGGGGGGGGGACACTAAAAGAAAGCAACACCTTTCCAGGAAAAGGGCAAGGTTCTTCTCTCAAGAAAGCTGCCTGGTTCCCTTCCTTCTTCCAAAACAACATTTAACAAAATTTGGGGTTTTAAGAAGTGACCTTCTTTTGTATGTGTTGTATGAATGGTACAGGTTGAAATGAGTTCAGTTTTTATATAAAATGTTTAGCACGTCAGTGATGCTGCAGGCTCTGGGCAGACCCATTCTCTTTAAAGGTTACAATCAGTGCCAGGGATGTTTAAATAAGATTTACACCATATTATGAGGTGAAAAAGAGTGTAGCCTCACACTGTTCTCCAGCTAACAACCTAAATCACTAAGTGCTGGTGTCAAAATATATGAAGTCTAGATTATGAATGTTGAGTAAAGTAAAACAAAGCAGGTGAAAAACACTTAATTTGCCAGATTTGACTCAAAGGAATGCATTTAGTCCTTTGAGAAATAAAGGAAATTGTTCAAGTATGTTAAGGGTTGTTGTTGGTTATGAGTTATAATCCCTCACTAAGTTGGCATACAAGTGAAAAAACATTCACTGGAATCTGGTATATTCCTGATCTGCTAATTTTCTGGATGAGAAAAGAGACGCATTGTGGGGAGCAGGGAATAAACTTGAAATGGCAACCTTCAACCTGTTTGATATCTACAGCTGCATGTAGCAACAGCTATGGTGCAGATAAAAAGGGTTTAGAAAGGCTTTCCTCATCCACAAAGCTTCATCATTTATCATAAGCTCCAATAATCAATTGACAAAAAGCTAAAAATATATGGAGACTGTGATATGCTTTAAAATGATAAAAACTTTATCCATAGTTGTAATAATAAGTCGAGCTGAAGTGCATGCTTTGTTCATATTCAGTGATGAAGTGAGGTCCAAAAAGGTCTTCTCTTTAACCAAGGGGAATAGCAGGGAAAGAAATTGAGTTGGTTTCGTGAGATACATTCCTTCACTCAGCTGCGTGTTACAGAAAGGTGAATATTAGCAAAAAGGAGGAAGAAACAATTGTTACTGAATGTTTGAAGCTGCAGAACAGCTATGAGGCTCATAATAGTTGCGATTCATTCGCTCATCACTCTGAGGAGTCACATGTCATACCATCCATACTTATTTTTCCACCCAATTTGCTCTCTCAAAGCTCCAGGTGAAAAAACAACAACGCAGGCAACATATCTTGTGCAAAGTGACAGCTAATCCTTAAAGTAGACCCTCAGGAAACAAAACGTATAATTGCATACATCTATGAGGAGTGTTTGTAGCGTTTTTGTCTTTTTAAATTAGTATGTATGCACCCGGGCCTGTGGGTGCTTGCAATAGCTTTCCTCATGCATCTTCTCTACTGCACACTTGTTGAAGTTGTTTGCGGAGTTTTCCTGATACTCACCTGAATGCTATAATTTTTGTGTGGAACTGGGCATCTAGTAAACCATGGCCCACTTTAGTTAAACACCTGGCAACCTGTCTTTACCCGAGTGGGATTTTAAGTCCACACTGGTACAATTCTAACAAGAATCTTTTTTGTTGGTTTGGAGATCATTTTTCCACTAGTACAGCTGTTGTAACAGCTTTCTCAGATGGGAAAATTCTCTTCTTCATCTTTTTAGATTTTATATGTAGGACGAGGACATTTGCAACTTCTATTGTATTTGCTATGGAACATTTGAGGGGAAAGAAAGAAAAAAAAACAAAAAAACATCACAGCTGCATGCATACACCTTGAGATTCTGGAAAAATCTCAAGCCTAAACAAACTTGCTTTTTCCTGGCCACAAAGCTCAAACTTCAATCGGTGTCTTGGCAGATGTGTGACAGGTGATAGCTCTTACTTACTGTATGAGAAGCTGATGCGGGGTGTGACATCCTCCTCAGTGGCCATCACTAAATGGAGGCCACTAACCAATAGCAGTGCAGCAGCAAGAAGACAGTGGATGGTTGCAGCTAACGTACACATGGCTGCCGGATTCTTACACACAGACCAATGCACACAGTTTGTTTTAAGATTCCTCGGAGTTCATTAAGTGCCTCTCGACTCCACAGAGCTTTATTTTTTCACTCCCATCTTTCTGCAGGCTGTGGGGGGGGTGAACGTGTCCTTGACTGGATTCTTGTACTCCCAGTGGTCCTTACACAGTTAGCAGACTCTTAGCACAGAGAAGAAGAATCCTTTCAGGCTTAAAGGCTGCTTGTTTTCATGTAGTCTTCGGTGGGTCAACGCTAAGCTCTGACGAGTGGCCATGTAGGGAAAGTCATTTTGGATCTGTGGAAAGAAGAGAAAGAAATCATTTCTTTAGATCTGGTCCAAGAAGGTGCTTTAAAAACAGATGACACACAATCTTAAGTAGCAGATCCATATCCAACTTCCGAGTGTGCATCCAACAACTACAGAAGCATAGAGGATATCTTTCAGGAAGATGGTGTATCTTTCTTTGAAAACAGCACAGATGAGAGTGAATTAAGGCATTAATCAATTTTGACAGCAACAATGGGATCACTAAAATATGACACACCTAATTTCTCTGCCCTGAGTTTTTAATATTGAACTATAGAATAGCACACAATGTTGATTGTTACTTTTTTTAATCCCATGCTAAAGAAAAACACTAAATTCAGGAAATTGGCCTACTGACACAAAAAGCTTACTATGTGGTAGCTTGAAGGGTCTCAAAAACTTTGATGTTTAAGTGAATCCTCAATTTGTTGTTCATCCTGCAGCCCATGAGAAGAAACGCCCGCTGGATCTATTTTCCTTTAACCTCCCCCCCCCAAAAAAAAACAAAACAAAAACAAAACCTGTGTTTGATTACATTGTGATCAGGAACTGGTGAAAGATTCCTGATAAAATAACACAGGAGTTGTACACTAATTGTGTGGCCAAGTGGAGAAATAAACAAAAAGACTGAAACACCCAGGAAAAGTCAGATTTACAAGAAAGACCTGCAATAAAACACATGTACTCTCTGACATGCAACTTAGGAACAGCTCCCACTAGCATCATCCAGCTTTACAAAAACACAAGCTATCATTTTCTCTAGATTTCACAAAACATGAAACTGTTACTTATTTTTAAGCACTTCACAGCAACACACACAAAACAAAAACCTACATAACATCACTGACCTTCTCAGCTGATGCGCTAAACCACTTTTTAAAAAAAAGTTTAGCAGTTACCAGGTCCGACCAAAATGTAGCCACATTAGCATTCATTCGCAGTCAAGTTTAGGTCAACGCAGCTTATCCGAGTCAAATATTTACTCTTCAGTTTTGAATTTGCATCCGCAAACACGACACCTGAGCAAGTGCTTCAACCGCTGCCTAAATTTAGCTGTCGGCTTCATCTGCCCATTGTTTAGCGTTGATCAGAAACAGTTTTAAAGCAGTCGTCATGGCTGTAATGTTCCTGCACCCAAGTAGCAAACAAAAAGCAGCACAGATGAAAATAAAGCAAGATTTATTCACAAAAAATAAGAATAAAACTGGAGAATTCAGGAGGACGGGCTAAATCGGAGCAGAAGATCGGAAATAATTCAGGATTTGGGGAGTGAGGCCGTAAGGAGTATAGGTCAGCAGTGGACGACAGTTCCAGTCAGACATGGAGGAGAGTGGCCAGGCTGAAGGAATCTAGGAGGCAAACAGGTAAGCAAGTCTTTACGAAGTAGCTTTCCAACCAAACAGGAGAGTACCAGAACAGGTCAACACAATCTAGTAAAGAGGAAAAGATCCAGCTGGTCTTAAATACACCATCCCAAGATGAGGGAATGACACAGGTGTGTGGCAGCAGGCTCTGGAAATCAGGTAAATCACTTTCACCTGTCCTGACCTGCCCAAACCCTAAAAGCTGTCGTGTAAACACTGCTTCATTCAATTCAAGAGTGGCAGGTGAAATGTTTAAATTTCCTTATGGGGAAGAAAAAAAAAAGCTTGTTTGTGTGATAATCCAGAGTATATCAGTCCTATTTGACTGATCTTCTTGAAGCAGTCATAAGCTATAGGTGGTAAAGTTTAGAAAGTAAACAATGAAGAACACAAGGCGTCTCTGTCATCATTAGCTATGTTTACATGGAGACATTTTTAACTCATTGGCTGCCAAAGACGTCTTTTGCGGTTTTTAACGGAGGGCTGGGGCAACGGGACACTCTTGCGAAGCAAAGTATGTGTTGCAGCGCTTCGGTGAAAGACAGTGTCATGATCAATGAAAGACACTTTTGATGCTGGCAGCCAATGAGTTAATCTATCAGATTGAAATCAATCTGATCGGAGAATCCAGCCTACGCATTTAAATGGACGCTGGATAAAATGATCCTATCCGCTGTGTGTTTATATGATTGACAGATTAAATACATTTTAACCCTTTTTGGACATGTGCAGTGCTACTAGTTCGGGAAAAGGGTTTTTTATTTTTTTTTATTTTGAAACTTTTGACCATCAAAAAGCTCAATAATCCTGAAACTCTTTCAGGTTTCAACAAAAACGTGGTATCCACCACAGTCCCGTTCTATTTTGCTGCCGCCATTGTTCAAGTCTGCCTAAAAACTTGTTGCGTCACGTAACCCCCACGCGGTTCAAGCATGCGCCGAAACAACATCCACCCGGAACCAATGGGAATGAGTGTTTACATGGTTATTTTTTTCTGCTGATCTGATTGTGAAATTCTTTCCGATCGGATCAGCTGAGGTGTTTATATGATACGTTTTTATTCTGATTGGATGTTCAATCGGATCATAGGTGCTCCATGTAAACGCAGCTATTGCAACAACTCCCAGATTACCCCGTTCAAATATTTACGATAGCTAATAAATCCAACGACAATACAACAAGTGCGGGACAATGACTTCCCCCTGGTCATCTGGAGTGGTGTGCAAATTCAAACCTCTCATCAGCTTGAATTTACTTTAACACAATGTAGTATAAACACAGATTTATAACTCGCTACCCGTCAATTCACTGGTCGGGGCAAGCGGCTAACATAGCCCGGCACCTGAACTGAACGTCACACCCACTGTCGAGGGCCCTGAGCAGCAAAGCACTATGATACTCTTCACTACCAGGCCTGCTTTGGTCCTTGCAGCTCCACTGAAGCTAGCTGAGTCACCACAGGTTAAAACATCATCCACCATCCTGTGACATTCCCTTTTCCTCTGGTGTTCCCCCTCATGCCTGCTGGGACAACAAGCATGGCAGCCCTGTGTGTGACAGGCGGCTGCAGGTCTTGGTGTTCGCAGGGCTCTCCCTTACGCAACTCTGCAGATCTTTTAAATTTTAATGAAAAGAGGGAGAAGCTGTTAGGAGGGTTTCCTGACATTTGGATACACGCTGAAGCTAGTTAGTTAGAAATATTTGAATACAAAGAATTAGCATATGAGTAATTGTGAGGGAAAAAAAATACCATGAATCGGACTGAAAAACACAAGATATCTGGAGGACTCAAAATACATAAGCAAGGGCATAAAGGGTATGTACACTAAATAAAAGCAGATTGTACTTTTCCTAATTTCTTTGAAGATACCTCTTACACTTGGACCCCATGTCACATCAACAGATTTTAGCCTGACAAAACTAATTCATTCTTTGCAACTATGAAGAATGATCATTAAAGAAAAGTGTTCAAGATATAAATAAGCATGAAATCTTATTGGGAAGCAGTGCTCAACCAGAGTAAGTGTACTCCATGAAATGGGACCCATCTGCTCATCTAGGGAAGGGTCTGCTGCTCCCTGTATCTTAGAAGGGTGAATCTGGTGCCATATTGCTTAAAGCTACAGATTCATTAACCTTCCAAACCTCCCTCGAGGCTCCCCATTAATACCTGCATCTGTTCAGAGGGAGACAGGATGTGACAGACACACTGAACGATACATTCAGATGGGTCATGGCAAGTTCACTGGATAAGGAACAGCATGAATGCTCGTTATTTGGCTTGCCACATACAAAGGACTGGGCTTTGTGGTTGGTAACTAGATCACAATAACTCATGTTTACAAAGTGGCTCCTCTCACATTTTGTCTTTGGCACAGATTCAGGCACTTATGGTGATAAAAAGCTGCTAGACAGGACCTTACGGAAAGAGTACCATCACCAAGTTCAGCACGAGGCGTGATTAAGTCACCTTCCAATATCTTAACTGTATCATGAGTAAATCTGAGAGTAAACCAACTTAAAAACAGTTCAATTTCACATTCCAACCAAACTTTCTCTCAATAATACAACATACAAAAAAAAAAATCTCAAAGGCCACATCTGGGATCACATTTCAGTAAGATTTACCCAATATGTTGGCCAAAAAAGACCCCAGCGGGTTACTGACAAGGCAGAGACTCCTTGCTGTGTTTGTCATTATAACTCACACTTACAGCAGGCTGCTTAGCTGAGTAAGGCAGAACATGATTGGTTCAGAAATCAAGCAGGGGATGGTGGATGGGGAAAAATTTTCCTCTGAATCAATGGTTGGCTTTTCAAAAGGTTGAGGCACACTTGTTTTTTCCCCCCTAGCAAAGATATTAACATTCAATCAAAAGTATAATTAATTCATATTCTTTACTGGTTGCATTTCTGTAAACCAATGCATTTACGTAAAGTTAAAAGTACAAGATATATCCAAGGGGCCAAATAGAAGATTTAAGCTATTATTCTTTCCAGATCATTCAAAATCTGGACAAACTTTAGTAACACTCACTATTAAGGTCTCTCCAGTGGACAGGTTATTATGTAATGGGATAAGAGATCTTTACAAAACATGTTTTATTCTGAACTAGTTTCTTAAGTGCTTATTCTACAACATATCTGTTATACATCAAAGGGCTGTGTATGTTTTAGTGTAACAACACATTCTGTATCCTCACAAAGTTCCTTTTATTAAGTTGAACTTTACATTAAAACATTAGTTTTGCAGACCAGAAATACACTGGTGGGGCTCTTCAACAAATGGGGAATAATGTGATGGATTAAACATCACTGACACTAGCTTCGTTCAAACGTCTGGACCAGCAAGAAAATTCAAACTCTGCTCCTCACATAGAAGCATATTACAATGAGTAGGTAGCCTTTCAGTATGACACGGGACACTTTTCCTCATCATAGACGCATCTAGATACCATCTGACTGCTTTCAATCACCTGTCCAAAAAGATGTCCACTAGTGAACCGAAGCATTTTAGCCCCTGTTTTTGACAGGGTCTTCTTGGATTAATTCTATAGCACAGCTGCCAAAGTTCAGACATTGAGTGAAAGACTCTTCTTAGATCTCACATTTATCTTTACAGAAAATTAAAGAGGCTAAGTGCTAATCTCAGCACGAAAGAACAAAGAGAAGACAAAACACTGGATCAGCAGACAGTCAGGCCCGTTCAAATACCATTACGGACATGCAGATGCATAACTGCAGACAGCACAGCACTTGGGTACTTATTCAAGTGTCTTCTTAGCTTGTCTTATGGAGTAAATTGTTAGAAATAGGTACGCCACAAATGTTACAAATCAAGCCTGTGTGGTCACTTCAAATTGCCAGGTAGATAGACATCTGCAAATAGTCTAGCATACTCCCTCCAATGATGATATTTAAAGGGACTCCTTAGGATCGTCATGCATTGATGGACCAGCGTGTAATTAAGACAAATCAGAGCCGGACACTCCTGTCTGTAATTGGGAGGGGGAAAAAACGGTAATGATGCAATCAAACTCTTTGTTTTACACAACCAAATGCAATACTCAAAAGGAAAGATGGGGCACCGCATTATAGCCTTAACCAAGCCCACCTGGGAATGGGAGGTGTTTCTGTGGAGGGGGGAGTGAAGAGGCAGGTTTCAGCTGAGCAGACTGCTCCCAGCACCAAGAAAGCAGACTGCTAAATAAATCATGTCTGAATTAAAAATAAACTGTAAGCACCCCATGCAGCAGTTGAGACTGCAGCAATTGTTTCCTAAACTGGCAGAGCTTACAGCATATTCATCATCAGAGTGACTCTGAGTTACACAATGACAAAGCATGAATCTGCATGTCTGGATGAGGTACTTTAAAGAGGCATCTGATACAGCTTTTCATGGGATATTTCTACAAGATGCAGCCTAGATTTAATCCCGGCCAAAGGGATGTCATATCATCACCATGTTTTTCTAACGTTGTTTTAACCTATAAAAACAACTGAAACCAGTTACTACTAGGTCAGAGGAACTTTAAAAACAGGAAGAAGTCCACACTAAGATATGGCTTTAATGTTGAGTGCAGTGGTGCTAAAATGGCTCATTGCTTTCTTTGCTGAAATTATCAGAAACAGATCTCCAGGATATCCTCTCACAGAGGCCTTTGAGTAGTTTTTAATATGGAAAACTTTTTATAAGAAGCAGAACACAATGTAAACCCAAGGAAAACATATTTCCACCGAAATATTGTATTGTTTTTACATCTAAAACAAAACAAAACAAAAACCTATAAAAGCACAAAATTAAAAATTCTAATTTAATGTTCTCATAGGAATGAAGACAACAAAAGTAAAGGACATTAACTACCAAGTTTGAACATAAAAAAAGACTCTCCACTTTCAGTCGCTCCCTTTGGTAATAATGTGAAAGAAAAACAAAAACACACATACATAATATATCCATAGAGAAAAATGTTCTTATACTGACTCTCTAGTGTCATTTCTACCCTGCAGGTAAAATTTTCTTTTGGCTCTGAAACCAACTGAGGCCTCTGTGTCAGCGTGCTGCCGAAGAGATTTTAACTCAGGATAAAATAAAACCTTTGTGCACGTGCCAATATTTAAGTCTATAATGTGGAACAGCTGCAAACTGAAGATTTGGATCCTGATGCCTGAAGACAAACTTCCTACAAAAGAGAAAAGTGTGTAGAAATGGCATTGTTCTGACTTACGGGTCAGTATTCATATAAAATCCTTTTCCATTTCAACTATGCGTTTTTCTCCTAACAGGGCGAGCTGATGTTAAGCATTTCAAATGTATTCAGATTTCAAACTGTAGTTCAATGGAGTTTTTTTTTCCTTTGCCCTGAAATTTAAAAAAAAAACAAACCTTGAATCTACTTGATAATCCATTCTCCCGTCGCTGTGTATTGGTCATTGTGTAGTGGACACAACAGGATGTGTCATCTAATATTAATAGGAAAGTCACTGAGAACCAAGAGACTCATTTAAATACTTCATTAATTATTAATATGAGTGATCCCAGGTTGATTTTGGAAAGATTGCTTTCTCCTGCACGTTATTAATTATTCACACAATTCTCTTTGTGTCGACGATTGACTGTAATGTATCCAGCTATTGCACGTCTGTGATTCTAGTACACAATAAGGATGATGTTCATATCATTTCAACTAAAGTGGGTTTTGATAAAGAGACAGAGCCCCTATCACAAATCTGCGGTTTATGACATTCGGGTTATGACCCAGTCCCTTGTTAAGTCTTAAATGAGTAAGCCTTATTTAGTAAGTTTAGCATTTAAGATTGACATTTGTGGCCAAAGTAAAACTTCTGAATTTGCTTCTACAATATGTTCAGAATTGATTCCCCTGCCTCATCAACACAAAGTGAAACTATGCTCCACAGCTACAAAAAACCCTTCAACAAACAATCACAAATAATGGGATTTGTTTAGAGCCTGCAAAGTAATCACAAATACATTTATCATTGATGAGAGCACATCACAAATTCATGTAGCAGAACAGGAAATCCATTTTACTGTCCATTAGAGAGCACATGCAGTAAATGCATTCACTGGCTGGCTCCACCGGTTTGTATAGAATCCTTTTCTTTTTATCATAAGACGCCATGCCGGGCAACGCATTCGCCCCAATGACTTTACATGACCCTACACTGCCAGACAGGTCTGTGTTAATTGTTTAACTACAGTATGTGCACTCTTTCCACCCTTCTGTCATGTCCGAGTCAAAGGCATTCATTGAAATGCAGTGATGAACTGAGAAATTTTCCATTCCTCTGTGGCTTCTTTAAAGTTAGCAATGGAATTTGTCTTTCCGTGACATCCATTCCAGCGTGCTATATCCGAACCTTGCTAAAAGTGAAGAGCAAAGAGCAAGATGTGACACCGCTTTCAGTGTAATCTAAGCTCCAATAGGCTCAGAGGAATATTCAAAGTCCCCTTTTTACATTAGTGTACATACTGCTCAGCTTTGCCATGCAGGAAGTAGCAATTATCATTTCAAACGGGTGAGTGAAGCAGAACTGGCAGAGGAGATAAGTGCTTAAAGGAGAGCTGGGGTCACCTTACTGCCTCTGATACAGACTTGCCCTCGCCTCAAATTATTCAAGCCTGATGGGGAACGGTGGGAGATCGCTTCTTGAAAAACTTGCAAAGTGTCAATAATGAGCTGAGTGTCAGTCAGAACACAGCGTGATAGGCGGCATAATTTCCCACCCGACACAGGCTTGTTATCGAAACCATGGAAACCTTTGCAGACGTGAAAGTCGCTGAAGAAATAATTTTACAACACTGGGGGAGAAAAAATTGCTTTTAGACAACAAACTCACTGGAAAACAGATTACATTAATCCGTTTTTATTTATTCAGTGCTTCTGGGTTGAAAATCTCTCCACACTTGCAACCTGATGACCTATTTAGACTAATGAAGTGCACTGGCCAATCAGGAAATCCTTCCGATTAGAGCTTTACATTTTCCCTTGGGTGGGAACATCCTTTGAAAAAAAAAAAAAAAAAGAGACGTAAATTAAAATTTTCACTTGCTTAAGGCTCCGTAGCTTGATAGAACTGACTTTAAGACTATCATTTAGATTTCAGCTGTCAAAAAAATTTTTTTATGATTATTATTATGATTATTATGATTGCAGCATTAGTATCTGGAATTTCTAGCCCTTCACAAATTAAGAAACATTGTTACTATTGAAGCTCCAAATAGCTACAACCCAGCATCTCATTCGTGCATTGGCTCGATGATGACGTCAGTGAAACTGTGGACAAAACTCGGTGTGGCGTGGCAAAGGGGAGTTGAAGATTTACATGTAATCACACAATAGAGGCCTTTGTAAGGTTTAGACCATGCTGTGTTAGCATCACAGTTCATCTGCTAATTACACCATCAAATCCAAAGGCTTGGCTGTCCATAGCAGGCTATTCATCTCATGAGTTTCACATCAAGTTTAGAGGGGGCCGTGATTAATCCCTGTAGTTAAACCGACATGAGGACTCATTTCTTTATGTGGTTTGACAAGCAGGGCAATAGGATTTAAAAGCATGTCAGATGACTGTACTCGGTTTCTGGCCCTTGTTTCACCTTGTTAGACCCAAACTACAATCACGTAAGCATCCAGGTACGAAACTAGATGGTTGTAATCAAAAGCCTTGACCACAAGACTGTTCACATTATTATTTCCAGGTGAAACCATGACACAGTTTGAATCATGTGTCTGTTTTACCGCCTCGAGGCAGTTGGCTGTTTACTCTTAGTAAACGTCTCGACTTCAAAAAGGAACAGCTGAGGCACCTCGTCTTTGTTTACTGTCAGGTATGGGCTCTGTCCTCATGTTTGAGAGCATCCAGTGACAATAAAGGAAGTAATAAGTCAACAGTTTGGTGCCTCCAGCCAACAGTCCTGCCCATAATAGCAGATACACGAGACAGATAAGGAGCACAATAACAATGAATTCATTCCCCAACAGCTTTGAGGGGAAAAATTGGAACCAATTATAAAACACAGCTAAAAAAAATATTTATACATTTATACTTTTTATTCATAAAAAAGAAAATGATTTCCATAAATCAAGGGGGTCTGTACAAGGAAGGAAAGTTGAAAGATTTATATTTTATTATCTTTTGAACCTTTTTACTTTTTTGGAAGCTCAAAACATTGACCAGTGGTTTTCAGAAGAAATAATTTGTTTAAACATCAGTATTGAAATTTAGATAGAACATTAAAAAGGTACAGTAAATGGCAGAATTCATGCAGTGTAAAGCAAACACAACAGTCCATGCTTATTGTCTGAAATCTGACTCTGTTTCTATTAATAGGTGATGTATTGGAGAAAAAAACTCTTAAAGATCCTACATAATATGAAATTAAATGCAATTATGATATGAAAAATGGTTTAATAAATGCTTATAGTGATGGATATATGGACATGAATAAAACACAAGCAAGGGTTTCCACTTTCAAAAAGAGCCAAGAAGTCTGGAAAACACAGTGTGAAAGCACGAGGGATGGGAGGACGTGTGTTTGGCTTTCTGCAGATGGTTACACATGCACAGATTTGTCATGACTATGCAGCAGACTTAATTTGTTGTGTTCATGTATGTTATCCTCAGAGCCGTTGCGATAACTACATGCTTTCACAAGAATACTTCAAGGTTCTGTGGAAATGAACTTTTCCCACATGGCTGGTGAAGTCCTTAAAATGTGCAGGATGGTCTCATATGGCGAAGTGTCAACACCACCTGTTGATCAGTAAAATGGTGGGGTGACACTGCAAGACTGTAAACTGCTTCACCCACACACAAACACACAAACACCTGTTTTTTTTCTTCTGTGTGCACAAGATAAACCAAACTGCACACAGAATAAAGCCACTACTGCAAAGGAGAACTGACAGAAAATACAGATTTAAAGTGAAAAAGGTTCTCTGCTGCTTTTCCAAAACAGTCAGACTACCCTTTATTTACCAAAAATAAAACATGGTGAAACATCCCCGGTGATCCACCTAGTCACAAACTTTACTCAATAGTCATTATCATACATTTTTAATGAGTTTTCTCTACTTAAAGCAAAACATAATTGTAGCTTCTTATCACATGTACTCAACAAGGGGAAAAAAATCAAAAAGGCAAATGATTGAGTCATTATTGTTTAAAAAAAAAGAAATAAAACAGTATTTTCCTTCAATAAACTATATCCTTATCCAGTGCAACACACTTGAACTGTAAGCACCTAATAAATTGCCTCTCCAACCATCTGCAGAAATATGAACTCTTTGTTTTTATAGCTGAATATTTCCATGAAAATACTCAATCTTAAGCTGAATTTGAAGCAGAATAAAAACACAGTCTGTACGTCCATATCAGCCCACCAAATGAAATATAAGATTTTTGTTATCGGCAGATTCCAAAGAAAAAACATTCCAGTCACATAACATGCCTGTTTTTCATTACAAAAGTCACAGTTTATCTTTTTCCTCCGTTGCTTTGAAAACAACAGCGGGAAAATGGAGAAGACATTAATTTCTCTCTGGAGAAGAGTATGTTACATAACATGTTTCCATCTTTACACAGACATCTCTGTAAAACCCTCATAGGACTGCAGAGAGCACTTCTTATGACCTCAAGTACAAACAGACTGAGCCATGTGATGTAGACCAGGGTCAGTGTGGGATTGCAACTGTGTTTTGCAAAGAAAGATTAATACCTTTTTTCTATCAAAATGAATGCTTATTTCTATTTCAGGACAAAATGTCTCAAGAGGATGCAAGACATCACATCATCCATACTGCACGCCACCTGGAAACTTAATTAGAAACAGTGCAGAACCAATGTTATTTAATTAAAGAATACAATATATATGTGTGTCTTCCAAATAGAACCAAGTAAACATGCAGTATGTCAATAATTAATACTGTGGTTGAGCTATGATAAAGTATGAAAGTGCAGCTCCAGAATCACAAACAGAGCTGTTTGTTAAAGAGAGGGAAGCAGCAGGGAAAGTGTAGAAAATCTAATTTGTTAAAAGAATTTCAGGCTCATCGGGAGAGCCTCAGGAGGAACATCACCTGCACTCAGAGTCACACTTTGGCCTGACATCTAAACTCCTGCAGGGCAAGCCCAGCTTTACAACAGGACCTGCAGGTCACACTGAATGTGAATGGCCTTGCAACTGGCAGACAAAGCTATGCAGCAGCACGGCAGACGGAGTTACAGCCAAGTTTTGCAGAATGCAGATGTGAACTATTCAACCTCATCACCAATGTGTAAAGACTAAGTGTGACTTCTCACAAGAATTCTTGCAGATTCCTCAACCTGAGGCACTGCACCGCCAAATATTTTAGCTGCAGCGAAACCTCAAAAACCCTAAATGAGATTTTTACACTTTTCTGTCTACTTTTAGATAGACAACAACGCAGCTTTTGAAGTCTTCTGCAGAAAGTGCTCAGCTAATGAAACGGCAGCATGACTCGCTTCATGTCTCTGGGTGTGATCTGGCTTCAGCCTAGCAAATGACAATTTTCCCACATCTTAGCACCGTAAGAGAGGCTGCGCAGGGACTATAAATACACAAGTTCTCATCAGCTTGCACTGAGCAATACTCATCTCCCTGGACCCTACATATCTCTAACCTTTTGGGGCATTAAAAGCAGTAGAGCCTCTCTATGGCCTGATTTCCTCTCCAACTCGTCACCACAACCTCACCACAAGCTGACCATTCCTCTGAAGTTGTTAGAGTGGGTGGAGTGTTGGGTGGAGACTGCATGTTTGTTTTGAGTGCTTGAATGTGTGGGTGGGGGTCTGTGTTAGTGTAATTGTGAAAGAAAGAAAGGGGGGGGAAGAAGGGGGTGATGCATGCATTACCACGGCTTTACTCACACTTCCACAGAAAAGGCTTGTTTACAGTAGGAAAGCTACTATCAGAGGAGATGTAAAGCAGAAAGGGCGGCTCCACCGGTCACTTACAGCCAACATGCATATCAGCACAATGTAAACACAGTCTGCACTCTGCAGCGCTCACGTGCATCATAAACACCAGATAAAAACACAGATCTTACAAGGGATCTTTTCTGAAAACAAATGCAGAGAAAAGGTGGTGCTTTATTCAGGGCCATCTAGAGAGATATGTGATTAATTTAAGATTTAACAGTCAGTAAAGAGAAGACAGTTATTTGGAAAGAAAATATCAAGAAGATGCTTTAAAGAGAGTGTTCATATGGACCCATTAATTCCAAAAGGGTTTATGGTGTTAAAAACAAATTCAAGAACTTTCTGCCCCAATTCCCCATTAACTTTTTACTTATAAGCTATGGGAACAGAAATAATAGGCTGATGGACTTTTACCCTTTCTCTCCTTCTGCATACAGCACAGCAGGACTAAACATCTAAAGCTGTGGTGTGATTAGTTGTCATTCTCATCCACACACTGTCATGTTTTTCAAGACGGAGTTTTGTAATGCGGTGTGCGCGTGAAACCATCCCATCAAGAACATCTGTGAGAGACATATCAGCTCTGGAGGTGATGAACATGAACTAACAACCAGTTTTAACACAAAACACTAACAGACTACAATTTAATCCCCTTTGGAGATCTTTCAATCTCTAAAATGCATCATTTTGCCAAGCATAAATTCCTAAAATATTCTTATGTTCAATGGCAATTTAATAAAAAAAAACTCGCGACTCATCACTGTTCTCTGAGAAGGTGCGGACACAAAAAGACCTTACCATCCACGAACTGGAGAGTAAAACACATCCGACACATATGAAGTCTTCACAGTCTTTGGAAAAAGTTTTTAAAAGGAAAAAAAGAGGAAAATTACATCTAAATCCGTCAAACGCGTATAGACTTGAATATTTCTGAATCCGTCAGTATGTCCGTGAGGTGGAGTCCATCCTCTGCGCATATAAACCTCTTCTACTACTAAGTAAACGCTGCTCTCTTTTTCAAGCCCCCAAACTTGCTCCTCCCAGCAGCACGCTGTCTGCCTGCAGCCATTAAAAACCGGCATCACATATACACGAATGATAATTAATCCATGATCAGAGCTTAATTTGTATGAGCGGTCAACAGTTTCTGTATGGAAAACTAAAAAAAACAAAATTTTGCCAAAGTACCGAAGTGACTTAAAACTAATGCGTATTCAGGGGCGGGTCTAGAAAATGTTTGAGGAGGGATTGGCAATTGTAAATGAGAGCTTTTTTTTTTTTTTAAAGTCTAGATTTTAGGAAATGATGAATTGACTACTCAACTAAAGCGACCATCTAATGTAAAAGGTAGAGCAAAATTTGCAAAAGCAAACAGCCAATGTTAGTTTAAATGTCTTCTTTTTTTTTTTTTAAAGAAAAACATTATTTTTTTTTGTCATTGCTAGATTTGTGGGATTCAAATTCTTGCTAATCTTGGTGAAATTTGAAAACATTCAAGTTTCATTATCTCAAGATTTTTCAAATGTTATTTCCCAATGAGACAGCATAAAAATATTGCCTATTTCATCATTGTTGTGTGTGTTTCAGATGTGGTTCCTCCTCACTTGATGAGACAGAAAAAGGAGATTAGTGACACAACAGATGTGAAGAAATCTACTTTAAAGTAAGCCACAATGTTTCCTAATCACCTAGTTTTTTACTGCCTGAACCTAACAAAGTGGTTTAGGTGCTGAAACATAGCCAAACAATGAGTGACAGTAAACATATTAATGCAAAGGTAAAGGTAAAAACAATAGCATGCAAACAAAGTCTGAACAAGGAGACATGCTGGGGTCTCCTGACAGTCATGTCTACGACCACATGCTCCCACTGCCTAATATGGCAGAGGCCATTTTATCTGTTAAAAAATGTGAACACTTCTCTTATGATTGTTTTGCAAACTTTAGTCAGACTGCATTAAAATATTTTGTTTATTTTGTGTCCTCTCACATTGAATAGGTTGTGTCTCAGGACAAATTAATAGTGCCTTGAGACTGTGTTTAATATCTGACTTTGTCCTTCTTTTGTTATATTAAATATCAAAAAGTTGATAAACTCATGCAAAATGGTTATTTTTCATGACAAATAATACATGATGTAAAATGGCCCTTATGAAAGAATTGTAAGCTAAGCAGTTATTTTTCAATTCAGAAAACATTTCAGAGCTCTACTCTGAAAAATGTTCTGAAGTATGCATCAAATATGTTTTGTTGCATAAAAGAGCAAGAGATGAAAAGAAAGGACTCAAATTTTACCGTGCCCTCTCTCAGATCCTGACTGCATCACAACTCTTTGCAGAGTCAAAGTTATCTTGCTCTGTTGTGTAGGGTATCATGGCTCTTCTTTATTCTCAGAGCGACCCTGCAGTCATCAAATAATGAATGACAGCTGAGAGTGTCCACAACAAAGAGAATTACAGAGGATTATGTACAAAGCAAAGACCTGAGAACAACCAGACTCAGTGATTCATATAATCTCTTTTTGCTCTCAGAAAGAGAGAAAGAAAGAGAGAAAAAAAAGAGTACTCCAGTCATTGAGTTTCCCTTCAAAAATTCATTAGCAAGCAGTAGCCTCTTTGCTCTGCTCAGGACATCCAATCCAAATTATTGTCATCTTATCCTAACAATTGGGACGACACAAATAAAACTCATGCATAACACGAAACATCACTTGCACCCGCAGGGAAGAAGATAACAATAATAATTAGTCCGACTCGTTGCATTCAGTGACTTGTGACACTGTGGGATTTTGTCAGATATATTTGCTGCTAACACAAAGAAATGTGATGACAATAACTGAGCCAGGCACACAATGCTTAAGGCTGCATCCTGATGGTGTGATCTGATAGAAGCCCCATGGTTTATTCTGGAAATCTTGTCACTTTCTCACTTTTGTAAGACTGTGCCCAAGATACAGCAAAGACCAACTGCCCCCACATCCACCCTCCACTGAGCATAGCAAAAATCTATCAGGTCGGGGTTAAATTCATAGTAAGGCCTCCTTTCCTTCCCCCAGCTTTCTCTCCTAGTCTTGCTTTGGCTTTGACTATGCATGGCTCCCTGTGGTTCACTGATAGGCCGACACCAAATCAACGTTTTTTTTTTCTGTATCTGCTGAGACTGTTGTAATCCTTTAAATTCAAACAAGGATTACCTCTGATAAGATTAAAATCATCCAACTTATGCCAAAGACAGGCTAGACACAACAGGGGGTGGATAGACTGCTCAGCAGTAAGAACTCTTCTAAGAATGGGCAAAAACTTTTGATTTTTTTAAATTATCTCTGCAATAATTCAATTGAAATACAGGATGAAACAAAAAATTGATCATTGCATAAGGAACAAAGATCTGAGAGGATCTCTAACAGGTTAGTAGGGGAGGTAAGTGGGGTAAGTACTGCCAATTTTTACTTAAAGTACCCTTAAAGAAAGGGGACTACAGTAATGCATCCAACTAAAATATGCTCATATAGTTTAGGATGTTGTGCATCCCTGGGAAAAATGACTTCGGATCTTGAATTAACTGAGAAATATAGCTTTAGAAAAAAAAGTTGTTTTGTGGCACAACTTGCCCCCGGTGCGGGGTAAGTTGTGCCATCAGAGAAAATACGCTGGGGTAAATTGTGCCATTGATAATTGAAGTAAAACAGATCATTTTAGTCTTACAAATGATAATGACATAAAAGCAGGACAAATTCAATATAGAATTACTTAAATCAATTACTATATTTAAGGTTTATTTAAGTTTTGACATCAAAGGCCACTTTTTTTTTATAACAAGTCATATGCTGTCACATGAACACCAAATTGACTCTTACTCTTCACAGAGCCAGCCTACTAGTCCTACAACTCAACATCTTACTTGACAAGCTGCAGGGGAATTTGAACTTCTGTTCCCTTCTGGCTGTACCACCACGTTTTGTGGTGCTGGTGGTTTACTTAAAGATAGTTTTCGACATCAAAGGCCACATGAACATTGAACACACACTCAAAACAAAATAAAAATTAAGAAATCAGCACCTAATCATCTGCATCTGAATCTCGATTTGGCCTACTACTGAACATCCCACTTGTCAGTGCTGCAAGGGAATGTAAACTTCTGCACACTTCTGCACACAACTAAGCTTTTGTCGTGTGGGTAGTTTCTTCTTGAGCTCATCACCTCTAGGGATGACTCCTTTATCATTTTCTCTAAATGTGAAAATGGGTTTTCCATCACCAGACCTCTAACAACTTTGCTTCAGAAACTTTGCACTGATCTCATCACCTTCAACATTCTCCACCAATCCAACTTAGTTATTGGATTGGATTTTTGTTACCCGCAAACTCCACAATGACAAAGTCACCAACAGACAAATCCTTGTCACCATCATCATCATCATCACTCTGGACATTTGAACTCTTATAATCAGTGGCATCGCTGAGTGGAATCGGTAAGTCACTCTCTTCAATTGGAGACGGAGAGCACTTTCTTTTTGGATTTGGTTGGTTTTGACCTTTTGCATGGTTTAATGGATTTTGGTCTAAAACTAAGAACTAACTAAGAATGTCACATAGTTTTAGTAATCAAATGTAAGAATACAAGGTACAATAACAATAAAGTAATATAGGTATAGTGAATAATCATAAGTTGCCACTGGCACAACTTACCCCAGGTCGTTTGGCACAACTTACCCCAAGCCCACCATTTTGAGAAAAATGCATCCCTGAGGTGTTTTGAGCTAACTTAAATGTTAACTTAAATGTGCTTACCTCTGATGCCATGTGTCTCCCTTATTAGAGGGATGAGTTAAATTGATGCCTCCTCAAGAAAATGTGGTCACGTGACCAACTTCTTCGATGGTTTTCTAGATAAGAGGGGTGGCACTACTTGCCCTTTGGCACAAATGACCCCACTCTCCCCTATTCATAAACAGAGAATTTATTAACAAGATGCTGAGAAGTTCAACAACTTTTTATGATGCACTTGGAAAAGAGCTATGGGCTCTTATTAATCAGCATGGAGTCTATTTAGTATTTTTTACTTTATTTCATTTTTACACTTTGGGTAAAATCTCTCTGACTTTGTCTGAAGCTCAGTTGATAGATACACAGTAACACCCTTAATCTCACTCTGTATCCAAATAATATCCCCTTGTAGCATTCAATAGCCCTTCATATTAAGGTCATGGCCACCCGTGGATCTTTTATTGGGATTAAGTATTTGACAGACAACATCAGATTCAGAAATCTGCTGTTTAGTGGGATTTACCAGCTCAACAAAAGCCTTAACCAACAGAAGAGCTTCTGTCAAAGAGATCCGAATATCTTTGTGCCCTTGAACAACAATAATGTTAGGAAATAATGTTATTTCTAATCTTGACCTGCAGCAGCAGGTGACAAATCTAACACTCTTTTTGTACTGAATTTTGAACATTCACATCAGAAACACAAATTCTAGCATGCTAGCAGGCTAATATGGTGACCATGATAAACTGCAAACAGGCTAACCATTAGCACATTGTCCCTGAAAAAGATATGGATATCATTACTTTTGCGTATTGGTTCAGAAACCTATTTCTCAGGGACACTCTATATGTGATTTCAACATTGTCTGGTCATAAACAGCTGCAAATACATAAGTGTTGATTTCAGTGTTGAGTTTAGATCGAAACCTGACCCCAATTTTCAGTTGTTGAAAATGCAAATATGACATGAACTTCTCAAAAACACACAATCAATTTGTTCAGTCATGAGTTAAAAGAGAGATGATATTGGTTGATATGAAGCTATCTTAAAAAATAATCGATTGCATGAAAAGCAAACTGAAGAGCTTGAAATTGCTCTGTTCTGTTGATGTGGCCAAATGTTTAATCAGTGCCTTTAAAAGAAGTCTAGACATCACCAAAAAACGTAAGTTTTGAACCATATTTAGCCCAGGTTTATCCTGGACATTGTTAGGATACAGTTAGATTAATTTATTTACTTCTACCAGATGTGCTTTGCTTTTTTTTACAACCCAGGCTTGAAGTGCCCTGGGGCCTGTTTCAGAAAGCGGGTTTAGTCTAAACTCAGAGTTGGTTCACGCAGAGTTAGAGGAAACTCTGAGTTTTCAGTTTCACATAGTGAGTTCAACTGAACTCTGAGTTGGTTACCACGGTAACATACTCTGTGAGACAAACCTGCTCGCTAGCAGGTTTAGACCCAGTAACTCTGAGTTTATTCTCTCCAGTTGAACGGTCGGATCAGAGAAAAGGACATGGCGCGTCCTTTTCTTGAAAGAATGCTCGACATTAAAGCGCAAATCATTCACAGGAATACCCGGAACGTGATCAGACCACGTTTGGATATGTAATCCCCCAATGATTTTCAGTTTGAGGGCTTTTTTTCCCCCGCAGTCCATTATTTATCTGAATAATATTCTCAACCCTCATTAACTTGGCAAATACAGCATGGATATCCTCTCATGTCAGAACAAATTCTTTTTTTTAATCTTTTTTTTTTTCCTGGCAGTTTTCTGTACAGTATTGATGCGCAGCACATTGACAACCAAAACGTTGGACGCAGCGGACGGAGGAACTGTCAGGAATCTCATGTGCAATAATCACTTAGGATTAATCAGTGTCAAATAAAGACAGAACACGTTCAATTTAATGGAGTCTTTATTTTCTGAAGCAGATATTACTTTATTTGCATTAACTTTAGGAATACCTATGACAGACTATAAATATTAACCGCATCATCCAGACTATAAGAACACTCATGTAGCCAGAGACATTTTCCTTCACTGGTAGATTGGATCCTTCATTAGCAGCTACTTCTGCAGATACTGAAGAATCTTCCAGAGGTTAGCTGCGCTGTGGATGCAGTTTGTTCATTGGGGCAATTATCTGCATTGATTTTTGAAAGAAATGGTAAAGAATTAACTTGTGGTAGGCGACTACTCAACATTTGCTGCTTGTTATTGTCAGTTCCAAAAGACAGATTACCCCATAATTAATTTCAAAGTTAAAGTTTAGTTTATTTCAGGGTCATGCCCATTTTAATTGTTAAAATTCATTACAGAGGCTTTCAAATAATCTTTTAATCCTCATATATTCATAATTTCAATAATTTCCCTCTAAAAAGGGATAAATAAAGTATTTTTCATTTCATTTTTCATTTCATTCATATATGTAGGCCTACATGAGGTAAACTTTATATATATACAGTATATATATTATAATTTTTGACCCCTGCTAGGTTACATCTAGGCTAAAGATAAAGTGCAAACATTGAAAGCAACACATAAGGACACAATGACAGTGCATCATAAAAAAGATTAAATTTCTTAAATAAACCATAATCTGATAATTCAGTTGGTCAACAGTTTTTTTGCCACGCTTGTGTGGCAAGGTTAAAGGATGGCTCAGGCAGGGCTTAAAATTCTAGTCTACTGTGTGAGTGTCATGCATGCTGCATTGAGCCAAAGGCATATCTGTGAGACTGAGTAGCCAGGGCGCATCATCTATCAGAGGCATAGTGACAGGACCTCAACTGTCATATGCGTTCTTTGGCAGCCTATACGGTGTTACCAGTTTTTTGTCAGTAGCCTATTTGTTCGTCCTCACTATCTGCAATCATTAATAGTTCTCATTCCATGGTGGGAAACTGTATGGGAGAGACTTTTTACTTTCTTATGCGAGAAATGCGCTATCCAGCTCCTTGTATCTGTCTTCGATTGATGAAGTCTTTTCAGAGTTGCTTAAACTAAATCTTACCACCTTTTCTGAAACCAAAAACTCAGAGTTGAGACGTTCAGAGTTCAGATTTCAACTCGGAGTTTGTTAAACCTCCTTTCTGAAACAGGCCCCATTTGGCTATGCTCCCACTTGGCTAGTAGAAATAAATGAGGGTGTATGATACAATTTTCATTTTGTATTTGTTTATTTGTTTTTCCATACCTGAATTGTAAACAATATGACCAATTAGTGTTCCAGACAAATACTGATACTACTGCCACAAGGCAGCTCATGTCCATGTTGCTTCCCTGGTCTTCTTCTTCGTCTTCTGTTTTGTTTTGTTTTTAACCATGCTGCCTCACAGCCTCCCTTCTGTCTCTCCCATGCACACACACACTAGATGAAGGCCTGTATTTGTGGTGACAGTGAAGATAATTAAGCACAAGATGCAAATCATGTCATCAGTTTTAATTGGCTCCCATTTTCACACATGTCCAGTTGTATCAGAGTGGGCTCTCGCAGGTTTTTGGTTCCTCCAAGTAATCAAATCTTTCACAAAGCTCTACATGGTGATAATTCAAGATGATGATCACATCATTTAAACTACCAATGAACAATGTTGCAACTACATTCTTGCTCTATTCAATTTTCTCCAGGTTGCCTGATGAAATTATGCAAAAGAAACACTTGAATACATAAGGCGATGTGGAAGGAAAGTAGTCCATGGATTAGCTTTATGGCATTCTGTCTGCAGAGGTCAATAACAGGCAAAGCTACTGAGAAAACAGACAAACAAAAAGCAATCGAGAAGAGAATCTGCTTTGTGGCAAAACAGAGCAAAGTGGAGCCAGCTGAACCATTTGGAAACCTCTTCACATCCCTTGATGAATAAAAGAGGCAATATCAGCTGTCCGACAGTTTCTGGGGGGAAGGGCTGACATTTGGCGATAATATAAATTCTATAGGTTGTTATGAGATTAATGCACCTAAATGTGGTTTGGTTTTTCCCCTGAGAGCATGAAGGAAGTGATGTCAGAGATGGTCAATGTAGTTTAAATGAAGACAACAGTCTGTGTGTTTGCCCAGTGGCTGGATTTTCTTTGTCTGACTATTCCTTTATGGTTTTGAAGCTGGAAAGCTGTGGGTACCGCAGTAGGAGGGCATAGGTGAAGGTCCTGCACAGCTGCACAGCGTGAAGGGGGAGGGCTGAGGAGGAAAGCCTTCAGGCACAGAGAAGGAATTAATGAGTTTTCAGGTTTTTTTAAATGAATTTTTCAGTGCATGTAACTCAATTAATCATAGCACTGGCTATGGTACATCATTATAGGGGAATACCATAAACAATAATGACATTGTCTTTGTATTTCTAAGGTCAGATTACACATTTATCTTTGATGATCTTTGTGATCACTTTCTGAAATGAATGTGCAGATAATCAAAACTGCTCTGTAGAGGTGTGTCACATATGAGAAACCGCTCAGTTTCTTGGATACTATTGGGTCCAGTCATACTCTCAAATATTTAGGAGGATTAGCTGAGACAGTTGAAAGTGTAAGAACAAAGCAGCTGGATTTCCAATGGCAACAATATTTTGCTTTTCTCTCAACCTTCTGTTTAGTGTTCAGACTGCTATAGCTTTATTCAGTGCCAGCTATTCTCATGCCTTTAGTTCTGTCACATTGCAGTAACACAACCCCGTAACTACTGTATATCATTACTGTGAGATGCAAGCAAGTTGGACGGAGCACATTTAAATACTGGAGGGTTTTCTTTGACAGTCTTTTGTGAAACTTTGAAAATAAGAGTACTTTAGCATTAACAGAGAACACAAGTGTTTTCATTTGGGGAAGGAAGTACCCACGCATCTGTCATGGGGTAGTTTTTTCCATTAGTAGGCCCCACATCACTGCTTGTTTTATTCTTGGAAAAACTTGTGGCGTCTCTGTTTAGGTCAAATGGAAAGCAGCTTTAAAATAATCTGAAAGAAAAAGGAGAGAAGCAACAGCTCATATGGAAGAAACCTGTGCCATCTGTGAGACTCACTAAATGCAGAGTGGTCCTTTTTATGTGCTGTGATCACAATCCAAACAGGTTTCACAGCAGGCAGAGGAATTACTTTTCCTTTTTAATTCGCAAGTCTGTTGAGATTGCACCTTGAGTTGCTTTGAGCTCATTTTTACCGCAGCCAATTGGTTTAACATAATTGAAGCCAGTGAGGGCAGAATTAACTAGTTCAGCTAGCATGAAATCGTACCAATATAGTTCTACATCAGCTCTTTTTCACATGAAGCTCCAATTTCAGAATCTGCATTGAAACAAATGAACAAACACAATTTTCACCATCAGAAAAAATTAGATAAAGAAGAAACTGATACTGAGTCTAAATTTACATTCAGACTCAGTTCTAAATTCACATAGTGAAGCATGCATTTGCCTCTCGTCTTATTTAAAAGGTCTTTGGGGCGACACAGTGTCTGTTATGGGATTCAAACAGTAAGAAATCAATAAGCTATCTCAGTATGACCACACACTAACCCTTTAAGCATGAAAATGATGCTCCAACGGGCAGTAAGTGTATAGTATGTGCAGCACTTCCTCATTGCTTGTTGGTTTATTAGTTTCTGTTAGACCACCATCCCAATTACTTTCCATGTATGCCCACAGAGACTATGTCAGAGTTAAATAGCCTCGAGGAACCCTCCTTTCATGTGCTAATCATTGATTTAAAAAAACTCTACTAACATATCTGCACACACTGTTCAATGATGGTTTGAATTTGAATCAAGCCAACTGACTCTCAAAACAACTTGGGCAGGTTTCTTTTTTTCTGTATAGCTACAGCTGCTATCCAAATGAATAATGAGTTGTTGACAGGCATACCAAAGCTAATTTGTTTGTTGGTTAGAGGAAGATTGGCATGCAGATTATCAAGCTTGGAATGTTTATTTGATTTGTGGCCAGTGTGCTGATTCGCGGATTAAACTTCCCCTCAGATTTGCAAGATATTTGTTTGAATTGTGCATCCCAAAATGTACTGGATTATTTCAGCTTTTAAATGAAAAAGCTCTGATGTTTATGATGCAGGTTGCAGATCAGTCACAATGTATTAGTACCTCAAACTCTATTATCTAACCCCATTGAACAGGCTATTTAGAATTGTTGTTATTTTGTGTATGTAGGCCAATGTTGTCAACTGTTCCTAAGAAGGAAGCACATTACGTGACCTTTGAGTTTGGGCCAATATAATATTGAAGTTGTATAATAAAGCACATATTTTGCTTGCTAATTTAATTCATTTTTTTTACAGTGTGTACTTGCATATGTTTGCAGACACACTGGACATTCTCATTAAACAATTTATTCTTTTAATTAAATTATTGTGTCAAGTGTCTTGCTTATATAGGGGCTATGCACATATGCCAATGTTCTATATAGACGCCGTCCCTGCGTAGCAAAACATTCTCCATGGCTGCCATTGCTAGTCATGGGATCAGTAGTATTACAAGTGAGTCATCTTAAATTAGACTGTTGGTCTCAACAGGGATGTTTGCAACCCTCTAAAGAATCTGCGAACCACTGTGAAATTAACATCTGGATAGGGTTTTATGTTTTTTATATGTACCTTATTTCTATGCTGGGAAAGTTCCCGAATCAATACCTGAGAGCATAAAGAAGACTGGATTCTTGGATAGAAACTAAAGAGGGATCTGTCCGAGACATTGAGGTGAGGAAAACCCGAAACAACCTCTGGTTGTATATGGACAGTAAGCATAGATGAATCAATAACATAGGATTTACTGCATGGCCCATGGAATATGTTTGCATATTAGCATACCTTGAGCAGACTTTAAAGATCGATTCACTTTCTGAACAAATTTCACTTGCATAGTGTAACTTGAAACTCTCATTGTTCCTCCATGCTTATTATGATTAACTAACGCCCAATTGTCATCCAAAACTCAGACCAAAAATATCCCATGACCAAAAGATTCCACTTTTACACCTTTAATTTATTTGTTCAAGGCCTCATTGATGCAATGGCAAAAAAGGATGAATTGAACTGAGTTACACATGGTATTCTTTTCATCAAATTCTACCAAAAATATTGCAGTTACATCGACTATAAATGTGACTGCATATCATGACTATCATGGGTTAATCATAATGTAGAAGTCTAACACTGGACACAAAGAGTTCACTGCAAACCATGTTTCATAGCCTGGATTCCAGTTATTTTAGTGTGTACTATATTTAACTCTCTTCTCTTCATTTTTTGAAGTTTGTAAAAAGCAAACTCTTTTTTTCCCCCCTTAACACGTTGGTACAGTTGATCACAACAACTCTTCAACATTTTAGAAGCGTTTTCCAGCTGGTCAAACAGTCCCTGCACATTCAGCCAGTTGCCTTTCTACCACTAGGGTAACGTGGATTAAAGGGTTCAGATGAGCAAACAACTAGCTTGGATGAAGTTATACGCCAGTTGCCCTTTAGTCATAGACCTAACCTTGGTTTTCTTCCGATGTCAAATTTTCTTATGTTCCTTTGAGGGTTCCTCTTCGCTGAAAAACACCCAAAACTGTGAATGGCTGGAAATGAAAACACTGTAAATAAACAATACATCAGGTGAAGATGAATGATTTCTCGTATTTAGAAGCTTTTTTTTTTTTCACCAGCTAAATGGCATTGTAACACAAAATAGCTGCTATGATGTCTTCCAGGTTAGACAGAACCACAGCTCTGAGCCTGCTCTGACCAAAGTGATTAACCTCAGTGGTGCATTTGATTGACCACCATGTATTACTCAAACGACTAGAGAACTGGGTGGGCCTCTCTGGCATCGTACTAAACTTGCTCAAAATGTACTTAGAGAGCAGGAAGTTCTTTGTGTCAATGGGTAACTTTACATCTGAGCAGACAAGAATTCCATGTGGAGTTCCCCAAGGTTCCATCCTGGGGCCTCTTCTGTTTATTATCTACATGATCCCACTGGCACAGGTCATTGAAAACAAGAAAATTAGTTACCATAGCTATGCAGACAACACAAAGATTATATTACAATGTCACCCGGTGACCAAGGCCCAATACAGGCTCTTGGTAAATGCATTGAGCAGAGTAGTGATTGGAAGTGCCTAAACTTTTTTCAGTTAAACAAAAACAAAACTGAGGAGTTTGATTTTGGAGCCAAAGAAAACCAATTAAAGGTCACCACTAAGCTTCATTCTAGACACCTAAAAACTTCCAATGAGGCCAGTAATCTGGGTGTAGTGATGGACTCAGACGTAAATATTACGAGAATCACAAAGTCAGCCTACTATCACCTTAAGAATACATCAAGGTTAAAAGATCTGATGTCTCAGCAGAATCTGGAAAAACTAGTCCATGCTTTCATCTTTAGTCAGCTTAATTATTGTAACAGCGTCTTTACAGGTCTACCGAAAAAATCAATTAGACAACTGCAGCTGATCCAGAACTCTGCTGCTCGAGTCATCATTAAGACCAAGAAAGTGGACCACATCAGTCCAGTTCTGAGGTCTTTACACTGGTTCCCTGTTCATCAGCAGATAGACTTTAAAGTTATGTTGCTGGTCTATAAAGCTTTGAATGGTTTAGGACCAAAATACATCAGTGACCTGACCCAGTATGAACCTACCAGACCCCTCGGGTCGTCTTTTATCAGTTCCCACTTCTATGCTACACATGTCTGAAACAAACCCCCAGAAAGCCTCAGATCAGCAGAAACACTCAGTTCATTTAAACCCATTTACATAGTTTTTATTTAAAAGTAAAAATCTACACCATTTCTTTTAAGCTTGAATTATTATACTTGATTGTGTTTTTAATGCTGTTTTTAATCAAATCATCTTTCTTTCTCCCTTTTTTCTTGTTTTTAATTTTAAGTTATGCTTCTTATTTTCAGATGTTTACCTCTGTACACCGCTGTAATGCTTTTAATGTTTTATGTAAAGCACTTTGAATTGTCTTGCACATGAAATGTGCTATACAAATGAACTTGTCCTGCCTTGCATTACCTAAATGAAATCGGCTTCTTGTTCTTTTTGTAACTACCATTGAGCTGCCATATGAAATATTTACATTTCAGCGTTGGATTATAAAGGTAAAGTACAATGCTACAAAATGCTGCAAATCAGTCAGCTTTGGCTGAGGGAAAAAAATGCACCAATGATTTCATTTTGCTCAGTTCCATTATCATTTAATGTGTCATTTAACAGTCAAAAGCCGAGGCAATAATAGAATTACTTTTCCTATTTTACTCAGTGTCACTGAGCCTCACAGTGAAAGAGCCCAGTGCACATAATAGAAAAGGAAGAGACAGACAGTGCGCTGCAAGTGTCCAAATGTCACAGGCGCACAAGTTCACGCCACATGCACACACCCTTTTTTGTCAGTGACACAAGGGGAAACTATACGTTCACAATGACACAGGCAGGGCTTTTTTGTAGCCAGTAAAGAAATAAAAAAATTTAAAAAACTGTTTTCTCAGGAAGTTAATGCAGTAGCAGGTTGGTTTTATCTTTACATAATTTAGCTATTAACCCTCTTTTTTAATCCCATGTTATCTCAAAGAAAGGTGACAGACACTTGTCAAAGAGGAAATCACACAACATCCTGGAGTATATTTAGGCTTCCTAATCGAGGCAACACGTGCACTCACATGCATACAAACCCATTTCTCACCTCACTGTGAGCTCACACACAAGTGCATCCCACCATATCTTCCAGCATCTTACCAGGACACAGACACACAGTGAGCCTGCATCCTAACAGGGAGCAATCTATTGCCATGGCACACAGCACCTATATGACCGGTATCTGTAGTAACTGAGCAACCTCCTGCCCACCACTTCATTACTCCAAGCACAAACTCAGCTGCGAGCCTCTCCTCCCAAGCTGCAATGGCAGTATTGCCTCCCGGCGTTTGTCCAACGCTATACAGATTAAACAATGTCCTTTCATCCTTTTGTCTTACTCTGAGCCACAATCGCCTGCTGTCATAAGAGAAAGGAGGGACTCACCGTGCTCTCCCCCAACGGCGGAAGACGGGAGCCAGGTGGAGCGAGATGAGGCTGCAGTGGCGGAGGAATCCCTCTGGTAGTGTATGTGTAAGAGCGTGTGTGAGAAGGAGCATGGAACTGTGCGTGTGTGCTTGTGTGTGAGTGTGTGTAAGTGTATGTGCATGTGTGCACGGGGAGTCAGAGCTGATCCAGCAGATGCAGACGGGAGCCACCAATAGAATGAGGGGAAGGAGAAAGAAGAGTGTGTGAGAAACGGAGGGAGGCAGAATCAGCAGAGGAGGGGTCTGGTAGCATTACATCATGGACTAAGGAATGGTAGTTTTGCATGGGGTGGGATACGGGTGGGGGAAGGTGTGTGTTTGTGTGTTTGTTTCTGCAACACTATATATTGTCCCTCTGCAGCAGACCACCGGATGATTTAAGATTGTGTCCATGCTGTATGCAGTGCAGTGTCGTCATGGTTCCTGCACCTGTGTGTGCATGTGTGTGGTTGTGTACGTAAGAACAGATCATAAACTACAGCTATAATCAGGAAGGTGTTACAATCACAACTGTGTCAGTCACATTTTGTAAATCATGAACCCAAACCTCATGGTAACTATGAAGACATGCTCACACAGCTTTCAAGTACAGATGATTTCCAGATGTTGATTTTTCTCTCTGTTTTTTCCCCCCTCAAACACACACAAAACACTGCAATCCCACCCATTTTCCCCACAGAACACACACTCATAGCTTGCTAATAGCTCCCTTGTCAGTTTGAAAAAGCATTGATGGACAACCTGTTAGGGAGTCACTGACATGTCAGGTGAGTGATTCCAAACACTTTCTGCTGGCTTTGAGAAAAATGGAAGACCCCCATCCCCCGCTACCACCTCTCCTACGGAAACACATACACCAACTATTCTTTTCTTTTTTTTTCTACAATATAGAAACAGCAGCAATCACCTGTCTGTTCACCCTGCCATCCCTGAAGAGGAACAGAGAGGGAGAAGGAAGGGCGTTGTAGGAAAACAATGACAGCTCAGGGTCATCCTTGCACCTCTGCTCTGTCTGTACCAATCTGGCACAAGACAGGCAGAAAAAGGAGATAGGAGGGGCGCTAGTGGCAGGAACACAGAGATAAGAAGTCTCTTCTCCCTGCTCACTTCATTAATTTTCATAAGTTATGTTAGTGTTTAGCCCTGCAGGCTCTCGTGAGTTATGGCATATTTGTTTTTACACACTCATTCAGGATGCAGTTACCCACCTCTTGTCTTGTCTCTAAAGCAAAATGTCACACAAAAAACGTGAGGCCAATTCAGCCGGTGATGACGGTGACTACTGAGAGCTAAATGATGAGCATGCTCTTTAACTTTTTAAGCCTTTTATGTCTTAGATGTTTGGTTATGTGAATTTTGGTTGCTTGGTGGTGTGGTGATGAGCACTGCTGTTTCACAGCAAGAAGATTCCTGGCTCAAATCTCAGCTGTGGTTTTTCTGTGTGGATTTTCCTTCCTCCTAATATCCAAAAACATGAATGTAAGGTAAATAGTGATTTCAGGAGTGTGAATGTGCATGATTGTCTTCTTTATCCTGTGATGAATTGGCAGTCTATCCAGGGGTGTAGTCCTTATCTTGCCGGACCTTAATTTGGATTAAACAGGTGTAGAAAATAGATGGATGGATGGATGTTTCTTGTGTAAGTCTGGTTGGTAACTTTTTATTACTGTCTGAGTGTTGTTATTTTCAGACAGTATTAGTTTATTCTTTCTTTGTATTTGGTGTGTGTTTTTGGTTGAGTTGTTTTCTTAGGGGACCTTTTTTATCCCTTCACTTTTTGTTACCCCTTTATTGTGTTTTGAGGCAGACTTTGGTTTGGCTTTGTCAATTGTTTTGATTGTGGGATTGAAATAAATGTTTAAATGGTACAATACTTGGATCAGTGTTAATGTTGCCACCCCTGGTTGCCCTAGACAAAAACTCAGCTGGGGTCGTAACATTAATGGGGGCTCGTCCGGGATACTTCTATTATAGTAATCGTTGTGTCCGGAGTGGGCTTTATTGTTTAGTGGTTGTATAAACGTCAGTATGTCGTCGTCCTTTAGTTTGGAGCGCTTTTTAGTTGCTCCCTCCTTTGAGCTAATTGACATTTGCCGTACGTGTGATCTATTGGAAATTGTTGATCACTTTAAGTTGAAGGTTCTGAAACAGTCTACTAAGCGTGACATAAAGGCTTTGGTGGTGGATCAGTTGGTTGAATCTGGTGTTCTTTGTGTGCCTAGTGTATCCGCAGTGCCAAGTGAGGGCGCTCCAAAAGCGGGTGGCCCTGGAGTGGAGGCACCGCCTTTCACTCCTAGTGCAGCTGTTGGGGTGGATTTTTGCAAACATGTATGCTGTCTGAAGAACTGTTGCATATATGCTTATATCCAATGTACATGAATGTTTGTCTTAATCAGTACACAAGACTTTGTTTGAAGGCTGGGAAGGTGAAGGTAGTTATGAGTTAAGTTGCTAGACCAACCCCCACATTTTTTTCTTTTAGTTTCACTTCAGTGCTGCAGCTCTACTTCAGTCCCATGTGACAGGCAAGAGAGTTATGAAAAGACTGCAATTTTATAAATGTAGTCTTATAGTCTTCTGAGAGCATTTATCGCTTGAAATCACATTCAATGAGTCACACACACTTTTATAAGATAGTTATTGATTATATACATATAGTGCCTTTTCTATCTAAAACATTTGTACACTGGTGCCACACTGGAGATGTGAAGGCTTTCAGTACTTCACTAAAAGATGCTTTGAAGAGCAAGGCTGGAGGACTTGAGTCCCCAACCCTCTGACTACTGGATAAGAGTGTATCTTGTAGTGGACGTATTGTAAATTTAAGGTTGTTCAAAGTAAAAATATATACTTAATGCCAAGCTGAAATGTAAATGGCACATGGTAAGCATCAATAAAGGATGAAAAAAATCTTTTTACCAGCAAAAATATAAGATCAATAAGCAAAAAAATTTTCAAAATGATTTAGATAATTTGTACAGTTACAGTATAGGTTGTAAGAAAGGTCAGTGTGAAGGTATTTCTCAGTAGCCATTTGGCCCAGCAGTACTTAAAAATGTGATTTTTATTGCCTTTGGTGTTTTATGTAAAATGTCATAGATATTGACAAATGTTACAATTTCTGCCAACAAGAAGATTCTAGGACACTGTAATGGGAGCATTCAACATTACTATCAGATCAGAAATGGCTTTTGATTGTACTTGAGTATTTGGCAGCACTAGATAGTTAGTGCATCAGACCCCTGCTCCACTGATGTCAATACAAATTTGTGAAGTAATCTAAAAGTACGTGATTGCAACATAACTTGGTGAGATAAGCTGCGGTTTAGCAACTGGAAGTTCTCAGGACTGATTCTCATATAAAACATGTTTTTTCTCTAAAATTGTGGGTGCATTAAACACACTGAGTGGGAGAAACTTCCAAAAGTGATTTCTCTTGATCTCTTGAGTCATAGCCTTCCAGAAAACACAGCTTTTCAAAACCGTGAATGTTTAATTTTTTAAACACATCATGTGACAAGCTGGAAGTGACTCTGTTGAGAAACATTGAGGTCTTTATCACCAGCTGAGAAACTTTATGGTTATACTCAGGGCTCTAAATGAACTTTTTTTAATACAATTGAATACACTACAAAGACAAGATATTTAATGTTCAAACTGAAAAACTTTATTTTTTGCAAATAATCATTATCTTTGAATTTGATGGCTGCAACACATTCCAAAAAAGTTGGGACGGGCATGTTT
>JBBBVU010000001.1:25885898-25901110 GCA_037177055.1 Atherinosoma microstoma | reverse complement strand
AAGCTCCTTTTATACCCAATCATGGCACCCACCTGTTCCCAATTAGCCTGTTCACCTGTGGGATGTTCCAAATAGGTAATTGATGAGCATTCCTCAACTTTCTCAGTCTTTTTTGCCACCTGTCCCAGCGTTGCAGGCAGCAAATTCCAAATGAGATAATATTTGCAAAATAATAACAAAGTTTACCAGTTTGAACATAAAATATCTTGTCTTTGTAGTGTATTCAATTGAATATAGGTTGAAAAGGATTTGCAGATCAACTGTATTCTGTTTTTATTTACGTTTAACACAACGTCCCAACTTCATTGGAATTGGGCTTTGTAAAATGATGATCAATAAGCAAGAGAACTTTCAGCCTGTAGATGGGGTGCCCATTTAATCAGTTTAACTGCAGGTTCATCACATACAGAGGCTGATGGTGTTTGATGCAGGTGATCTAGGGATCGATACTTACATTTTTCCTGTTGACACAATACCATTAGATTATGTTACTATTTTATCAATATCAATACTTTGACTGGCTGGTATCCAAGTGTCAACTCCAAAGTATCTATACGCCCATCCCTAGCTGATCTAAATTTGAGTCCCATCTTTGTCCTGCTGTGTGTCATTAACTACGTTTACATGAAAAGATTTTTTCATATCTGATTGAAATCAATCTGATCAGAGATTCCAGCTGACATGTTTACATGGACGCAAGATAGTGATCTGATCAGATGTATTTATGATGGACAGATTTTATACGATCTTAATTAACATGTGCAATGTTACTTGTTCCGGAGAAGGGTTTTCTTTTTCTATTTTGAATCTTTTGACCATAGAAATGCGCAATAATCCTCAATTCTTTCATTTAAAAAAAAACAAAAAACGTATCTGCCACAGTCCCATTCTGTTTTCTGCCTCCCTGAAACTCATTACGTAATGAAACCCCCACATGGTTCAAGCATGCGCAGAAATTACATAACCCACAGAAATTAGTGTTTACATGCTTATTTTTTCCCGCTGCTCCGATCTTGAAGAGGTTCAAACCACCCCTTTCAATCGAGGCCGATCGGATCAGCTGACATGTTTACATGACGCATTTTTATTCTGTTTGGATGTTCAATCGGATCAAAAGTGCTCCATGTAAGTGTAAGTGATGCCTTTCATTACTGCCCACCTGTCTACCACATAAATAATAATTTAAAAAAAAAACAGAAAAAGCCCAAAAGTGTCCAATAAACAAATTAGTACACAAATAAAAAGGAAAATACTCCTAAATAAGCTGTCTAGCTCAAATTAGCAAAAACGTTTGTTTGCTGGTTAGCTTCACCAGGTTGCCAATAATAACAACAATGGATTAGATTTATATTAGGCTTTTCTGCTGAGCAGCATGGGCGTAGTGTGTTGCCCAATGACCTAACAGCCGATTTAGTGGAATGAAGCAGGATTTAAACCACCAATCTTCCAGATAGGCTATTAAACAACCCACTCTATCACCTTAGCCAATGAGCCACTAGCTGCCTCCTGTAAACAATAATTCTATCTTTACTCTCAATACACACTTGTAACAGCAACTCCTGTTTCACATCTCATCAAATTCCCCTGCAGTAGTAGAACAGCTTTTACTTCAACAGAATAGTTTAGATAAAATTAGGAGCTATAGCTTATAAGGTGCAGCTTATTAACAACATGTTTTTTTAGCCATTAGCAACATTGATCTCAACTATACCACTATAAAGGTGGTTTGCTGTTGGTCTAGTATGGTTTTGTCCATCAATGTTCACCAAAGTAGAACTTTAAATGAAATATTTACAGATCTGTGTCCAAGCCATTTTAAGACCTCTGACTAAAGCCAGGCCATTGTATGTATGATAGGCTTGTAAAGCTTTGTTTGAAAGATAACAAGGAGCAATAATTCAGAAGAGACAAGGGTTACCTAATAGGGCTACAGCTTTCTTGCTTCAAAGTACAGGATTAAAACTCAGTGGGAAAACAAACAGAAAAGGCACTTTTTTTTTGGTCAAAATGATTGATGATTGTTCTATCATTTCTGGCAAAATAGTTGACTTTTTGAAGTTCTACCTTTAGCTTCCCCTGCCAATTTTGTTCTATGAGATATTGGATATTTTTTTAATACACATTCACCTTCTTCTAATGGTTATTGGTGCTGTTTGAAATTAGAGCTATGATCAGGAGCTGGCCAAAGGAAAAACAAACAACCTCTTTTTAAGTTTATGTCCTCTCATCTCACATTCTGGAGAAAATGCTGACTGGACATGTGCCATATCTTTTATCTGAGGTGGGCTCTCAGACATCAGAGTTTTACCCCATTTTATAGGAGGTATTTTATAGAATATTTGTTGGGCTAACAAATGTGGCGATAATGGTGCAGATTTATTTATTTTTTTATTAGACATATTTTTAGGTCAGCTCAGTGATCTCCAGCATCCTCTCCAAATGAAACAAAGGTACAGCAAAAAAAAAAAAAAATCAATTATGTTTTATACAGATATCACAATTACATATTCAAGTGTGTGGCCTGTTATAAATTGGCTTGACCGTTTATTTGTCATAAGCCATTAGAGAGCTTTTTAAAATCAGCAAATAAAATGTGACAAAGCTTCATGGTCCTCCAGCAACATGTGACTGGATGTGAACCATTTAGGCTACATGTGACCCAAAACATGTATTGATCCTCCACTTTGCTGTCTGGTACCTATTCATTGTGGGAGATTCTCTGAGAGAATGAAAGTGACAGTTAATTTTTTTAAAGCAGCCTTACAAATTAGGTAAAATTGGGAGTAAAATGATGCAATCAGAGTGCAAGGATTATTACATCAGAATACTGAATCAGACTTTCAGGATTAATGATTATTCAATAACTGACATCCTCCCACCCTGTTATAAAAGAGAAAATGTTCTTTAGCAGTTTCTTCAGGACTATGATGTAGTGCTGTATGAATGCATACAGTTTCCATCATGATGCCATTTACATTTGATTGCATTATTTAAAGGAAGGAGTACTGTGCAAGACAAGATGAGATGACATTAATGCCTGCACTGGTCATGCATAAAGATTCACCTTCATATAATTATTTTCATTCTTAGTCAGGTAGAATTATAAGTGAAGATACACTTCAAAGAATCCAGCAGAGCTAGTTTTTTTTTTTCAACAAAGCTGTTGCTTCTCCTTTAGCCCTACCACTTCACTTCCTAAGGTCAAAATTAACCATTTGTATGCATGAGTTAATCATTACATCTTTTACTATTTTACTCTTATCCGAAAAGTTACATTGATGGGTGTAATTTTGAACAACTAACCTAACCTTATCTGCTTCTTTCAATATCCCGAGGGAGTCATATTGGTATAAGGTTAAGAAACATGCTTTAACTGAAAAATAAAACAGCAGCCTGAAGCTGTTTACATTGTTTTATTTTCCTGTTCTGGCCAATATGTTATGAGCAAGTTCAAGTGGAGAAGCATCTTCCTGTAAAAACAACATCTTACCCATTTGGGAAGGGGCCACATCTAAAGTCAACACGGTGGCAGGGTTCCCAGGCTCTGGAAACTAAGCAGTAATTAAGACAGCTGACGTAAGAATATGAGGCCAAGCAGCACTGGATGGACAATCAATAAGGCAGCATGGTATGTAAAGTTCATCTGGCTTTAATATTACATACAATATATGTTTGCAGCCTTGTTGCTTAGTTCCTGATTGCATTTGTATTTATGGAAAACATTTGCTGGGGTTTTGTTAAGCCCAAAATAGTAAGAACATTTCCAACCTCAGTTAGTATGGGCAAATACTTGTTGCTGTTTTCAGACCATATACTTTAATTTGTCATATCTAATAAAAAGCATTAATGTAATTAAAAAAAATAAAAAATCTAAATGAACTAGCATGTGCATTACCAAGACTTCACCCTTCTTAATATGCAAACATTGTTGGTCCTATCTAATACACAAATTAGATTTCTCTCATGAAAATGTAAAAATATGTTTTTTGGGATGCAGGCTGACTAATCAAAAACAGCTCTAGCAGGGTACACTGTCTCCTAAAAACACTAAAACAGGAAAGAGATGCTTCTGATGAAGTGCTAAACAAAGAGTCCATGTCTAGCTCTCTAAAAGTAGGAAAATCAGTAGATCCTTTTTTTATCAGATGTTGCTGGTGTTCCACCAATGGCCTGTGGTCTTAAAACCATTTGCATCTATATCCCGGAAATGTTGAACAACACTGCTTTCAGGAACACTTTACCATCCCTGCTTGTTCTTCCTCACTAGCACAAAGACACAACTATCTGTCAGGACAGGTTGTATTTCTTGTACATTTGTATTTTCTGCATATTGTACAAAAAATACAACATGTCCTGACAGTTGTGTATTTGTATTTTCTGCATATTTCTATTTTCATTGTAAAAATGCACATGATTAGTTGGCTCATCTACAGTGGACTGCAGACAATACATCTACAAGCATGGACGTGGGGAGTATATCAAAGTATCTATTCACCATTGCCTGGTCCCCGTAAAATGCTCAGCATCCTGCCAGGAGGTACATTACCCAATACTGGGCCCTACAGCTGAGACTGCCTAAACAGAACAATTTATGGTTTAATTTAGTTGGCTTTAAAAAGAAAACATCTTCTTCCTCCTCCCCCCCTCCCCGACAGGAGTGTGGAGTATCTTAATGCACAAAGGTGTCCCCTGATATCTCAGTCTTCCCTATCAGCCAAGACCCCCTCTTCTTTCGCCACCATGCATGCAGTGTTCCCTGTTGCCTTGGCAACCTTATGGCCAGTCGGGCCTCTCTTGGTCTCTCTCTCTCTGGATACATAGCGACTTCTGTTCTTGCCCCCGAGCAGCTGACAGTGGATTCATTTAAGTGGTGCAGCGAAAAAGGTACATGCATGTCCTTTTATTGTCTCACCAATGATCGACATGAACGCAAACAGGAAAATAGCTCCAGTCAAACTGAGAGGAAGCCTTTTGAGATTTATTTGGTGATTACACAAAGACTGCATACATCTGAAAACATGAGTCCTGTATATTGGAATGAATGAGCCCATGCTATTCTATTGTGAGCATAGATTTTGTATTTCAAGTTGTCAGCACAGTGTACTCTGGTGCTTTCATCCATTCAGCTAAACTTTACTCCAAATGTCAAGAGTCCTGATTCAAGATTCAATTTTTTTCCCCCTTTCTTTCTTTCACAATTACTTAAACATCATGACAATTATTGTGATGTTTATGGAGCAGTGTTGGTCCTGGGATGCTAGGAAAGTCTAATGGTAATTTTATTGAAACTGTGTTTAATCAATTTTTTTCCCCCTCATAGTGAATGAGAGTGCTTGCGTTCGGGCCGGTGGATCAAAGACATGGCGGCTATCGACATGTATCAAGGGTGTGATAAAACCTTGACTAAAACCTTTTCCTAAACCAAACCAAGTTATTTTTGTTCCTGAACCTGACCAATAAATTGCTTTAAATCATAACCAAATACATGTCTAAACCTAACAAGACAGTGAGAAACTAGAAGAAAAGAGTGAATGTATGAAAACAAGGAGGTGGAAGAAAAAAAAAAAAAGAGATGATTTGAGTATCAAAGTTATACATCTCTCCCACCTCCCATCATGCTTCAGGATGAGGAATTTGGCAATTGTATTAGTAAACACTTAGTAATGATGGTGTCTAATACATCATAATGTCTTGCTCTAGAATCATACTCAGTTACAGTTCAGTTTGTTATTGGTGTAAAAACACAAAGATGGTTAAGATTTTTTTTGCACAGTTTGCAAGAAGGTAAGCCAAATAACACAGGTTAGCCAAAAGCAGAAAGAAAAATTTGTTGTCAGGTTAAAAAAAAAAAAAAAAACTGATTTATTTCATCTTCTGTAATAGACTTAATCATAGCCATAGTCTTTTGTATCGTGCTTGAAGTTGGGGTTGCTGGTAGCAATGCCATTGAAAGATTATCATACATTTTTTTTCTTTATTTATTCCAACAGATGACAGGCCACCCACCACCAATAAGCTGTTACCTCTCTTTAATGTCGAGTTTAAACAGACACAGATCACATAAGTGACAACAGCAGGATGCAGGTGTGCCATGTCAAGCTGTTTGATGTGCTTAAAGTGCAATGTGAAACTAAACCTACCTGGATCAAATACAATGGTAGAAAAAAATAACTGTGGCGCCTGACATATGAAAAAAACCCTAAGATTGCCAAATTGCATTGTCATGGAAATATGAAAATGCAAAATATGACAAATTTCAGACCTCTTTATGATCTGTTTAATTTGTAATAGCTTCATATGTATTTTCAGAGGATTCTGGGAAATGCCAACAGTCCATGTGGCACATTTGTTCTCTCCATCAGTAGTAAAAGAACAAAATACCAGCACTGACTGCTTTGTCTGACACTGTGCTCCTTGAAACCAAACAGGTCTCTTTTAGCAATGGAGTACATAATCATGATTATTATTGTCACCACAGCCAGATTAACTCAGACAAAAGAGATGTGAGGTTGATACCTGCAGGGCAGCTGCATCCACTTCCTCCCTCATGTCCAATTCCACCTTAACATCAACACCACACAATGTGAACAGAACAAGCGGCCTTTTCTCATGTTCTGTTACCAGGAATTTAATGAAGTGTCAAGACAATGGTTATCACTTTGTCTCCTCAGCTGTGGCTCATCAGGCTTTAATTGCTTGGTTTTGTCTTCAAGAAGCTTTAACTCTGTGTGTATATGTTTGGCCTTCCTTTGGCAGAACAAATTGTTCTGTTCTTAACAAGACCTTCCAGTCTGATAAAAAAAAAGAAAAAAAAGAAGAAAGAGAAAAATCTGGTCAAGGGACTCTTAGAGCTTACAGAAACAAAGAATGAGAGAGGCAGGTGCTGCTATAAGTTCATCCTCTACACATAACTTTTTCATGACACAAAAGTTAAACACTGAGGAGTTTATCTTGCCATGTCACTGGTAGAGTTACACTTCCTCTAAACTGAAGTACTTTCTAGAAATAAATTAAATTTATTAACTTCCAAAACTGGCCGCTGAGTGTGAGAAAACACAAGAGACAAAAAGGAAGGAAGACAGGCACAGGGTGTATCTCTACCTTAAACCTCCACTTCACCCTGTTCGACAAGACAACTTACAGAAAAGCAACAAATATGGAGTTTTTCTAGAAGACATCCCTCACTGACGCCCCACGCAGTGACAGACGGACAGATCCACAGGAACAGCTTGTTTTGTTGATACTGGAAGTTAAGACACAAATCACCCAAGAAACCAAACAAGATAATTCTTCAAACAGCCATTTCAACGGTGATGGAAGTAAAAGCTTTGCAAAGAACAAAATACTCTGACTCTTACTGGCTTCTTTCATATGTTTCCAACAGCTTGACATATATTTTACAAATATGAGAACCCCAAAGCTTTGCTGAGTCAGAAAAAAAATCATCCCAAAACCTGTTATAGGATTAAAACATCCATGTCTGATCCTGTCATTGCATTATTTTGCAGGATGTTGTGGTATCACTAAATCCTACTTTTTAAGGGTTAGTAGAAATGTTCTGCAATTTTCAGTTCCTGGGGAAAAGATCAATCACCGATTGATCCTTCTTGCAAGCAATGTCTGTAAAGTCAATTTCTAGGACAGAGAATATATTAAGTGCTATCAATTAGCTACACAATTACAGAGGGTGATGCCATCCTTTATTACTTTGTAGATGGGCACTGTCTTCTATTTCAAGTTGGACATACAGTACATGTACCATTCTGCTGCTACAAATACTCACTAGAAAAGTAAATATTCACCAGTGTAAACAATCCCCACTATTTGGGCAGCATTTGCTATATGCTGTAGTGCTCTGTAGTATTGGGGAATGGTTTACTATTTTTTGAACATGACAAAATATAAATATTGGTGGACTGTTTTTAGGTGATCTTTAAATGTTTATTTTACCATATATTCAACAAGATGCAGTAACACTGAGGCTGTGGACATTGGGGGAAGTCAGCTTGCACATGGTGCTGTTTCTTTACATAGTTATTAAAAGACATGTGGACAATGAACAAAATGTTATGGGTCAGGTCATTTCTTTCTTTCTTTTTTTTTTTTTTAACTTAGTTGATGTCATGACTGTAAGCGAATGGTACGGCTCATGCAGACCAGCCAGTTAGTCACCTTGGTAAAAGGTCAGCAAAAGAGTTAGTCATTCATTCTTTAAAACTGACAGTAAGTCAGTCACACAATCTGCACGCCAGCCAGCCAGCCAGCCAGCCAGCCAATTAATCAGCTTGGCAAGCAGCCATCCACAAGACTGATGGCATAGTGGGAACATAAGGGAAATGGGAAAAAGCTGATGAAAGCATTTCTTTCAATGACAGCTAATATTGTCATAGCCGTGAAGCATTTTACACAGTTCAGCAGAGCTGCGGAGAGGGAGAAATTGACTGGTTGTAAATGAGGGAGGGACTGAATAAACCAATTAATCAAAGATTTAATTAGTTCTTGTTTGGGAAAATTTGCTGGAACACCTGAAGTAATTCCCCATTGGTGTATTTCCTTTACCATTCCTCCTTTGTTATGACCATTAAGAAGAAAAATCACACACAGGACATTTCTCATTCAACTGAGAATGCACCATGAAGACCTCATTGTTCCCCTTCTTTCATAGGCTGTATATGATCTGTCAGGGTCATGTGCAAATGTCAGAGGTGCCACTTTGGACTTAGTTAAATGTTAAGGGCATTAAACTCCCAAGAAGCAATAAGACCTGTCAAACAGTGGCAGACGTCCATTCACTGCACTGTAGGGAAGGCCCGGCAATTATTGCCTTATTGTAAGTAATGTGACATCAAGTGGAGCTTGAGGCGGATGTCCCTGATGCTTCTCAATAGTGTTTTGTGCATTGGCCTGTCCAGGAATGAATACACACACTCTGTCTCATTAAACACACACACACCAGTAAGGGGGAAAGGAAGCTCTTTGAGATGTGGCAAGGGGGATTTTGTATTACAGTGGATAGGTTCCCCATGATGTCAGCCATCTGACCATTCTCATCTTGATGAGGTCAACTTCCTCCTGCCTAAATAGGAACAGATTATGGACACTTTGGCTGTTCTTTAGACTGCATATGGTTTTTTTCAATCTTCTTCTTTTAGACATTGAATTTTAAGTTTTAATAGACCAAATAATGCAAGTCCAGTTTTGTTCCGGCAGTTTTTCCCTCAATAACAATAACAGCATTTAGGTAATAAAAAGACCGCTTACAATCCAACTCACAATCTGTTATAATCAACACTCATGATGTCTTCTTCAAAGGGTGATTTGTGACTGGAAAACATATTACTCAACCATTCGATGCTGGCAACATGACTTTCTTAACTATGCATGAAATGCCACCAATAAATTAAAGAAGATTAGTGAATCTGTAGCTTCGGGTTCATTGCATTATTTTCTCGCTAACACAGTAATGTAACACACATGGTTTGATTCTCAGTTGTTGTGCTATTTGAATTACAAATACATTTTCAGCGGAACTGCAGCTGAATTTGATCTGTCAGGGCAAACTATTTTGGTTCAGCCCCCCACATACACAGCCAGAACAAGTGTGTGAAAGGGGAAATAATGTAATTAAATCTATATTTGGCAAGAAGTTGATGCTTTCATAAGTGCATCTACCAGTAAAAAAAAAAAAAGAAAAAGATAGAAGAGACAACCCAAATCTTGTGTCTAAGATAGCAGTTTGATCATGATGAAAGTAATTCTTTGCAAGCAACACGTAAGCCATATCGGTATCTAATATTCTTTGAAGAAGCAAGTGTATAGCTTGATTTTAAATCTATCTTTTGCCTGTGCCCTGTCTGTAAGCTGATGATAGTCTTGATCTGTGCTTGACCTCTGCAATTTTACCTGGCCATGTCCTGTTAGTGGATTCTCCTCTGCATGAGCGGCTACTTTTTTCTTAAACAGTGTTGTTAAAAGAAGTGGTAAACAATTTCTTTAGAAGATGTTGCTCACTTAAAATTCTATATGAACATATAGTGTTCAAAAACAGTGAAATGCCTCATTTCCAGAATTTAATATGTTGTCTTTGTTCTTAGTTTCTGTTATATAAAGGGTTTAACCCTTGTGCCCTCCTCAAACTTTGCACCCTCTTGTGGTTCTTGTGGCCAAAAGTGTCCCTGCACTAAAACTACTATAGAATCGTCATACATTCATATTTAAAAAAAAAAAAATCATAAATCACTTAAACATCTTCCATCCTGCTCAAAAGGACCAAACTTTCAATTATTTTCAGGATTTTAACCCTTTAAATGCCAGTTTTAATATCTGAAGTACTGCCTCATTCATAGCAAAAAAAACAACCAAAAACACAAAAACTTAATAATTTCCCATATAAATATTAGATGGATGAGACTTTGGTGGTGATTAGACACCTGGGTATGTCAAAGATTAGAAACAAAATTTATTTGGTTTCATTTGAACTTTTAGTATCAGACTCTGGTGGTCCTCGTGGACAAAAGTGTCCCTGCACTAAAACTGTTCATTAATTTTATATTATGCATTTAAGCAGTTCATGTTGATGTCTGTGACTTAAAGTCACCTGTGGCTGATGTTGCCAGAGGGACTCTGCAGCAGCTTCCCGAGTTTAAAGGTTCCCAGATAGCAGACATGTTTGGGTTGAATCCGAGCTAATTTTGGCACTCATGGCTCAGTTACGGCACTGGCAAGTGTTGTGTGGGCCAAAAGTGGACCAGATGTCAGTTGCCAGCCTGGCTTGGATTAGGCTATGTCAAGTCTCCTGTGGGCCACGTGTGGTCAAGATTTTAGTTGTTGGCCTGGACAGGGATTACAGAAAATATTTTGTGGCCCTAAAATGGAAGCTTTCCTAATGTCAATTTCCTTGTTGGCCACATGTGGTGGTCATGTGGCTGAGTTTTGGCGGCCACATTCACTTTTAGTCAACACCATAGGTCAAAGCCTTATTCGGACAAACAAAAATGTACATTTGGCCTATATTTGGGCCAAACGTTTTTGCTATCTGGGGTCAAACTGACTAACTGTGGGCTTTCTATCAAGACACTTCTGGGCATCTTCTTGCTCCTTTCTAAACCCACACTGAGGTCAAAGGTTGACCATGAATTTAGAGAGCGATTTAAAATGACATGTTTAGGGAGTGTGCAGCAGAGCTGTATTTTATTTATTTGTTTACTTCATTTGGCCCAGAGAACTGCGCACAGCCGTCAGAACACATTTCCTCCCAGCTGGACCAAGAGGATTGGGTCATTTTTCTCAGAAGCGATTGATTCAGTACCAAGGATTTACAGCAGTAATACAACTGACACTCATTGTTGATGCTTCTTTGTCTGGTTCCAGTAAAGTAATTCTGATACGATTGTAAATTTCATGTTATTGTCTTGAAACCTAATTCTTTCATAATGGTCTTCACTTTTGAGTCTTTGAAGCTGATTCTTTTTCTCTCGTCCAAACACAACTGGAAGGCTTTGCAGAAGGAGTTGAAATAAACAACCTGATTAATGGTGTTCTGTTTCATATCAATTGTTGTGGAGGCATAAATCATTGTACATATCAGTTGTGTAAAAGCCAGCCATGTGTTTTGTTCATATTGGACCGCTGCTATGTAGTCAGGGGATAAATTACTACATTTGGCCCAGAGTTTTCATAAGCAGCAGTTGACGCAATATACTGTCATGATGTACTTTTCTGAGCTAACAGGCCTTTATAACAGTTTGGTAGTTTTTATTGTATTACTCTACTCCAGTCAGAGGACATCAGTAAAATATAGACATTTCCACATATATTTTGCGTCGGCTTGCCATTACATCAATCTTTTGCTGTATATAACGACAAAAACATGTTGAAAGTTGTTGTTTTGTGAAACAGTTTTTGATCTTGGTGCATTGTATCAAGTCCAGACACCAGAGACTGACTGTCAATAGCAGTCACACATTTAAACTGCTCTAAAAGCTGTGTTGACGGTTTTCCAAACACTGAAAGTCTGTCTGTTTAAAGTGAGGATTTTGGTTTAAAACTTTCTGCAAGCATAAGCTTTGCCCTAAACCAAAGCCAAGGCCAAACAAACAGAAAGATACTGTCTCTAAGCCATTGCTGAGGGTATATGACCTGCTCATTTACATGAATATGTTTCCAAAGGCGCTAGGGAGCAAAGTGTTAGCATAAAGCTTAGAGGTCTGTTGCCAAGGAGGATAAACATATTTATGCAGTCTTCCCTCACCTTTGGCGTCAAGAAAATGCTGATCCATGTGTAGGAAAAGGCAGTCTCGCTGGTTTGTGAAGCTGCATAATTATGCCTGCTGAGACCGCTCCCACACCATCAATAGACAATACAAGGCATGAACAGATGCAGCTTCTGCAATACAATGGGCTCTGACAACATGAAATTACAGCCTGTGCCACTGAAAAGTGGCTTTTTATTTCTGTGCTCCTGGGAATGGCAATAAAGGGTGAGACATTGAATAAAAGCACTGATTCCCATACAAAATGGCTAGAAAGGAGGCAGAGGAAAAAGCTCTGAAGGGAGAGACATACTGGATGTGAGATGAATCATGTAGACACAGATGCTGTGAAACCGGTTCTTTGGGCCTTCCAAAACCACACAACTCCTGAAGAGATCAAATTCTGTGGTGCAGAGCTGTGTGGCCATGCATGTGGGCCTGGTGCCGAGCTTACTGAGCAGCTGTGAGGCTAGCTGCAAGTGAAAGATGAGTCAAGTCCTACGGGGAGACATCAATCATTGATGGACAGACACATCTAAGAAGAAAGGCAGGGAGAGACAGAAGGAGAGCCTGGAGAGGGACCAAACTACAAACGTACCCTCACACTGTTCAGTCCTGACCTTTTTGGGAAGTAAAAATTCATCAGTGTACAGCCCGGCCCGGCCCAGAACATATGAATTCAATCAGTCAATAGGGGAAAAGAAGGATATGATGCAATGCCTGACAAGGGCTTGGACTATACACACACTCGTTGTCTAGAGACTCTCGTCATATCCTGTACTTCAGCGTCATTCCACAAATCAATCTCTACTTACAGCCAAAGCTTGGATTTCATACATCTCTAGGTCAATTTTGCTTATGTGTCGGAATAAAAACGCAGCAGTTTACATGTTGTTTTTCATTTAAGATTGAGATCATACATTAACACTGCAGCAAGGAAAAGGTTAGAGCAAACAACAGATTTATGGCTCAAAATATGCACAAAAAAAAAAAGGACTTACCTTATAATGAAAAATAAATAATCATCTAAAGCCATCAAATATTTATTCTTTTGGAATTTAGAAATGAACATGCCTTATCTGAAATTTGGTGCAGTGCAAGTAACAAACAAAGATAACCTGTCATTAAAGGCTGCATAAAAGAAAATTAGGAGCTAACAGATCGGGAAAAAAATTTGAGTTGAGGAGTGCTAAAATAATTAGATTTTGCCCTTTGGTTTTCACATTGTGAAAGCTACATGACTTTTTATATCACATCACACACTGTCATTTGATCCGTTGTTAATAAAAAATGTTGATGAATGAGATTTTTGAGGATAGATTAATTATTACCAATACATAGGAACCTATGGGAAAGCATCCAACACAACTTTTAAAAGCCTATCTTTTATAAAAAGCCATATCTCAAAACCCTCTATCTGACACTTTAACCAGGAACAAACCATTAGATTTTTTTGACTTCACATGGTTTAACTTTTTGAAACAAAGAAGCCCCAAAACAACACCAAACAATACTTCTCCTGTGGTACTATTAAAATCCACTTCAGCCACACTGATATTTAACGTACTGGATCTTTGAACTCACAAATTCTGACATCAAGTACTTGTCTAACATTTCAGCAACTACTCTTAGAATGGCTTAATGCACCTTTGAGAGAAGAGAAGAGTAATAACCCATCCCTGCCTACAATAAAGCCAGAGAGTCGCGACCAACAAGGCCGCTGGGACTTTTTGCCTCTCTTTAATGATGTGATACAATCAGTCTTTGAGTGTTAAAGTGACTCATTGGTAACAGGAAGTGCTGAAGCATCATCCCAGCCTTCTCTTTTGATTCAACAGATAACAAATAACCGTTGAAAGGTCGAATTTAATTGATACATTAAAGCATGGGTGAAACTGTGACACAGGAATGCATCGCAGTGACATACAAGTGAGTGACCAGAGTTCAACTCATATGATGGATTTGGGTTTTTAATGATGTGAAGTGGCGAGGTTCAAGTCAAGTTTTTTACATCCACTTTCAAGTTTTATCAACATAGACCCCTTATCAAAGGAAAAGCGAATGAATACTCAAAGGCTGCAGAAGGTTTTCAGCTTCTCTTTTGTCTTTAATATGCAATAATAATAAGTTTTATTATTTTTGGTGGAATTAATTTGGGATTAAAACATGAACTTATATAATTCAATTCAATTCAATTCAATTCATCTTTATTTGTATAGCGCCAATTCACGACAATGTCATCTCAGGGCGCTTAAATGGCTGTTGCTGTTCAGCTGAATCTCATAGAAGAGACCTGAGCTGATCTAGCTTGGCAAAACTATGTGCTTTACATTATTTGGATTAAGTTCTGTCAGTTAGATTCTACCAAGCCAAATTTTGTTCTGGCAAGTCAGATGGATCATATTTGTATCACAAAATGAATGTTCCTTGCAATAAAAAATGTTGCATGATAAGGACATTAACTCTGTTGAAAATGAGAGTCAAGAATAAATAAATGAATAAAAACACACATCCGATGATTGCCATGAAAGACCTCCCATTGCTGTAAGTCGCTGGTTTGAGCCTTGGCTGGAGAGGGGTTCGAACAGGGGCCTTTCTGTGCGGAGTTTGCTCCGGCTTCATCCCAGAGTCCAAAGACTTGCATTTTAGGTTAATTGGTTACTCTAAACTCTCCCTAGGCAAGGCAAAGCAAGGCAAATTTATTTATAGAGCACATTTCATGTAGAGGACAATTGACATTGCAGAAAAGTACATTAAAACAGAAGAGAAAAAAAGTAAATAAATAGATAGTCTAAAATCAAGATTAAGAAAGGACAACAGATTAAAAACATGATCAAGTTTAAAATTCCAGCTCAAAAGAAATGGCCCACATTTGGACTTTCAAATAAAAACTATGTAAATGCAGCAGAGAACAGGAGGGTCTTTAACCTGGATTTAAATAAACTGAGGGTTTCTGCTGAT
>JBBBVU010000001.1:25830872-25878380 GCA_037177055.1 Atherinosoma microstoma | reverse complement strand
AAATCAATCCTGAAATGCACGGGGAGCCAATGCAGCGATTTTAAAACTGGTGTAATGTGTTCCCGCCCCCTGGTCCTCGTCAGAACTGGTGCCGCTAAGTTCTGGAGTAACTGTAAACTGGAAGTAGTCTTCTTAGGAAGACCAGAGTGCAGGGCATTACAGTAATCTAATCTACTAGAAATAAAAGCATGCATCAGCATCTCCGTACTGGCAAGAAAGAGAAATGGGCCGACTCTGGCAATGTTTTTAAGATGATATATATCCTGTTTTTGTGACTTTTCTGATATGCGGAATAAAATTAAGCTATGAAAAAAAAAACACCCAGATTTCTCACACAAAGAGAATGTTTAAAGTCCTGCAGTTTGCTTGAAATGATCTCTCTCTTGTCTTCAGGACTGATGATTAAATCCTCAGGTTTGTTCTGGTTGAGCTGTAAGAAGTTCTCTGCCATCCATGACTTTATATCTAAAATACAGTTCAAAAGGGTGTTAACCGGCTCTAGGTCGTCAGGAGACACGGCGATATAAAGCTGCGTATCATCAGCATAGCTGTGAAAATGTGAGAATCATTTTAAAACAGTACCTGAGAGGCCCACCAGACTTCTGAGGCTGTGTAATAAAATCTGGTCATCTAATGTGTCAAAGGGGGCACTAAGATCCAAGGTCTCGGTACTGTGGTTTGTCCTAAAACTAGATTGGTATTTTTCCAAAATACTATTTTTATTCAAAAACTCATTTAACTATATAAAAACAACTTTTTCTATAATTTTACTTAAAAACGGTAAGTTGGATTCAGGATGGTAATTATCAAAAACAGTGTGATTTAGATTACTTTTCTTCAGAAGGGGTCTCACCACTGCTGTTTTAAAAGGATTGGGATGGGAAGACACCTGTCTGAGGAGAGTAATTCACCATGTCTCCAGTGTTTCCTCGGATAAAAACAATGCTTCAGTTTTGTTAAAATCAACAATACGTTGAGATAAAAAACTGGATCTAATAGTATATTTTATTTCTGAAGTGGTCTGCAAAGCCCTCACATGCAGCATCTGATGCTGGCATGGAGGACTTATCAGCATTTATTAAAAGATTGATGGTTTTCAAAAGAAATTTTGGGTTGTTTTTGTTTTCTGTTTTGAGGGTTGAAAAAAGAAATCTTTTAGCCTGTTTAACTCTGTTATTGTAGATTTTGAGTTGTTCACGTAAAATGTCATAATGAATTGTTAGTTTTCCTTTTTTTCACCATTTCCTCTCTGCTCTCCTGCAATTTCTTTGCTTCGCCATGGCGTTTTGGTATTTCTTTTTAATGGTTTTGTTTGGAATGGAGCTACAGCATCAATGGCTGACTTCAGTCTGTTGTTAAAATGACCAACAATAAAATCACATGAACAGGTCAAATGGGAGCAGGAGTTTGGTTTAAGATATTAATAAATTTTGCAGCCACTTCAGAAGTAATATATTGTTTCCTCACAGTTCTCACTGGGGCCTCCTACTGGTTAAAACTGGTGATGTTAAAAAATACACAGTAGTGGTCGGGTGCCACAGCCAGGTCAACAAAGGTCAACAATGTACCATATACAGGTGAAGCATTGAGGCTCCCGGAAGCTTAAAAAAAGTCTAAAAATCTCTCAAGTCCTTGAAAACTGATCCATGTGTAAATACAGTTTTGTCTGTGTGTACCAGGCGATTCATGCACTGTGGTGGTAATTTAATTTATGTCATGACATTTGTAATACTTATATTCACTATATCTCGAGTTTTTCTGAATACTCCAGTGAGTATAGTTTATCTGTGATTTGTGCTGATGCATTCTTCCTCATTATGATATGGTGTATCATGTGACATGCATCATTGACAGCACAGCTGACCTTCAGGTCACCGTGACCGGTTCTCTCTTCGTCTGGACTGTGTCACCGCAGGAGACAGTCCGACAAGGCAAGACACTAAATCTACAGTTTAGGAAGAACAATCTAATCGGTGCTTCTTCTTGACGTCTCCAGGACTTAAGTTAAAAAAGACTCTTATCTCAGCATCTGACAGAATCCCTCCAGAGTTCTGTTCTGATCGGAGCTATGGACGGGTCCTCCAATTGCAATTGATAACTCTGTTCATTTTCTGTTTCAATAAACCTTTTATATATTTTTCCAACTCATCCAGACTTGATTCCCTTTTTATCCTCGACAGCACACGTACTCAAATATTTGTCTGCATAGGAGCCTTTTCGAACATGAAAGTATTAGATTTGTGAGGTTGAAGGTAAGAAAATTGTATGTAGAATTCTAATGTTTGTGCATTTTTATTATTTGTGCATGTGCAAATTTATTTTGTGTGCATGGGTAATTTCTATATATTTGTGTGTGGATTTGAACATACATTTGCAAGTTCCCAAGTTACACACAAATGAGTTTACACAGTTTATAAACCATATATTACACACACAATAATATTGAGTCGATTTTCTCTCCATAGCCATCTGCCTTTGATGACGAGAGATTCTAGGAACCACAAGTAAATCTGCAGGCTGAAAGCGAAGTGCTCGGTTGGGAAAATATAGAACGATGGCATCTTTGATATACAATGGAGCTCGGTCATGGAGAGCTTTATGTGTGAGGAGAAGGATTTCAAATTCTATCCTGGATTTAACAGGGAGCCAGTGAAGAAAACTAAAACTGGAGAAAAAGATGTTGTAGCCAAACTCTAATCCCTGTAATTAGCCCACACATATATTTCCTGAAATTACCTTAATGTGCAAATTGAATTAGCAAATTAGCGGTTGTTGCAGGCTTTCCCTGTGATTTTGAATTCCTTAAATCATGCAGTATGTTGGGATATGAACTTCCTAACCCTGTCACATTATGGAAATAGTATACCTGGTTTCCATGTGATAACCTTTATATGTTTTGGTGAATTCATCACAGTAACTACCTATGACTGAAAAAATAATAGAAAAAAATTTCAGAATAAAGGGTTTCAGTGAGCCATTAAGCCACAGTGGATCATAACAGAATGATGAGTAGATTTGGTATTTCAGTGATGATGCTGCAGAGTGCAATTGAACATGTTGGTCCAAAATCTCCAAGAGGTGTTAAGTTAGGTCAAGATCTGCTGATTCATCTGTTTGATACTCATAAATCAGCTCTTCACCCATTTATGATCTATGGATGGAAACATTGTCAGTTTGAAGAGATCAGCTGTTTCTAAAATACTAAGACCAGCCCCTCTGGCACCACTGACCATGCCATGTTCAAAGCTACTTAAATCCCTTCTCTTCCCCATTCAGATGCTTGGTTTGAACTTCAGCAAACCATCTTGACTATTTCTGCGTGCCTGATTAGCTATTTATGTTAACAAGCAACTGAACAGGTGTGCCTAAGTAAGTGGCCAGTGAGCACAAAGATGTGAATGTCCTAAAGCTCGATGTGTTTCATTTTTTGTTGGTTTGGCCCCATAATGATGGAAATATGCCACGTCAGACAAAACAAGTATGATATGATGCCCCAGAATCCCTGAGTGCTGACACAAGTTAGAATAGTCTTTTTTTTTTTTTTTTAAATGTACCATATTTAGATGACTATTGTTCTATTGTCAACACATCCGTGAATGTGTAAACTGATCCTATAATGTGCACATTTGGACATATATTTAATGTTGCATTATAATTTCCCTTTGGGATTAATAAAGTATGTTTCCCATTTAATTTCATTATGCTCAAATCCGCACAACCACAATTTAGCAAGCACAGGAAACCATGAGAAAGTCAGGGACACAGCGCCACCTGATGGATTGTTTTAATACCACAACAATTATGTGTTTTCTAGAGGAAAGAAAACATTTTGCTTGTTAATAATATTGAATAAGAAAATAAAATCAGTGTAATTTGAATGTAGGATATTTAGCTGAAAATTCTATTAATGCTAATAATAAGAAACATTATATGTCTTGCATGCAAAAACCGTCTCTTTTAATGATGGGATGGCAGATACTAACACCGGTATTAATCAGTAAAGGGTACATAAATTTGATATTTAATACGTTGTGATTAATTCCTTCAAAGTCAATGACATTACGCTGTACTTGTGGGGTTGAGGAGGAGCTCGGTTGTTTATTCATTCACGTCAGACCCTTTTCCCTTCCCTTCCCTCCTTCCTGCTACACACAACGGGGACCCACGGTTAACTGTTTTTCTAATTTTAATTTTAACCACAGTCACGTCGCCACCATACACCGCTTTTGGAACCAGGTGAGTTGTGTCTTTTTTGTTAAAAGATTTCTCTTCTTTTTTGGGGAGATTTCGTAGGGAACGTGAATGTGTGGTGCTGGAGCGTTGACTTGTCCGGCCCGGCTAGGCGGAGGGGGAGTGTTTCAACCGTAACTTATCAAATTCCTCCTGACCAGGCTACAAAATGTATGCGGGTTTTGTGTAGTATTGTGAGTTGTTTTTTTTAAACCGCCGGTTTAATTTGGACAACTGTCTTTCGGCGCGGTTTTCCTCGCCGTGGCGAACACAAGCGCGCGATGTAGGTCAGCAACTACAGTCAAAATGTCGTCTTTTCTTTTTTTTACTTCCACATTCTCTCGTGCCACAAACAGATGGCGTCGAGAGGGGGATGGAGAGAATGGGGGAAAGAGACGCATAAAGGAGTAGGGACGACACCAAGCTACAATAGCCCCCCCATCACTAATCTGTACGCCGCACATACACAACAACCACCTCTTCATGCCAAGACACGAGAGGCTGAAATGTCTTGGGTAGGCCTGTTTTGAAGAAAAGTTTTTTACTGTTGAGTCCGTGGCGTATTCACAAAGATGCAGCGCAAGTTGTTTCTGTTAGAGGGGGGGATAATGGTTTATTTTGAGCAAGCGAAAGTATTCACAGTCTCAGCGTTGCGATAACGCTGGTGTCTGTCAGCTCTGGAGTATGTAACATGCAGTCGAGGACACATTTTGGTCACAACCCAGTACTACAGAGCAGAGGGATACTTCGACACCGCAAAGCACCTGGAAGATGCACTGCCGCAGATAACCTGTTTCCCTGTCTGCTTGCTGCTGCGTGGAGGACAGCCTGCATGCCTGCCACCAGTTGGCTGACTCTCAGGGCTGTCAGAGATCATTGATAGACCACACAGGTATTCTCCACTGCACTAATGAGGGCAGTGCATCTCACACTTGCTTATCGGGGGATATACGGGTTCCTGTATGGCTCACGGGTTCTCAGAGCAGTTTTATGTAATGAAATGCAAAGTCAAAATGTGCAGTCACACTGCTGACCCCTTGCATTACCTGCCATGCATGCAATGTCTAATCACGTAATGAAGATGGTGCACTGCATGCAGCAAGTCACATGCATACTGTGCATACCAGTTGGCAGCCTGGGGCCTATAGATGTGCTCTGGTGCAGTTCAGTGTCAGTGCACTTCAGTGGTTGGCAGTAATTAAAAAGACGTCCTCCCCTTGTGATCTTGGGGGTCATCTTATTGATAGTTATTTAGATGGAAATATCCAAATGACTCAGCAGCATTCACCAAGGTATCTCTTCCTTGCAGATGTTAAGTCATGCTGCAGAACAAAGTGTTGCAGTTTTGAAAGTGACCCTAATGTGATGCCAGCTTGAAGCAAGGAGAATCCTGAAATTATGCTTTGATTTGATTATCTTAGCGCTCAGGGAAGCACAAGATGTAAGCCATGGCTGTCCATTGCACCTTTTTATTGTGGTCCTGTTGTGGTTTCCCATGAGATCCCATTTCTTATAAACCCCATCTTCAAAGCATCTCAGCCTCCTATTCCTGCCTAGCAAGTGTTTAAGTGATATTAGCTTGTTATTCTCAGATTGCGGAGCTCTCCTCCATCTCTTCTTTTTTAAAGCAAGTGTCTGTTGGCTCTTTTTGTACTTTTTTTCTGATGAACTGTGAAGCAGCCCTGGAGGATGACTAGTCATGGCCACATCGATTGCAGTACTCTGCCTCACTGAATGCAGTTGTGAGGCTCTTAAACTTCACCTGTTTCATGATGCCTAATCTCATCTGTTTTTGTTGGAAGGGATCTCAAGCAAATCTAAGTTTTCTTTGCGAAAACTTGTCTCTTGCGTTCACTAAATGCCTTGCCTAATTTTCCCCATGTATTGCTCTCAGTGGCCACTAATGCAGCTGATGTGTTTTATTATTTTGGTTGTTCTGTATTAGTGTTACTTAATGATAGCATTATCACAATAGTATAGGATAGTCGTTTTATCCCACAGCTCCGACTAACAAAAATGGTGAATTGTCAGTAATTTATCATCATGTTCTGTCTGCAGGATTTATGGCTATAAGTTTGACTGCACTTTTTTTTTTTTTTTTTTAATTCCTTGCCCAGTTTGGGTTACACAATGAAAAATGAATTCACCCAAGTTTGGATCAATAATATGTTATTGCGCTGCTGCCACACAATCTGTATGCTGCTCAGGGAATAAGCCAGTCGTTCATGGATCATCAGCAGCCGTCCATGAGGGCCAAATGGAAAGCATGTCCACAATAATCCTGAAGAATTAACTGAACATTTTACTAAAAATCGCCCCACCAGACACTAAGAATTAAACATCTTCTATCACTTAAGATAAATGAAAAAAGGGCTTTGCCTATTTTTTCGCCTCTGTTCTTCATCAGGAGGTGGGAATGTAGCTGTGGTAAAAGCTTTAGAATCACTGTTGATGGTGTCAGCACATTGCAGCGCTTGGCTGTGCTGCAGGGAGGGTTAAAAAAAAAAGAAGGAAAGAAAAAAGGCTGATGTTTCCCAAAGCACAAAGGCCTAATGTGTGGTGCCTGTTGGTTACAAGCATGCTGAATGACCTCCAGCGTGCACTGCCAGTTTGTTTCTACTCGCTGTAATAAGGGAGACGGCACAATGCTCACACCTTTAGGATATATTAAAAAAAAAAAAAAGCAGTTGTGATGTTAAAAAATAAAACCAAATTCATACCTTAAGCTGACATTTTACATTGCATGGGTTCATTAATTAATGTGCTATTTTGCATTGCCTAACAGTTTGGTAGCAGTTTTGGCCAACTTGTGCTTGAATGTTTTCACCATTTGAAACACAACTGCTATTATATTAATCTAACTGTTGTGGCCGTGTGGGTGAATGTGATAGCAACCTCAAACAATAGCAGTTTTGTCAACCGTTATTATCACCAGGAAACTTGCTACACAGTTCGATTCTTGCAAGTAATAGATACTATGTGTTTGTTTGATGAGACAGCAGGCAAAATGTGCCTAGATTAAGCCTCATGGTGCGTTCCATTTGAACTCGGAAGTTAAAACTGGAACGGCCTCCTGAGTTCGGATTTCCGACTGGGAAGTCGGAGGATTCTCACTAACCCCGACTTCCCGTTTAAAGATGGCTGCGCCCAGTGTTTACAGTGTAGAAGCCCCTGTAATATCACATTTATTTGCACTTTTGACCAGTTTTTGTTGCATTAAATCAGCCGTACACTTAGTATTGTTGGATATAAATGTGGAGAAATGCTGCAGTAGTGTATTACACATTTTTCATGAACTACGACGCCGTTGTCAGCTGTGACCAGATCCAAAACCGGCAAATAGCAAATGCTGCTTTTCTCAATGGCACTTTATCGTTTTAAAACGGCTGTTTCCTTTTTTTCAAAACAACGTTTGTCGTTCTGTTTCAGTTGCTTTGCTGGTTTAAAACGGCAATTGCTCCTGAGAAATGGCTTTAATGTGGAAGCTAAATGGTAAAAGGTAAATGGAACGCACCCTTAGACTGTATGCTAAAGATGGATGGTGCCTCTTTGACGTCACTTGTAGATTTTTGAAGAGCTGAATTGAAGCTTGGTGTACGGTTCCCCCCGTCGCCATCTTGGTAGCGTCACGTCTCGTCACCGTGGGGACAGATAATTGACACCCAACAAACTCTAAGCTGCCTGTAGCTAAGAGCGAACCAAGCTAACCTGGGAGCTGCCAGGAGCTAACTAGCTACCAGATGTAGGTGGGCTAAAGCTAAGCTAAAGTTAGCCGGCTAAAAAACGTGGTTGTGCTACCCTCTGCCTCCTTGCCACTGTATATCTGACACCTGTCAATCACAAGGACACGCCCCTTACTATGAAGAATTTGCAGATGACGTTACAGTTACGTTTGGATAAACGGAATGATTTCGGGTAGTTTTTCTGTAATGACTCAGGTGAAGACAGATCTGAGGACCAGGCTGCAGGGGGACCATCTGCCTGCATGCATGCTACTCAGCATCAATGGGGACACCTGTGGCCAGCTTCCCGTACTGTCGCCTCTTTGCCGTAAATGTGCGCAAATATAGATTATATGGGTCCAATCATACAATATAATTTACATTTGTCTAAATAAAAGATCATTGTGAAGCATGGCGGCTTTCATTTTGCCGTGGCGGTGCGCCACAATCATTTACATGTAGCGGAAGCCCTGTAAACAGTGTTTTTACATTCAATCCTACTTGCTTTCAACTGACTTCTTTCAACTCTTCACCTCTCGCGATCAGTTGTAACATCAGTGGTCGATTCTCTTCTTAGTACAACTACCATCAGGACACATTTTGATATAGTCCAGTGCATTTGTTTGTTAACCTGCATTTAGCATGAAAATACAATAACCCGGAAGCCCGACTGCTTTCGAAACTGCACAGTTTTTTCTTCTTCTATGCTTATAATGCAGTTCCAAGAAGCAGGTAGAATAAAATGATCTATTGACTTAAAAACATTCCACTGAAAGTGTACCATTTTACTTGCAGAATATTTTTATGAAAGCTTGGGCGTGCTTCATGGATTGTACTCCAAAGAGTTTTTAATAGACAGCTCCAGTATGCAGTGCCTAATAGGTGCGAGTCATGCCTGTCAGTTTTGGTCTCACTGCTGCTCTGGCTAAATGCTGCCGTTGCCAGCCTTTGCAGTGTGAAGTTGTTACTAGGGTCGGTTTGGCCCTCTCCATGTACCCCAGTAATCCACTAAAAAGATTTGCAGTATGAAATATATTGTGCTGCAACTGCTGTTTCCTATACTGTTAATTATGTTATAGCTGGAAACTATTTCTAAAAGTGAGCTTTTCTTCTTTTTGCTCTGACTCATGAGCAGATCTATAATTATCAGTCTGCACCTATATATACATATGTCGCAAGCCTTCAGCATTCAGGTCTCTGCAAGTCTCTCTTGAGTTAGCCAACTATTACTTTTCAGCATAATGCAGAGCAGTGGCCTAGTTCATGCCCTTTTCAGTGTAATTTTAGCTGTGTGTCTTAGTATGCATGCATTAGGGGTACGTCTCTGTTTTTACTTCTCTGTACTTTCTCACTGTCCCTGCATCTTAGTGTCATTGAGTGAGAGGAGTTAAGTCATGACACTGTGCAGTTGTCAGATCAGCAGTGCTGAGCTAGTGATATCAGTAGTTTTATGGTTGTACCGATGATGTATGTTTAGCTTCTTTACACTTCTGTGGCTGGATAGAGGACACACTTTGTTTTAGGGAGTTAGTGAAAATACAGACATTTTGTATTGTTTGTTTGATTGACACGTTGTGGCTGAGGAATTAATGCTGATACCAGGTTTAAGCAAAGGCTGTGATTGGGTGAAAAAGAGTTGTCTAATTGATCTAGAGCAAAGAGTTTGAAATTCCATTCATATTATTTCAGCAAACTTGAGGGCTGATGAATTTAGCTTTGTTGCGAGGAAAGATTATCCAGTAAAAAAGGGTGATTTTTTTTCATGAGAATCAATAAGATTCAATATGAATATAAATATGGTCATATTTGACATTTCCTATAAATGCTTGAAAGTGTTAAATTAGCGAGAATATTTGTACCATTTCGGAAAATTGAAGCAAAAAGTTATTTGTATCAGGTTCATCCTACAGCACTTGTAATGCTAATGGAGATGTAAACATGAACTATTTGTTTACATTTGGAAAAACTGGCAAGATTACAAGTATGAAGATATTTATATGAGCAGTTTGTGAAAAAAATGTGCAGACATCTAAATCACTTTGTTACTGAAAAAAAATAGCTGAAATGTAAGAGGTCTCAGGCAGGGTCTGGTGTTATGTGGAACATCTGTCATGCATGATGCCTCAGCAGATTTATGGACATTTATTTGTGACAGACGTTAGACATAACAGCATCCTTGCATAGTGAAGATCAAGCTGAATATAAACGTATGTATCCTATGTTGATTATCCAGTACACACTATCATCTGGGAGGCATTTTACCAGCCCAGAGTACATTCTGCTGATTGGATTCAATTGTAAAATTACAGACAGGTTAAAAAAAATTGATTTCTAGCAACCAGACAACTAAAGCGTCCTTCAAAAGATGATAAAAAGTTGTGCTGTTAGTCTGGGGAGTACTTTAGGATACAGATGCAGCTGAGACCATAGAATTGTGGGAAATATCTTAAGATCCTCAGACCAGGCTCTCTGACAAATACCTTTTTAATTGAATCTTATAAAGTATACTTGTTGTTGAGGAACCGCTGACGCCGATTTCTGTTTGCTTAGTTATATTTTATTTGAAGGTAATTGATAAACACAAACCATGTGTTTATGACATTGACCCAACATCCGTCCATCGTAATTCATGTTATCATGAATAGATGGATGGCACAAAGCACGCTAATAATATATGTGTAACTTACATACAGGCTTATAAACAGGATTTAAATCTCGACATCCTTAACATCAGCTCTGCTGAATCATGTATACATAAACTCTGTAGCTCTAACAGGTAAACTACCCATTATAGTGTGAATATGACACATCTGATAATGACAAAATAATTGAAACATCATATGAAAGCTACACTCAGCTGTGAAGTCACGTTGCATTTCCAAACTTCATCGCAGACTAATTTTCCATAAATGACCTAAATGCTGTGATTTAAAATTGCACTGGACAGAAAAGTTTTAAAATGTTTTAAACAACTTTTTTTTAAAAACATATTTTTTTTATAATTTTCAGCTGGTTGACATGTTTTCTGATGCGTGCACTCTCTGTTCAGCTGACGGAAGTGTGCTCGTCTGTGTGTGTGCGCACCTGTATATATAAGAGGCATCAGGGTGAGAGCAGCTATGACATGCCTTCATGTAAATCAGATAAATAACATCATCAGACTTGTTTATTTTTTAATAAAAGAACACAGTATAAACCTGTTCTAGAGGAATGGGAACCTGAAGGGAAGGGACTCTGTTTTAACTTGGTCCTGTATAGAAATGAAATAAAAAATAAATTTATATGACCTTTAAGTGAAGGCGGTAGGGCGCCCGCAATGTAATGGAAGGGGAAACACTGCAGTATCAAAGTTGTGATTAAATCTATCCTTTAAGTTTGTGTTACTAACTGATGCATGAACGTCATAATAAAACAATAACTGAGTTAAAAAATGGAGCAAAAAGCATTTCTTTTATATTTAATACACTGTTGAAACACTGCTTCACCTGAAGTGCCCCTGTGCAAGTTACTCAGCCTGCGACTCATCTCTGGAAGCGCTGTTGTGTAGCAGAGCTCTGTCTGGTGGAGAACAAGACAACAGAATTTCCCCTCAGGGATTTTTACTTTAGATGTCCTGTTTTGTCTTTCCACATGGGTCTGGGAGCGGGGGCGGAAAGGTCCTGACCACCATGCGGCATGTGCATTAAAGAAGATCTGTAGTAGAGTTATTGGAAGGGGGGGGGGCAACCGTGAAAGGGGAGGGATAATACTCAAAAAGAAAAGATAAGAAGGAAGGGATTAAAAAAAAATAAAAACGCAAAAAAGGCTCAGAGAGGGAAGAAAAGGGGGTGAGGTATCCATGGAAACATGAGGAAAGAGTGATGGGAGAGGGAGAGGAAGGAGTGATGTAGTTTGAAACTGCAACAGCCACAAAGCACTGGAACAAAATGGTAGGCCCACAACAGCATTTAAAGGAGCAGCAGAGCTGACATTTATTGAGACTTAAACATTTTATTTTCTCATAAGTCCACTCAGTCATTGGGTTTGATAGCTTCAGCCCTGCAAGATTCTTATAATGTTGTGCGTGAACAAAAAATATACAGTAAGGGAAATGCATGCCTGAGACAGAATTTAGTTAACATCCACTACGCGTTGACTTTGCTGGAAATCCTCTGCCAAGCGTCACAGCGGCGCTGGCGAACGCAGCCATTTTCCTTTTTTGGTCATTATCGTGGTTTCGGGGCTCAATGGGTGAGGCCTTTCATAGGTTTGCCGTGGACGTGCACATTCTGGCTCAACAAACCCGGAGTTGTGATACTTCATAGTCGGTGTTTTGGAACCTACAAGACAGGTTAAGACGTCAGAGGATTTAGTGACCTCGAGCTCAGGCTTTATCACAGGCTTTGTTAAACCTTCTTTCTGGAATACCCCCTGATGACTATTAGGGCAGTGTGTAAATGTTTATTTCCAAAGTCGTGTATTCAAACATTTAATCTGAAAAAATAATGTGAGTTTACCAGAAGTGGCTCATACTCGTGTTGGGAATTTGCGACTTTATTCCCAGTGTGCTTTTCATGAATATGTCACAGTATGTTTGCCTCAACTGCTGCAAGTAGGTTACCTTTCATGTGTTGACACCTGCTGTGCACTCTGAGGGCACCTTCATAAAGGCAATTTAAGTGTTTCAGATCAAAACGTACGTGCAAAACAGAGAAAACGGTTTGTTTTTTCCCTTTCTTTACATCTTTTCATTTTTAATTCAGGAAAGCATGGAGGAAACAGAGATGAATCTGACCCATAAGTCAATTCAGTTTGACCCATCACCAGTGGTGTACGACCTCTGCACCGATCCCATCGACTCTGCTCAATGTAATGGACGCTGTTTGGCTTCTTGTGCTACAGTTGCTTCTGATGTTTGCTGCACATGTGTTCCCAACAGACTGCCAATTACTGTGACGTTCAGGGTTACTCAGATTGTTTGTATAGGTTTGAATTGGAATTTAACTTTGGGGTCAAATCATAATTAATTAATAGCACTGAGTAAGATGTCAATGTAGGGCTTCAGGATTTAACAAAGCACAGTAGGTCTTTGTGACGTGTTGGTCTGCCACAAACTTTAAGTACAGAATTGATTAAACTATTGTTCCAAAAGATTTTTTTTTTTTTTCAACTCTGGTTCAGAACAATTTGGGTTTTTTAACTGGACTGAGGTCTGTTAATATCATTTATGTTGGATGATGGAATTTCACATATATACTGTAAACACATAATTGAATTCATACTTTGTTTCTTTTATGCAAGAAAATGTGGAATTTCAACATGTATTGAATTGTAGGCAAACTTATTTAGAGTTTATAGCACTTTTGCCAACAGATGAACACAGCTATGACTAAGCATGAATAAGTAATTCACACAAGGCCGAGATAAGTCGTGGTTAGGCTGCAAACAAATGTTCAATACAACATGCCATCATTGGCCAACCTTTTCATTTATATTTGAGAACACTACCTCATAGTTTGTATGCTTTAACCAGTATTGTTTATTGTTTTTCAATAAAATAACATTAGAACATTGAAGCTGTATGCAGTCAGTTATTAAAAAAATATATATAAAAAAAATCATAATTGGCAGATCAGGCTTCTTAAAGATTGGTGATCGGCCAGAAAACAGCAATCGGTGCACCCCTAGTTACAAAGCTGCTGGCATTTTCATTCTCAACACATAACCAAGCCATAGCTGTAGAAACAGACAGAATTCAATATTTTACAGCCACACTGGGGTTTAACCAAGAAATACAGAAGCACTGTTGATACAAAATCGTAATGGCTGTGATGGAGCATTTGCTTTAAGACAGTTAAATTAAAAAGGTCCTAATCTTCTTGGTATACTAAGTTAATGAGCCTGAAACATTATATTTCAAAAACATTCTTCACGTGTTTATTTGTACCTTTTTGTCCTGTTTAGGTATAAAATGACTAAATGTGTCCAACAGTCTCACACTGACTGCACTCCGAATGTGTTTGCTACATATAAGATGTTCGCATAGACATAAACATAACTTCATAATTTTGGAGATTGGAGAAACAAAGAAACTGCAATATTATTGATGGCAAACAGCTGTCCGTTAAGCTCAGGTTTTGTGTTTTTGTCCAGTAACTCAGAGTACCAGCTACTTCTGTCTTTCAAATAAAACCTGGTGTATTATTCACTTAAAGTGACACAAGGTCAGGGATTGTTATGGCATTAAAAAACATGGCTGATTTACTTCAGTGACTGAAAGAATGTAAGTAATAGAAGATTTCTTTTTAATAGCCTGTGAAAGAAAGGGCAGTTGATGTGTATGTCTCACACACCTTTTGCCTTCAAATATCTTGCTCAAACAGCCAGAGTGTGGGATCAGTGTATCACTGTACTTTTTGGACAGTTTAGCATTTATAATTTATCACTTAACTGAACATGTCAGTTTACATTAGAATAAACCTTCCACTGCTTTCTGGTGAACAAAGAAGGCAATGTCAAAAGAGGTAGCCTGTCATTTAAGATTCAGTTTGATTACTGTTATGCAATATAACAACTACAGATCCCCTTATGCTATAGACAGAGGGTGAATCCAGTAGTTGTACTGCATCTTCATTTTCTTCTACTTCTTGGTATTATCTTTTAGTATCTTACTGGCTCTGTACAGACACTAGTGCTTAGTAGATGGATACTGATAATGTGCCGAACAGTTTTAAAGGCTCACTGAAGAATCTTCCTGTCCTGAAATGTGTTGTGTTTTTGTACCCCAGTTTGGGATGTACATGATTAGGACTCAAATCAGATTCAGTGGACAGATCTACAAAATATGTAGATCTGATAATTTGTGTACATCTGATAATTTTGTGTACATCTATCAGTGTATTTTTAAGTAAAAGCTGCTAATGGCTAATTTGGGTCCTGGTCTGTAGGGGCAATTCTCTAAAGTCTGGGAGATCTCTGCAAAAATGGGACCCACTTATATCCTATTAAATCATGTCAGACTTCGACAAGAAGTTTTTTTTTTTTGCAACCTGCAGGACTTAAAGTTTAGACTAATTTAAAGCTGTCCCATCTTCTAAACTTTTACTTAAAGGTGTAAAACCCCCTGGGCTTTCTGACTTTCTTTTGTTTCACGTTTATTTAAATTGGCGTTGATCATGGAAAAAGAAGAATTGAACTAGAAATGAACTTCAAAAATAAGTTGATATTTAATAAGCATTTGAACTACAGAACTGGATGACCTGTATATAAACCTTTTTGCTTATTTATTGTTATTTTGTTCAATTAAACATCTGGACTACTATGTAACTTGCTTAGCTACAGCAAATGCTAGCTTGTCTTGAAACAGACAAGTTAAATATGATTGCAAAGTTGTTGGTATACTGATTAGTTATATCCAACTAGTAATATTTTGGCTGTATTTGTATGTAACTTATATTATTTTAGTGTTTTTTTTATTTTATTATTATAATTTTTTTTTACTATTTATGAGTATTTATTCAGCCGTTAGGATTAGGACGTTAGAAGCTCAGTTTGCACATTGCTGCTGTCTGCAGCTGCAACCAGGTATTGCAGTATATTTATTGATGTTTAAGGTAACACTCGCTACTCATTTCATGTTAGCAGTATCAAATGTCACATAAAAGATTCACTGACAATGTTTAAAAACAAGGAGATTGTAAAAACTGCCTGTTCAATACTGAGCAGACAGAGACAAACCCGTCCATCTTGCCACCAAATGAAGGGGAGAAGCCCATGTGGGATGGGGTGTAATGCGTGATGACAGCCCATTTTAGGGGTGAAAGAATTCAATGGTAGGCAGACTCAGCCAGACTGAGTGCTGAAACTTTCTAGCAAACTGTCAAAGTGTTTCAGATGGTTGCTGACACAAAATTTTAAACCTAAAACCCCCCCCCCAAAAAACAGGAATGATATAATTATCTCAAGATTATTTTTATGTGATTTAACATCCATTTAATGTGAAATTTATATACTTATTTGGAATTTTTCTATGGTAATTTACAAAGAAATGGGGGAAAACTGCATTATTTTAACTGTACACATTTAAATTCCCGGCTTTAGACGTTTGACACATTACTACAAACATTTAGCCTATGTACAAATGTGGCCCTGAAAAATAAGTAATTAAACAGGCCTGGTCCATACCATCTCTTCACTGTCATTCCATCATTCTGCTAACATGTCGTGCACTTCAGTGTGGTTTGGGCAACTTCAACTTAACCTCTTTTCCTGTTATGCCTTTTATGGTCTGCAGACAAACTCTGACTTTGAAAACCCTTTGAAAAGGATTTTGAGAAGCCCTGCAATACACCGATACCAGCACTGTACGGCTGTGGTGTCAAAAAATGAGCTGTTGAAGGCCTTAGCGTTTCAAAGCAATAAAACCAGGGTTTTTGAGAATTATTACAAATGTTGATGTTATTAGAAATATAATTGTGTTAAAAAGAAACTCTTCTTTTCCTTCTTTGGCTGTAGCCATGTTTGTTAAAACACAAAACGGAGCGAGATCGGTTTTGTGCTCTCTTCCTCCCTCACTCGCTCCCTTTTATTTTCTACCTCTTTCTGTTTTTCTCTTTCCAGTTCTCTTCCCCTCCCCCTCTTTCTGTTTCTCTCTCCCTCTTTCACTCTCCCTCCCTCCATGTATCTTTTTTTCTCTCTCTCTTGCTCTGGCTTTCCATCATGCCTTTCCCCTCCCTCTCTTCTCTTCCCTTCTCTTCCTCTTTTTCTCCCTCTTCTTCCTCTCTCACGTTGCACACTGCCCCTCCTTCCCTCTCTGTCTTGGTCTAAGTCGCTCTCTTTCTCATCTCTCTTTTTTTCTGTCTCCTTTTTCCTGTCTCACTATCCGTCTTTCTCTCTCTCTCTCTCTCAACATCCTCCCCTCCCCCACAGCCTCTCATTTTTTCTTTCTCTCTCGCTCCTCCATTTCACTCACTCGCTCACTCTCTCCCCCTCCCATCCTATTCTCTCTCCTCCCCTCCCTTCATTTCAATCCCTCTTTCATGTCATGCAATCATCTTTTTCTCCCTCTTTCTTTCTGCTTCCTCTATTACGCCCCCCATTTTGTCTTCTGCCATTTCCCTCTTTCTCCCCTTTCTCCATGTTCTCTCTATCATGTTGTTTACCACACTTCTCTCTGACATTTCTGACACAAACTTTATTAGAAATGTTTTCTATCAGAAAGAACAAACATAATAAGGGTTGAATTAGTTAGATTTCCAGAATACAGCCTGAATCTTGTACACAAAGCATATGTATTTTTTTGTTTTTGTTTGTTTGTTTGTTTTTAAAGCCCTGTGGTGCCATTTACAACATTCATGTTGTCCACATTAAGGTAAACATAATTCTCCATCTCCTCTGACAATGTGGTTTAAAGTTAGTTGTTTATCAGCCACCATGGTAGTTTCTTTGTTTGCATGTATTCAACAAGTGGCCAACTTGCTGGGCTACAACTTAAGCACAAATGACAGTCATGATCCTCAGGGAAGTGGAGGCTAGATGAACCAGGTGCCAGCCTCAACTTAGGTTCATAAATTAGCCTAATTAGCTGAGCTGCTCCCTCTGCACATACAGAAGCTGCAATCATTAATGGTTTACTCAAGGTTTTACGGCACGTAAAGTGCAGGTGCTGCTCCATGGCACTATGTCTTGCCACACCTGTGCTGTTTCACCTCTAAATGCAGCTTGACTCAACTCACTTTTAGTACCAGGTAATTTTCTCTACTTTGTTTTCCACTGTAGATGGCACTCCCATAGGGTGGACGAAATGGACAGATTGTCATACTGGCACTGTGTAAAACCATGGGAAGAATACTGTCTTAAAGATGGATGAAGACACTGGGTCTGAAGGGTGAAGCCAGTTAGGAAGCGCTCTGAAGTGCAAACCAATGAGGGAGGGTCAGGGTGTGCACTAAATCTTATCTGGCTTCAATAGATGGACACTACATAAAACAAATTATTGTGTTAGTCTGACAAAAAAACACTTTTAAAATGCATGTAAACATGTTAGTCACACTGACTTATATAAAATTGAAGCTGTCTAAACTGGACTAACATATTTAGCTGAAGGTCAAATTGTTCCTTGTTGTACACACTCAGCTGGACTCAAATGAACAGAGGGCCCTCCACACTTGCTCCAGAGTTCCATATCTTTACATCTTTTTGTATATTTATGAAAACGGTATAGCTTAAGTGTATGTTAATACAACAAAAATCCCAATAAAGCTGCTCCCATGTAATGATTATTTTCTGTTTCTTTACTCAGACGGCAAACTGCATAAAAAATCATGAATGAAAAGCAGCATTAAATGTATGCGTCACCTAAATCATTTCCAGACCGTTGCTTCGCTCTGATGAAAGTAACTTAAAGATGTGTGTGCACTGAATTTGGCATTACTCTCATGTAAGATGAAAGTCTCCCACTGAAAAAGCTAAGTTGCAGAATTTCATCAAGATTTTTTTCGAGTAAAGTCAGCAGTTACCGTACTTGACTCAACTGTAACTGCACTATCACGTAATACTATTACTAAGTAAATAGAATTGGTCCAAAATTCATTATGATTGAATTATCTAGATTCACTCCTTGTGAACAGTGGGTTCGTGTTCCACATCAAGCCTGAAAGATAAACCGTTTTGTCCATTAAATTTTAATTACTAGCGTTACCAACTGCACCTGCTTGTCCAAAAATGATCACTTTTGGATTAAAGACAATGGGGAAATAAGCCTACTACTGTTGTTGTACACTGTATAAACTTATGATCCTCTTACACTCTTCAGACATGTTATGTGTAATATTAATGGTGTCATTAATTTCTTCACTTCCAGTATTAATAAAGAATAATTCAGTTTATTTGGAACAACCACATCCTGTCAAACATTTCTCACACATCCATTGAGAATTGCAAATAACGTATTCAATCTGTGCATGTGTTATTTGCCATTGTGGTACTGGTGCTGGCACTGCAAGTCCAGTTTGGAATTGGTTTAACTTGAAAACCTGTTCAGAACTGTTTTCTCACAGGCCAGAGTCACCACAGAGCTATGTCTTTGTCACTTTAGACATCTGTTTCAACACTGGCTGCATGTCCTTTGAACTTCCCTCTAGTGTATTCTGAATTTCTGTGGAGAACCACAGTGCAGGAAGACAGTTTATCCTCTCCGTAGATCACAGTGTTTGTCTTGCTTTTCTTGCAACTTGATGTCAGTTACCAGTCTAGGATTATAAATGCTGTTGTAAACAGCAGTAGGTGGATTTGATCGTTTCAAAGTGGGGTTTTTAAAATGCCAGCTTGTAATGCTGGTGCAACTGGTGACTCTGATTGGAGCTTTCTGCAGTATACAGGGCAGCTTGTACAAAAGCTAGCTACCAATAATATTTTACACTGTTGATTATGCTTTATGTCCGTGTTCAAGTGCTTTTTCTCAGCAGTTCGTTGTTTTAGCCAGACTAGGTACTACACTGGCTCTGTTTTTATTTTTAAAATGTTTTTTTGGTCGGTCACTGTAATCGCGCCTCCAGCTCCTGGCAGTCAGTTCTTGGGTCTTCTTCTTCAGACAGGTTAATGTTGGGCTGTGAACAGGACTCAAAAAGTCAGAGTTGTTCTGCTTGAAGCAGAATTCATAGCTGTTAGCGTGCTGTGCAGCAGCATTGGGAAATAATCCATTTGGTTTCTGTAAATGGAATAATATATCTCTGTGACACTGCCAATTTAAAGCAGAAATTCATGTGTCAGTTTCAATGATCAGATTGAAGGGGAACTATGCAAAAGAAACTAAAAAGGCCACATTGAGCAAATTACATTTTATGACTTTACTTTTAAATTCCGACTGCAGCTTCAACCAGGAGTTTTCTCTGAGCTTCCTACAAATTACAGTTTAAAAGAAGGAATGTTGTCACCACAGGAAAGATGGAGTGTTATCATCCCAGTGTCTGGCTGCTCATAAACACAGAACTTATCTTCACATTGCATTTAAAACTGGCTTCAAGTTAGTGTTGACTGTGTCTTGGAAGGGATGTTTGATTGACGTAAAGGAAATATTGTCCCTTTTTATGGAGATGAATGTTGTAGAGAGAACACACCTTCCACATTTGCTACTTTGGCTCACACACTCATTAATAATGCATGCCACTTCTCAGCTCTTCATTTTTGGCAGCTTCCTGTGACTCGCATAGCGTCAATTAATTGTAATAAAGGAATAAGCCTTTTGTTTGCTCATTTTAGAGCAGAAACCAACAAAGTTGACTCTCTTACTGACAGAATGAGCCATTATTCTGATAATCAACTAATGATTAATGTCTCTTCATAAACAAAAGTTGAGAAAAATATTGCGGTTTGCAGATAAACAACAAAAAAAACATGGCTCTATGACATTGGTGCAGGTCTATTTATTTCTGTGCTGTTTGAATTTCATAAACCGGAGAATATAAATGTCCACACTAAACTGACTGCAAATTGACTTTTAACCTGCCAGCTCCTTAATACAGTCCACTTGATGTCTGACTTGGTCATCATAGTGGGTGAATATTGGTTGGTTACAATTGCTGCTCTTTTCAATCTTCATAGACATTGCTTCAACCTTTTTTTTAATTTTTAATTTTTTTTACATTAATCATCACAGATTATTTGGTTGCCTCATTTGCCATAATCATCTTCTGCTGCCAGAACTCTGATTCCCATGGCACACTTTTTACATCATGGCTTGCTTCTTGTACGATCCACACGGGTGGCACTCAGGTTTTCAGCGGTGAGATTGCATCTCATAATCTCCTGATGTTGGAATCGGGCAAATATGAAAGCGCTTGAGACCTTCTTAAATGGATTTTGATAAAAAGATTAATACATAATAAGATGAATAGTCAGTCAAATCCCTAGTTTATTCTAACTTGTGCCTGTTGGCTTCAAAATACATCCAAAACAACATTGAAGATGCTGGTGTCATCCATAATGTGCATCTTTAGTGCTGTCTCAATTTCATCATTGGCAGGTTACGCATGATCTTTGTGGACTTTGGTCACTAATCTCTCGTCTCTGTGGCTATCTGATCTCTTCATCCAACCTCAATTTTGCTTGAAGAGTGGATGGCTCGAGATGATTTAAAAAGAGATTAAAGTTCTTCACACCATAGCGTCAATGTTTCCTAATGTGTCTATCAGGAGCTTAGTTTGTGTGTGCATCTGTGATTGAAATAAGAGGTGTTTGATGCAGCATTAAGAGAGGAAAAATAGCTTTGTTCTCTTCTTTGACTCTTCTCTTTCCTCTTTCTTCCCTTCTTCCATCGTCTGTTTCTTTTTCTTTTTTACTGCATTCTGCTCCCATCCCCCTCTGTCTCTTTCTCTCATTGTGTCTCTCCCCTCCCCTCTCTTTTCCTTGAGTATTCTTTCCATCCACTCTCACCTTCCTTCTCCCTCTCTTCCATTTGCTCATCTCCTTGTCAGTCACCTTCCATCTCTCTTCTTTTCCTCTGTCTCTGATCTTTCCCTTCTTCCCCTGTCATTCACTTGAAGCTGAGTCCGTGCATGACACAGTCTTGCAACACCTTACCGTACTCACAAACCTCACTTGATAAATGAGAGAAAGATACAGGGAGAGGATGGAGAGAGATCGAAAGATAGAAAAAAAAGGACTGAGCTGTTGATAAAGGAAGAAAGACAAATAGGGATAGGCAAAAAAAAAAAAAGATGAATGACAGACAGACACGGAGAGAACAGTGAGTGAGGCTGGAGGCAGCCTGGTGGGTCCATAATTTCAGACTGATATGATGTTGATTTTATTTATTTAATTAAAAATGTTGGTGTGTGTATTTTGTGACTTTGAAGTGACTTAGCCCGTTCATCACCAGACAATCAAGGAGCCTTGCGCATCATTGATGTGTGAGCTGATGAGCCATGTGTTAGTTTTAAAACCTGCTGGCCACATGCTCATTTGGCAGAACAACATTTTGTTTGTTTGTGTCTGCTGGTGTGACCGGAGTCACTACTGAAACCGTGCTGAGGAGGAAGGAGGAGAGTAACGCTAGCCCCGCCTCCCCCTCATCCTTCACATATAAATAGGAGACGAGCGTAGTCTATTCTCACTCAGCACTCGCACTGAAGAATGAGATCCTTAAAGCACCTGAAACCTCACAGCAGGAGGAGCGTGGTGAGTTCATCAAGTCTCACTCGTAGCATCTTAAGTGGTAGATTAGAGCTGGTGGGAAACGTGTTTGAATTCAGTGAGCCTGAAAGACGGGTAGAGAACTGTCTTCAGTGATGCTTTGATTTTTTGCAGATTTCCTTTGTTTATAAAGTTTCCATTAGTGGATTTCTTATCTGTCCTAGATTAAGAATAGTGTCTAACATGAAGTCATCACCTCCTTTTTTTTGTGCTCTTCTAAACTCTTCCTCATTGCTCTTTTTCTGCCACTCGTCTGTTCCGCCTCACATTTTTCATTTAGTCTGGCTTTCATTTTGGCGTTTTCTTTTCTGTCTGTCTCCAGGTTACTCACTGCCTATCTCTATCCATTCCTCTGCCTTTACATATCTTCCTTTCTCTTTCTTCCTCTTGCTCTCTTTTGCCCGCTGCCTCACACTCACCCTCTCACTCTTTGACTCAACCTCCCTCCCTCCCTCTCCGGTGTCTTTCTGCCTTTCCAGCCTTCCTCCTCCTCTCCTGCCCACCCCTCTTTTCTCTTCATCTCTTCTTAACTCTCCCTCCACCTTTCATTTTCTCTTCCCCCCCCCTCCATGAGACTTGCCTGCTCTGAGCCTTTTCTTCCTCATTTTGTCTCCTCTCTTGCTTTTATATTCATTTTTCATTTCTTAATCTCACTCAGTTTTCTTTCTTGTTTTTCCTCCTCTTGCACTTCAGTGTGTGTGTGGAAATCAGTTGGCCATCTAATCCCCCTCAACACACACACACACACACCAAACATGGTTAGCACACTAGATTAGGGATGCTGTCTTTTATAGTTCCTGTGTTTCAGTCACCAGATTTCAGGGTTTCTTTTAGGTCAACCCTCATTCAGGCTGACTACTTTTACAAGACAGGCTTATTTGGGAATAGGCTTTTTATTGTGGGAGGAAATTTCCACTCTAGTGATGAAATTGAATGACTCTTGAAAATCAAAGTCTCTTTCTTTCTTCCTCTTGACAACAAAAACAAAAATACTAATCAGATGATGAGCCTCAGAACCTTTTTTCTCCCAATGATGATTTAGTTTTGCTGAAGGATGCGTTCTTGTCAGAGGGCAGTGATTTAGTTGGGTTGTTGCCAAATTGTAATTCAAACTTTTCTGCCATTTGTGGTTTGAAATTGTACATGATTTACTAATTAATTAATAGCCACTGAGGTTATAATTTGTAAAATATTCTTGTGTGTCAGTTTTTAGCTTTTTTTCCCCATAACCTGACTAAAAAGTAAACAAAGCAGACCTTTTACATAACTGTTTGAAATATATTTGCAATGTTTCCCTTACATGCTGATCTTTTACTGATATATGTGCATGCATGTCCTGTTCTGTTCCAGGAGGAGGCGAGCCGGCGCCTGGGTAGATGTGAGCCCAAGGTAATGGCCAGGCTGGTGGACATAAGCACACAGACAGATCCTGTAGTCGTGCTGTCCTTGGCCCAGGCCGCCGTGCTAGGTCTCATCTCCCAGAATGAAGTGTTTGGAGCTACCATTGCACCCAACGGCTTCTATACAGGTGAACCCAAAGAGTCCCCTGCACCCCCAGTAGACGGAGTTGACTACGAGTACGCGGACCAGCTTATTGGAGCCAACGGAGATTACCTAGGAGACAACTTGGGAGAAGACGGTCAGATGCAACCCAGCTGCAGTCAGAGGAGGTGGCAACAGGGGCTGCCTCAACATCCGGATGGGAAATTGGTTGTCCCCGACCGTCATGGCCTTCAAGGCACTGATGTGTCCACTTCCCATGTGAAGGGGGAAGGGGTGACCTCTGGAATGTCCTCCTGTGTCCACATGTTGAACAATATGGCTCCCCGAGGTGGTTTAGTTCAAGTGGATCCGGCCACGCTCAGAGGAACCAATAAGAACTGTACGGAGTGTGAGCGGGAAGTAACTACCCAGCAGCAAGCTAACACACACGGCCATCCTCCTGTGGCCCAGGTGGCCCACAGAGGAGCAGAGCAGGGCCACAGAGGACTTCAGGGCCAGCGCCATATGGGTGCTCATGGTCAAGGTGGCAGAGAAGATGAAGAGGATGTAGAACACAGGGCGAACGCCATGATGAAGCCCACACAGCAGGAGGAAGCCATCAGCAGCTACTTCCAGACTAGCGAGGTGGGCAGCTATGATTCAGCAGAAATGGCCATGGGTAGCGAGTATGAAGACAGCAGCCAGAGCATGATGTGGACAGATGGGGGCGGAGGAGCGCAGCACCAGCAGCCTCCACAGCCACAGCCACCCCGTCGTCATGGCGGTCGCAGGGTAGACCGGCTAGATATCAACATCCAGATTGATGAATCTTACTGCGTAGATGTTGGAGATGGATTGAAGCGCTGGAAGTGCCGCATGTGTGATAAATCGTACACTTCCAAGTACAACCTGGTCACACACATCCTGGGCCACAACGGCATCAAACCACACGCCTGCCCACATTGCGGGAAGCTCTTCAAGCAGCCTAGTCATCTCCAAACCCATCTGCTAACCCACCAAGGTACGAGGCCCCACAAGTGCACCGTCTGCAAGAAGGGCTTCACCCAGACCAGCCACCTGAAGCGACACATGCTCCAACACACTGACGTCAAGCCCTACAGCTGCCGCTTCTGCCGCCGCGGCTTCGCCTATCCCAGCGAACTGCGAGCGCACGAAGTGAAGCATGAGCGAGGACGCTGCCATGTCTGCTCGCAGTGCGGCATGGAGTTTCCCACCTATGCCCACCTCAAACGACACCAGACCAGCCACCAAGGCCCCCACACCTTCCAGTGCACAGAGTGCAACAAGTCTTTTGCCTACCGTAGCCAGCTTCAGAACCACCTCCTGAAGCACCAGAGCCCAAGGCCTTACACCTGCTCTCAATGTGGCCTGGAGTTTGTGCAGCTCCACCACCTACGTCAGCACTCGCTAACTCATAAGGTATCAGCACCAGACACTCCCACTCAGACTTCACGACTGCTCTAATCATAGACACACTAAATGTTACTTGTATAGATTATTAGACTGTTAAAGTACTTTTTTTTCTGCTGAGGAGAGTGAACGCTCAAACACAGACATACAAAAAGAATAACTTTCTAATCCCCAGATGGAGGCCACACCTCTGTCGTACAAAGGCCTCAGGTATTGCCTGCTCTTTATACACTGAGATCTGGTTGAAGTCGTTGGGTAAGAATTCTTACCCTATCAGGTTAAAAGTCATGCTTTCTTCTTGTTAGTTATGTTGTTACAAAACCTTGGGATTTTCGAGGTGAGAATTTCCCCAAGATGCTCCATTATGATTAAGACTTAATGATTAAGTCACACTCAGGTTCAATTTTAATGAGGGGAAATTTAAATGGGAGAATATAGGAAGCTTCATTTATATACAAGAGCAAACTTTGCCATAGCTCTTTTTTTTTTTTAATCAACATGAGCTTTTTTCAGTATAGTGGATATATGTCTGTATGAGGACACTTTATTTTTGCATGCTGTAGATAAGTTAATTACCTTTTTCCTATTCGTTCGAGTACACTCCATGCTCTGTGTCCTGGGTACATCATTGAGAAAAAAAAAGAGCTTTTAGCTTTGAAAAAGGTTTGTGCATATTAACACTGCAGATCAAAGCTGTTTAAGGTTTTAGAAATGGTCAGAATTCTCCATGGATAAGGGGTTTTAATCACCCGTCTTCCGCATATGATGACACTTCCTCGCATATGCTTTGACTTCGTCATTTGAAAAGCCTTGTCTGCAGTTTGAGAGAAAAACGGTCACAGAAAAAAGAAATTTGAAAGGAGTTTTTAATTTTCAGATCTCAATCGGCACAACACCAAGCATCTTCGTGTAGTTTTCGTCCTCATCTGGTGAAATATCTAGTTCCCCTTGCCTGTTCTGAACACATTCACTCAGGTGAAGAAGTGATGAAGAGCTCAACACAATCTATCTCTGTATTCCTAATGACTTTGTCACTCTAAAATCCTTCATCTTGCAGAGGTGATCTTAGTTTTACTCATGCAGATGGATGGAAAGAATAACGGAATGATAGAGATGGATAAAAATACAGCCCAGCAATAGATTTAAAAGGAAACCTTAATATTAGATCTAACTCTATAAGCCACACTCGTCATCTTCTTTCAGTATTTTCATTTCCTGCTGTCTGCTCACTGCTCCCCCTGGTGGACATGAGTGACACTACCCATCTCCTGTAGATTGTGGGCGGACCACCAGTCTGTCAGACTTGTTTCCTCTAACAAACCCTGTCTTCCGACCTTCGAGCGACTTGTGTAATAATATTTGGTGTTCTCAATAACCAAGAATCCACTCATCCAATGCCGAGCTCTTTATCTGCGGCATAGTGGAGCACATTTATTTATATGAGCTTAAAGGCGTTAGATGTTGTGTGGTGTCTCCTCCTGTGATCAGTGTTACATTACCTGAGACATACAGTAAAATAAATATTTAAACTTAGAATCACTGCCATAGATTTATTTTTAAAGCCAAAGAAATGGGCATCATTTCTCCGATTGGATATAAATGCAATTTTAGTTCTGACTTTGTGTCCTGTCACAGTGGTAATTTAAGTTTTTCTCTCTTCTTGAGAAAAACTTTTAAACCTGCCCTTTAGTCTAAAGCTGCTCCTTACCTGCTGTTTTATACGAGAAAATTAAACCAGAGTTCCGATATGGATATAGCGGAATCCCTCACTATTTTCCATCTGTGAGGAATAATTTTAATCCCATGATGATTTAGGGGATGGAAAATAAGGGCCATGGATTTGTGAGGTTGAACTGTGGGTTGCAGCTTGAGCTGTTTGTTTTGTGTGTTTTTTTTTTAACCCATATTTGTTCACTACAATTGAAGGACTTTCGGCATACTCAGAAATGGAAAGACATATTTCTCTGGATTATTTTCATATTCAAGAAGACTTAAAGATGCAAGTTCTGCAGTATTAAGGATCTTTTTTACAGTGATGGATACATTAAAATTGCAATAAAATTGCAACAAAAAGATGTGCGTCACATAGTTTTACATTTGTTTGTGTTATGACCTGCGTAGTATTATTTTAGATTCTTTCTCTAAATCTTCCAGGGAGTCTATTGTAAAAGTTTTTTTACTTTAATGTTGTTGAACACCTTTTGTCACCTTCCACTCTAATGTTAAGTCTTGTCACTTCTAAGGGCGGATATTATGCTCTTTTATTTTCTTCTAAATTCAATACATTTTCTTGAGGTCTTAATAGAATGTCTGACATGCTTTCTCTCAATTACCATGGGTTTATTACCCCTCTGAACCATGAATTACCATCTCTGTTTAGAGCATGGAGGGATCAGCTCGACTCCGCTCCACCCCTTCCTTCTGCAGCATGTATGAATTCTGAAATCAGTTTACTGCTTTGCATTATGCAAATTACATTCAGTAATACTTAAACATACTCTACCTATTCTGAGAGCACACACTGCAAACAGAGTTTGCGCAGACGTACTTAAGTCTTTTCCCTCATCTGTTTTTGTGTATTTGTAGATTGGGGTGTGTGCTCTGTAGGAGCAGATCGACTAATCAACAATGGTCAAATTTTACATTTGTCTTGGTTCTTTTTGCTTCATATGTCAGTATTTTCTGTTGTGTAGTTGGGTCTCACAAGTGACTGAGACACAGAAAAGGTACAAACAAATGGGGAAATTTTGAATGAATGTCTTGTCAAGCTATACGATGTCAGTTTAGTGTTGTGGTTTGTGTAAATGGGTGAAGGTTTTTTCCATTAGGGACAATGAGGCAAAAGAACAAAAGAGGCTTTCACTTCTTTCATTGAAATAATCAGACTCGGGACCTGCTGCTCTTCTCTTAAAGGGGCATTTCAGTGGCAGAAATCACGTGACATAAATCCAGGAGCTGTCTATGGCGTTTGGTGCAGGCAGCAACTTACTCTCTTTGTGGTGTGCCAAACTACCCAGAAAACAGGAAAAATGCGGTAGTGTTACATGGTGATGCCAGAGAGTCACAGAAGACAAGTCTGAACTACAAACAAGGCGTTTTGGGTAGTTTAGGAGCAGTATGTGCTGTGTGAGAGTTACTGTCCTCTGTGGGGATTTTTTTTCTTTTTCAGGAGCAAAACAGTAATGTGCTTTTTGTTATTTGAGGACAAGTATAAAAACTGTAGCTTTTATCTAACTATAAATATTTTCCTTCAGCTCTCCAGTGTCTCCTCACAATTTGAAGAAGTAACCTTAATCAGCCCAATTCTGCCTGACTTTATGCAGCCTGGTAAACATAAACCGCTACAAAGTTTTGTTGACTGACCCATGTGCTCCGTTTGCACTCCGCAGGGGATGAAAGGCCACAAGTGTGAAGTTTGCTCTCGAGAGTTTACGCTGTCTGCCAACCTGAAGAGGCATATGCTCATCCACAACAGTGTCCGACCTTTCCAGTGTCACGTCTGCTTCAAGAGCTTCATCCAGAAGCAGACCCTCAAGACCCACATGATCGTTCATCTGCCTGTGAAGCCATTCAAATGCAAGGTGGGTATTTGAACTTCTCATTAGCTGCAGCGAGAGCTTCGTTCAATTCAATGTAGTGCACCGGGAATTAGCAAAGGGAAGAAAACACTATGAAGGAGCATCTCATAAGAGAATTATGCATTAATATCAGTTATTTTTCTGAAATAAAGTAAAAAAATAAACTCCCAGAACATAGAGGCAACTGTTTTCATTAACTACCATCTTCTATCTGCTTTTGCAATGGTTTTGTTTAATGCATCTGTAATGAATATGAACCTTTTGAATTGTTTATTTTGTCCAGGTATGTGGCAAGTCTTTTAACAGAATGTACAACCTCCTGGGCCACATGCACCTCCATGCTGGCAGTAAGCCATTTAAGTGTCCTTACTGCACCAGTAAGTTCAACCTGAAGGGAAACCTCAGCAGACACATGAAGGTCAAGCACGGAATGGACGTCTCACCAGAGGGACAAGGTGAGGCCGGGGTTTTTCCCATATTTTTTAATGAAATGTTTTCAAGTAAAGGTTTCTTGTATTTTCTGTGTTAAATCTTTAATGGAAACGATAAAAGCATGCTTTAGAAGTCAAACAATGTCTCAGCTGTAAGTCGAAACAAAAGAAAAAAAGTTAAAGGCTATTAATTCAAGACAAGAATTTGTATTGGCAGCTTTGAAATGTTGATTATAATGAAATGTTTTGAATTTTTCAGAAGTTCTTCCAGAAATGGAAAGCCAGGGGGAGTATGAAGGCCAGAACTTTGGCTTTACATCACCAGACAACATGGACAATGGTAGCTCCCAAAACCTCACTAAACTCACTACCGCAAACATGGAGGACATGGAGGAGTATTACAATTTTGGGAAGGATACAAGCAGCTACACTACACCATGAGTGTTGATGGACCAGAGAAAATACGTGTGTTTGTCTTTTTTTCTTTTTTTTTTTCCTTCGTCTTCTGAAGGCTGAAGAAAAAGTACAGAGTAGTTGTGGACGCTTTGGGGAAACTCTGGGAAAATGGTTTTCTTTTAGTTTTGGCCTCCTTCCAGAGGAGCCAGACCTGAGGGACGATGATGGGAGGCCAGGAAGGAGGGAGCGCATCAAGGAGACGTTTCAATTCTGTTGCCTATCGCAGAGACACTGAAGCTGTTCACGTTGTCCAGAGCTCCTTTTACAAGAATACTACACTTACAGACTTAAAGACTCTCACTGATGGACAGTCAAACTGTATGTTGTGTGTATGTATCAGTTATTTGACGAAAAAAAAAAGAAGAAAAAAAGTTGCAGTTGCTGAGCTATCGGTTACATTTGATGTGATAGAAACTTAGTTTGCCATCTTTTTTTTTTTCCACTCACAACCTGTTTATGCCCTTATATTTTTGACTCAAAGTGCCAGCTAGAAACAGTTTGCAACGAAGCTTCCACCGTGTCAGCTATTTACTCACTGTATATCAAAGTTTTGATACATAGTCACAACATATCCATAAGTCTGAATGCTCATACTTAACAGTTTCTAATAGTTACCTGTTTCAAAGAGGTGGGTTGTAAGTTTAAACAGGTTCAGCTTCCAATGCATTTTTTTCCTTTTTTTTTTGCACAGGACATTGTAACTTTTTTATTTGGCAGGGCACTTAGTACCAAAGTGGCTACTGTCCCATGTCAGCTAAAACCTGAAGACATAATTGCTGTCATGTAAAGCCCTTTCACTGTACAAATGATTCTGCAACCTGTAGTGTGTTAACCACCATTTTTGTTCCACATGATTTAGCTTTACATTAATAATCTATTCCGTGCAGTGAATATACCGCTCTAGTTTTATGAAAGACCGAGTGAACAATACAAAGCACTTTTTCACCTAAACATTTCTTTTTTCCTATGAAGGCAGTTTTCAGTAGGAGTGATTTAAATTGCTTCAAGGAGAGGAGCAGGGTACGGAATAAGATTGTAGATTCTCCAAACCCTCATAATGGCAATATTATTCATACAGATTTGTTTTCCTCTTAGGTTTTTGTAAACTGCAGATTACATGATATAGATATTTCACAGTTCTCTGTTCATATATGAGATGAAGAATGAGAAGTTTGTTTGGAGAATCTAAAGTTTAGGATTCTCTTTATTGTTTGTGATTTCAAATCCAGAGCTGGGTTCACTTCACTTTTAATTCAGCTTTAATTTTATTTCAGAAAAGGGGGGGGATGAAAATTGGAAATGAGTATAAAAAACTATCTGTAAATTTAAAAGATGAAAATATATCATTTGGTGGGCCTGCTTTATGAGATTTGGAAATGATTGAATTGAAAGTGGACTGACACTAGTTCTGCTTCTCGGATTTATTTTGGGGGAAGACTCATCTCCCCTTGTCCTGCCATGCAGGTCAGCCTTGATATGCACACTAAAACCAGAGGAATGGTCTACTAGTTCTTTTTTTGAGATGAAAAATATTAAACTGGGACCTCATGGAAATTGACCATGAATTATTTAATAAAGGTTCTCTAGTTTAAATGATGAACACGGCTGTTTTAACCTTAAGAGATTGATACTGAGAATATGCTGTTTTTAGTTACACCAGTGTTATGACTCTTGCTAATCCACCACTTTGGTCCATAATGACATATCAGTTTCATGGATAACCATGAAGATCATTGTTTTTTCCCCAGGAGGATAAACGCCATCTGATTTTGATATTGTGCTCACATTTCCTGATCGGCCACTCTGACTGGCATTCTGCATCACAAAGGGATTATCTTGGACTTCTATAAAAGCATGAGATTGATCACTCTAATCAAAGATGTAACTCTTTTAAGGCTGCAGATAAAATTATGCGGGATATTCCCCAGCAGTTTTAGAGGAATGTTAATCCAAAAGGAAATCTTAAAAAAAAGTGGGAAGAAGGTAATCTAAATGGTCATTTGTCATTTTTTGCACTTTACTAATTTTCTTAAACTTTTCAGTGAAAATGGAGCAAGAAACTGGTATATTTGCAGGTCATTGACTGATTATAAAGTTAGTAACTGTTTATGACTTTATTTTTTTAGATTAAGAATCAACCAGAAAAATTAATTTGAGTAGGAATGACTAGAATCTTTTACGTTGGCTACTTTAAGGTTTTTATACAAAGATTAGACAAGATTAAAACCAATAAAAGACAAGTTCTGCTAAATGTAAGTTCAGTTTAAAGGCGTCAGGTTGACATTTGTTTATTTCCATGTTTCAGGCAAGAACATTGTCAACCACCAAGATTCAGTCCAGTACCCAACTGGCTGATATTGTCGACATCTGCTGGTAAAACATTGTAGCTGCCACAACTAAAAGCTTTGTCAAAACTATCAGACATGCCCCCTGCTGGTGCAAACACTACTTCCAGCTGAGTACCGGAGGGTGCCTCCCATGGCTTCTAAAATGAACATGCAGCGCTAGTGGGTGAGCTACATGAGCTAGTGCATGAATATGAAATTGAATTGCATGAGGACAACTTTTGTCTAGCCGTTTGGAAAGTTGCACATCTGGATTTGTTGTTTAATCGCCCCATTCACCCACATGAATGTAAAAACACCACAAACCAGTAGGTAGTGTCTGGTAAGTGTTTTGTGTCTCAATCTTCATGTTGACAAAATTGCACTGACAACCAGGCAGAAAAAAAGGCAATGATCTTTTATATTCAAGTTGATTTTGCAAAACATAATTCTTTTAATTTGTACAAACTGTTCCCTGTTAAGCCTGATACTTATTTAAAAATAAGTTGACATAATTATTATTTCACATAGTACAATCATATAATTTGTGTGATATAAAAGTGTCAATAGGGAAGACAGAGAAACATGAGCATTGTATAAAATTGGCACAAAAGACAGCAAACTGGTTTCCATTACAAAAGTAAAAAGGTTTGTACTGATGAGTAAAAACAGCCTGAAAATCTACAAACAGGATTTGACTCTCCAACTGTAAATGTGCCTTCTGATTGTTCTTCAATTGCCCAAAGCTTTGTCCAGGTTGGTTTTGATGGTATCCAGGAAGTCTGATGTGTTGACAAAATGTTCATTCAGCTTGCAACTGCAGGATCACAGTGCAGTGGTTAGAGTCAGAACATCAATGCTAAAAATCTGTTCTGATGTTAAGCCATCAGAGTGAAACATACATATATACATGCAACACACAGTTGGACTAATATGAAAATTCCCACTCACTTGGCCAAGCCGTGGATGCAGCCTGCAAGGTCTTTGGTCATTATACCATTTTCCACAGTTTCCACACAGACTTTTTCCAACGTGTGGGAGAACCTAGAAAGCAATGATGCAGTTTGACAGAAATTATGATATGAAATTCCAAAAATTCATGATATGACTTATTGAATAGCATACTTTATTAAATCAGGATTTCCATCAAGCTTCCCTCTGTGTTCCAGTCCCCTGGTCCATGCAAAGATGCTGGCAATGGGGTTGGTGCTGGTTGGTTTGCCCTAGAAAGCAACAATGATGCTGATTAATTAAAAACCTGTCCGTCATAATCTCCACATTAAGTTGAGTAAGCACAAGAATCTCAAAATACTGCGGATAATACCTCTTTTTTCTTAAATGACTTATTCATTTCGGTTTAACTAGTAACCCAACAGAAAATCCAAACCCCAATCGGGTCCACTGAAAAACTGTTGAGACCAAAATCCTATTTTCTTCAGGAGGGACCTGGTTGGCCTTACCCTTTGGTGTTCACGGTAGTGCCTTGTGACGGTGCCGTGAGCAGCCTCGGCTTCAATAGTCTTACCATCTGGGCACACCAGGACAGATGCCATGAGACCGAGAGAGCCAAAACCTGTATCAAAAGGGGGGAAAAAAAGCATGCCATTAGAAGAAGAAAACCCCAGTCAGAATTGCTGCGTTGCCTCATTCAGCTGTCCCCCACCTACCCTGAGCCAGAATGTCTGACTGCACATCTCCGTCATAATTCTTGCAGGCCCAAACGAATCCTCCAGAGGACTTCAGGACCTGGGCCACCATGTCGTCGATGAGCCGGTGCTCATACCAGATCTTCAGCTTGTCAAACTCAGGCTTATACGTCCTGAATTAGACCAAATGATCAAATTCTTAACACAGTCCAATTTAGTGGCTGGTTTTTTTTTTAGAAAAGCTGAGACGAGCCGACACAATGCTTGTCTGTAGTCCGTCTTACTTTTCAAAGATGTCCTGGAAGATGTCTTTGAAGCGGCCATCATAGGCCTTGAGGATGGTGTTCTTGGTGCTCATGTACAGAGGCCACCTCTTCTGGATGGCATATTGGAAGCAGCTGTGAGCAAAACCATCGATGGACTAAGCAAAGAAGACATGAAAGAAAGGTCCAGATATAAACAATCACAGCTCAGAACATCAGAGAACCCACCGCAAAAGATCAAATCTCACTCAAATTGACAAGTCATTGCAACTAATTCTACCTCATCGGTGTTGTACATTCCCATCCCACAGCCCCCTGCGGGGAAGTCGTACACTTCCCACTCTGTCGGCTTGCTTCCATCAGCTGGGGAAAACAATATCTTAAACTTGCCAGGCTTGTCAACAACGAAGTCTGTGGCCCTATACTGTGAGATCAAACAATAGAGGGAGAGAAAGTTCCTTCACTTTGGAAGCATTTATGAAAAGAAAATACTCGTGTACAAATTTAATAAAAATATACCTGATCACCAAATGCATGTCTGCCAATGGTTATGGGTTGTGTCCAACCAGGAACAAGGCGAGGGATGTTTTTGCATAGGATGGGCTCACGGAAAACTGTGCCACCCAAGATATTCCTGATGGTTCCATTGGGACTCTTCCACATCTTCTTTAGTTTAAACTCTGGCAAAAGAATTATACGGTAAAGCTTCTGCTCTTTGAGGACGTAAACAAAACGGTTACGAAACCAACTGGTAAAGATCCAAAAAACATGTGGAATAAACATTTTGGTGAGAAGTTAGAACAAGAGAAACAGCATCTAATTACAGTGAGTCTGACTCACCCTCAACTCTGGCCTCGTCGGGGGTGATTGTGGCACATTTGACGGCCACATTGTATTTCTTAGTTGCCAAAGCAGAGTCGATAGTGACCTGATCGTCCGTTTGATCTCGATAGGGCAGACCCAGGTCAAAATACTTGAGTTCTACATCCACATTGGGGAGGATGAGCTGTATAAGATGTTGATGTGTTACTTGTATATGAAGAACAATGCACAGCAAATTCCACAAATACAAAATGTTGCATTTTTTTGTCTGAATAAAAACATCTTCCTATTAATAAACCCTTACTAGTCACCAGAAAGTCACAGATTTTACTACTCTGTTAACTCTACCTTCTCTTTAATGAACTCCCATATTATGCGAGTCATCTCATCTCCATCCATCTCCACCACTGGCTGGTCCACCTTGATACGCTTAGTTGCATCTGAAACATTTGGATACTTTAACTTTTAAGGTTTAATTTCCACTACAGGATGAATGAAGGATGGGAGTTGGGGAAATGGTGGAAGAGAAACAAAGGGTCAAAGTTTGCACATAACCAAGGCTGCCATTGCTAGATTATCTGACTTTGACTTTTATGTTATCTCAGCTGTGACACATGCCTGATCTACAACAGAACAATGAATTCTTATATAAGCACTCTCACAGATACAATGCAACTACAGACTGTGCATAAAGATTAATTAAATCTTTTGTATGGAGTTTTAGAAAAGAAACTAAGGTGCCAAGCTGTGGCCTTGGGATTATATGAGAGCTTTGATAGCATTTATTACGCATCAAGCCCTTATTGTACCTGACAACATGTCGACTCAAAAGCAGGACAGGTTGAAACAAGATGCAATGATACTTCTTAAAACAAAGTATGAATGTTATATTAATCGCTCTGTGGTACTTTAAAAGAATTTGTTCTTAATTTCAACACGTTTTCTTCGATATGCGACATGCATATTAAGTGATAAACTAAACTGCTTTGGATCCAAAGGTGGGTGACATAACTCATGTTCCAGCACGCTGTTTGGTGTGATTCACCAGTGGCCAAAAGCCAAACAGTAAATTCCTGCTGCTTTCCAGAGTCATGTAATATGTGCGTCTATATGATACATAAACTTTTTTTTTTTTAAACAACTATTTCAAACAACATTTACTCATTCCACGCAGATATGAACCACATTAATGTTGTGAACTTCACTGACAAAACCACCTGCAGTGCATTTTGAGTCACACTGTGGTTTCAATCGACGGCTGACTTACAGTTCCTCTGTTGCAGTCTGTGAAGGCAGAGAGCGGCGGATGAAACCACTGCGGGGTTTTTTTGCGACAACACAACAGCCGCGCTCCTCGAGGCGGTTGTCAGAGCTTTCAGGTAGCCCGCCATGATTATACGGGATTGACTGATAGCCCGAACGTGGCCCCTTTTTTCTTATGAATGAGGTAGAGACCTGTAAAGTGGCGACGCGGGCCGGATGTAGGCGGTGGTAAATTTCAACACGTCAGCGTGAACACTTAGTGCTTCACTCTGATTGGCTAACAACACCCGCTCAAACTGGACGAGATACTTCCTGGTCTCATGCTGCAGTTGAAAGCACCTGGGAACTAGTAACTCTGACCTCTAATTTAGGAAAAGGAATGAAAGAAAACGCTACCGTCTGCACCCTTTTTATTCACCAACTTATCAAGTCAAATTAAGTATATGTATTGAAAAGAAAAAACGGTTCAAAATGACAATCATTATGTGATATTGTTAAAAAAACAGACATTTCACCCAATCTTGGATTTGCACATTTGTGTTGACAATTTAACAGATTGGTCTGAAAACAACTGGATTTAAAAGAAAATATATGGTCACTTTCTGTGGTCCATTAGTATGAAATAAATGAAAGAAAACAGAATCAAACAGTAATATAAAGATGACAAATATTTGAATTAAATCAATAATCGTCATACACAAATGAAAAATACATATTTAGGCACTTTGTACAAGACGGACAATGACATAAGAGAGACAGGGTTAATAATGACTGTAACAATAAACATAGTAGACACTAATAAAACAAAATAAAATAACATTCATAAGCCATGCCTCTTTGGTTTCTATGCATGTGCCAACATTTCTACTGTAACTGCTGGGCATCAAGATAAAAACCCACCAAAAGCCCCCCCCCCCTGTACAGATGTTTGGGCAGGTCTGAGCTGATCTAACAAAACCTGGCTCAAGTTGTATTTCTATTAAATTATTATAAATAATCAGGGAAATGTTGAAAGACATCAACTAATGCATATGGTGGTTCTTCTCAGTTCAACCTGTTAACAAAAACAAACATGAAGAAAGGAATCAAGTTTGTTGGACACCGAGTGAGCACCTGGGAACAGAATCATTTCCTGAACCATCTATTCAACAAAGCCTTGTTAAAGAAACTAACATACAGTACGTGCTTATGTCCAAATGCACATTCACATGGGCAAACTTCCACTTGTGAAGTTTATGACCCGTGAGTTCTAAGTTGTGGCCACCACAGAGCCTTTCTTCTCACTGAAGAAGCTCCTAAGTAGCATGACTTGACCAATACCAATGACAAACAGCAGGACGGTCTCTCCGATGGACCAGTAAGTCACTCGCTGGAAGAGGTGCTCTGCTTTCATGCGGTCATGGGCTTCTCTTAGCCTGTACCATGTCTGCGATTCGGCCACCACCTTCAAGACCTCATGAATAGCAACGCAGGATGACTCCAACTGAAATCAGAAATGTCAACACAATACAATCAAAATTTCCAACAAATCTCTGGACTAAAAGAAGAGACTGGGGAGTTTGCTGTTACACTAACTAAAAACTCTGATGGGCATTTAATAGAGATCTATGTTACAGGACAATCCCATTTGGATGAAAGTGTAACTGGAAGACAAAAACAAGCCTGTAAACACATTTTGAGCCAAGTATCAAAGACTGCCTGGTAAAAAAAGAAAAGAAAAGGAAAATATCACACTTATCACATTATTTAGTTTGCCAACCTTTGGCTTTGAGTATGGCGTGCATTCACAGTTGGACTGTTTTCATCATCTTATGCATATTACTTTTTTCCATCCGGAGTTGTATTTTTTATTTTTTTTTTGCAAAGATCTTGTATCTATGATGGGAGTCAGCAGTATTAACTTTTGCACAGAATATCCCAAAGTTTTTCAGCTGGTTAAGTTCATGGCAACCTATTTGTGAAAATAGCTCACGTCTCCTGAGCCATTCTTTCACAATTTAAACCATCCAAATAATTTAATCTAGGAATATATCCAAGCCATCAGAGAAGAAAAACTAAATATATTGATAAAAAGCTTTGGTATTTCAGTGTATTCAGGCAGTCTGCAGACTCAGTTTTTGGGCACATTTCGTTACTTAACACAGACCTTCCCAACCGAAGTAAACCCTAGATCCCAACTTGATGAACTCAAATCTCTGGAACAAGGTAAATCTGGACTCCTCAGTTCACATGACCATTTTCTGTTGCTTCAAAATCCAACCTTTATGGTCCCATGGAAACGTTTTTCTTTAATTGGCCTCACTATCGAGTGGTTTTCTTAAGGCTAGACAACTGCTTAGTTTCAATACATTGGGTTCTTTTAACATGGTACTTATCGACATGATCTTGCTTTTACTCTTAAAACACTACTATGAGTAGCTACTGATGTCAATTTCACCAAACTATTAAGTGAACTCCAATCCTGGGTTTTCTTCTGAGCGTATTTCTTCCTTGAAGATAATAGCTTACCATGATCCTTCCAGATAATGTGTAAGACACTTCTTAACCCTATTTTAGTAGTTTCAGTAATCCCCTTAGTTATTTTGTTTATTTTAAGTGGAATAATAATGTTACCCTTCTGAAACAGTAATGTCTTTTCCACAACCACAGGATGCATCATCTGGCATGGTAGCTACTCACTGCACCAATTAGAGTTAAATAACATCTTGCCAGCACATTAATCACTGCAGTATTTTTCCAATGGAAGACACTTCTCTGTTTGATTGATTTAATCTGGGGGTGACTTTTGATCTTTGGCCAGTTAATAGAGTTACATAGTTAATCCTTTTGATTTTACCAGCCTGTGTTGTGTAACTTTACCTAAGCCCAAGTCAAAATCAGTAAAACTGAGAAATGACTATGAGCAAATGTATCATTCTAATCAAAATATATAACTAAATGAGATTAAATACTAAACCTTTAACACTGCTTCATTCTGTAGCCATGCCCAAGTAGACTTAAAAAAAACCAACTCAGGACCAGAGATTATAAAACACCAAAATCAGGACTTCTGTTCATGTCCTGATGGATCAGAGCTAATTTGGTGGCAAAATCCTGCTCAAAATATTAGGCTGGTGGTTTTAGCTTATAAATCTATATGATAGTTTATTAAACTAAATGGTTTAGTAAAGCATAGAATAGCCAAGGAACCGATAACCAAGGAACAAAAAACCTTATATTTTAAATGCTGCCATTATATGGGATTAATTAAGTATTTTCCCCCCAATTAATTTAATTTATTCAATATAATCAGATCAAAGAAATTAAATGCAGTTCTAAAACATTCAAAATATGTTATTAAGAGCACAATGAAAATATCATATTTAGTCATTGTTAAAGTTTTGCCTTCTGACCTAAATGTGATGAAACACGAGAGAACGCTGGGGACACCCAATGGACTTTATCTAAACTGCTTCATCACTGAAATGATTCTGATAATAATGCAACAGTGTTTTCACGCTAATCACAAAGTCAGCAGATAATAAAACATAATATTATCTTTTTGCTTTGGCATCTTGTCAATTTGGTTCAAAGTTCGATACTAAAATAGGTATTGGATAAACAGTCCTACTGTCTCTTGTTTGTTTGCTTGCCTTTGCTCCCTCCAAATAATGCACCGTGTTCCTCAGACTTACTTGAGTCAGTGCTGTAGTTCTGGTCATGGTCTGTAGAAGAGGTTCCTCCTCACCATGGCGGAAGTCCAAGTACACTATTTTATGTGTAAAAGTGGAGAACTCATTGTTGAAGCAGACCTTGTAGACTCCTCTCATCGCTGTGGTGTGAGAGAAGCTGTCATATTGCTTCTTCCTCTCATTATACAAGACATTGTTTTGGGGATCAGTGACGAAGCAGTCCACATCATAGTTACCTCCTGCAATGACCTAAAAGTCATCAAAATACAAAAACACATTGGTTACCACAAGATGTAAACAGTAAGGTAGTTGTGACAGTGTAACATATGTTACTTTCATATATTATGGACTTTTCAAATACTGAACTGCAATTAGGTAACACCGAGCACCACTCTAAATTCATTCTGGTTTTAGCTCACTTGTGATGTTGACAAGAAGTAACTAAAATGGGCACTTACTACAAGTGATGGATTTTTTTTAACAACTAAGACTCAAAAACAATTACTTTCTGAGAGCAAAAGTCAGAAAACACTAATATAATTGCTTCAACTTCAACGGTAAGTTTGGCAGCATCTTGCACTCACACAGTGCCATCAAGAAATTTTGAGAGTAACTCACTTGGAAGTCTATGTCAAACTTCACGTCTTTCTCTAGTTCCTCGTAGAAACATTGCTTATCGTTGTCGGGGAGTTCAAATGTGAGCTCAGTCCCAAACACCATACAAACAGGCAGCAGTAAGCAGAACAGTCTCAGGCAGAGCATGATAAAAAGCAGAAATAAAGTGTAAAAAAGCTGTAGAGGCTACCCTTTACAGTGATGTTGACGATAACAGTGGTGCAGCTCTGACGTGGCGCGAGCACAAAGAACTTCCGGGACAAGTCTGCAAATTTTCTGGTCAAAATAAAGGCACAACTGTCACGGTATTAAATTTGTCAAACAAGACTCAGAAAAGCTTCTTTTCGTTAGACAATGAGATATAATATATAATAGAGATGTAATTGATATATTTAATATAAATCACAGATAAAAGACGACAAAATTAACAATAACAGACATGATGGTGGGCTGAAGCACCAAAGCAGTGAAGACCTACGGAAGCGTGTTGTATTCAAATAAAAAAAGTCTGTTTTTCTGGATAACAAAATAATTAAATACATAAGTAAATAAAGCCAAAGGTACATAATTTAGGCTAACACGGGAGAAAGTGTTTGATAGGTTTGGTTTCCAACCATGAGGTTGAAGTCTCAGGATAGGTTGGAACCACTACTACAAGTAGCTACTAGAAGTACATGCATGGTGTGTAAGATTGTGTCAGCAGCTCATTGGATCAAATTACACCCTTGTCGCCGTCAGAGGTCATGACACGAGATAAAAACATGAACGACGCAAACCAAATTCTGATTATGACAGCTGACTACTCTTCAAATAGGAGTATTACTCTGAAAATCTCTGTCATTGTGTGCCACGCCCCCACTTCCGGCTACGAGTCCTTATTACAAATACAATATAGACCATCTATGCAAAATACAGAAGGGAAAACGTCTCTTTGAATTCTTTGTTATCAATATTTGTTGTGTTTTTATCCAGAGTACGACAGAGTTTCCACGCAAACGTCCCATTTAAGTCAAAGTTTGCTGTTACATTGAATTGTACTAATTTTGGTTGGCGAACTGCCTGAAATATGCAAAACTACGCACATTGTATCAAGGATTTTGTAGAGAGCCATGCAACCGGTCTCACAGTTGCTGTTGTAGCAGGTAAATCAATTTTTCTATTATAACAATGTCTATGCAGTGTTTTGTGCCATGTGACATTTCCCCTACAGTCAGTATAGGAGAACAGGCTGCTACTGAAAATGTCCACTGAATAGCATCGTGTAGCCCACCTTGTGGTGGGCTGAGCTGATGGTTCGTGTAGAAACCTGTTTTTCAGGTAAATAGCCTGTTCCATCATGGCAGCTCCGGTCATTATTTATGCTGTACATAATTGTGAACATTTGCACATGCGAATGAAGTGCAGTAAACGGTGCCTGAGGAAAAAGTTGTTGTTTATGAACAACATTTTAGTATTTCACCGTCATAAACATGCCTCAGCATTTTGGAGCTCAAACTGTAACAAAGATAATGTTTTATACTCTTGTGAATGATTTTGTTGTAGACTACTTTAATATTTTCAAGGACAAGTTAAACATAAAACTAACAAGAATTAAACAAATATGGGTAAATGTTTTTTTTATTTTAAATAATGACTTTTTAAGCTATTTTAGTCTCTACTATAGTCTTGCCTGTTATTTTTTTGTTAACATTTTCTTTTAGGGGTTGGTGTGTTGGCCTTGCGAAGATGGATGGCAGGGGGAGTATGCCGGAGCAGGGCCAGGCTGTATGGCAAAACAGTGCTGATAACAGGAGCCAACACTGGCATTGGGAAGGAAACGGCCGTGGATATGGCCCAGAGAGGTAGGATTTTCCTCATAAGAAGAGGAGCACCCACCCCCATCGTATTTTGGTTGTTGAGTTTTAATATAAAGCACTGGAGAACTTAAATCAGATCTCTAAAAAGAGATGATCAACAATAAGTTGATAGTAAACCATACTTAAGACCACCTTGATTATTACTGGACCTGCACTTTGTCCAGTGTGAGCATATACATTTTACAATCATTATCGATCTTTCTTGCTTTCATCAAGGAGCCAGAGTGATCCTTGCCTGCAGGGACATGAAGAGAGCCAACACTGCTGCAGATGAGATCCGTCAGAGAAGTGGGAATGGCAATGTCGTGGTAAAGGAACTGGACCTTGCCTCGCTGAAGTCCGTCAGAGACCTGGCCAAAGATGTCCAGGAGAATGAGGAGCGCCTGGACATCCTCATTAACAATGCAGGTATCTATTAGTATATTTTCTTGATCTCTTCAGAAGTGATCAATTCTAGGAGGGAAAAAAAGGGCTTTGATTTTGGGTTACCTGGCAGCAATACAAGGGGATAATATCTTGGTTAATTGTTTAATAATATAAACATATCTTGTTTTGTTTGTTTGTTTTTGTGGTGTTATTATTATTATTTAATTCCTAGGTATTATGATGTGTCCTAAGTGGAGTACTGAGGATGGTTTTGAAATGCAATTTGGTGTCAACCACTTGGGGCATTTTCTCCTCACCAATTTACTCCTTGACATGCTGCAGAAGTCCACCCCAAGTCGCATTGTCATTGTGTCTAGCCTGGCACACGAGAAAGGTAAAATCCTTTTATCTGTGTAATTTTGATCTTTTTTTTTACATGTTGATCTAAAAGACACACATTTTCCTTGTAGTCCACTGTTCTATCTTAAATACGTAATATTCATGTATATATTTCCAAATTATGCAGTTTTTGCTTAATGACTATTCCTTGCAGGTTGTATACACTTTGATGACATCAACCTGGATAAGAACTACATCCCTGAAGACGGCTACCGTCAAAGCAAGCTGGCCAATGTTCTCTTTGGCAGAGAACTGGCTGCAAGACTCCAAGGTAGCGTCCATGTAACTGTAATGTTCCCGGTGATATTGAGTGTTTTATTTTCAGAGTTAACAACAGTATTTTTTTCTATGCATTGCAACTAACATTTTATTCAATGGATCCCTCTTATTAGGCACTGGCGTGACTGTATACAGTCTTCACCCGGGGGTCATTCGCACAGAGTTAGGTCGCCATTTGTTCTCTGTCTTAGCTCTGTGGAAGAGGGCCTTAGCCTCCCTCTTTATGATGATGGTCAAAAGCCCATGGGAAGGAGCCCAGACCACCATCTACTGTGCTGTGGATGAGAGCCTGACAAAACAGAGTGGCCTCTATTACAGGCAAGTACATCTAACATAACATCTGGTATAACAAAGTCAAATATAGAAGTTTTAAAGATACTAATGTTTTGATTGCCCTTTCATTTCACTCCTTTTGTGTGAACACTTTTCTCAAAGTGGATGAAATCAAGTTTTCTTAGAATCCTTCAACAACAAAAAAAGAACTTCCATAACCATTTATTTATTCCTCTATACAGTGATTGTGCCCCCAAAACGCCAGCGCCACAGGCTCTAGACGACGCCGCTGCCAAGAAGCTCTGGGACATCAGTGCATCCATGGTTGGTCTGGCTTAAACGCAGCAGCTTGTCATGTTGCTACCAGTCCTGCCTGCTGATGGTGTAAGCAGCCTTATTTGAAAGGGTGAACAATGTGCTCCTATTCATTATAATTATCTAATACGCTGAAGGCCAGACTATTTAATGAGATTTTTCACTTATATTTTAAATCCGAGAGGGTTGCAGCACAACATTTTGCACTATTATACTCCGTGTTTGGTCACCTGTTATAAGCAGGTGTCATGTTTTGTCTGTCTTATGTCTGTTCTAAATACCTTGTGATTTGTACTATATCTATGCTTGTGCCATTATATTTGATCCAAGTAAGGTAATCTAGCATTAATCTAACATTTAGGATGATTGTTTTAATTTATATTAACATTTATTATTTTTTTACATTTTAATTTCTAAAATGTATATGAACCAAAACACTTGCTCATTACAAGACAATATTATGACCTTGTAAAAAAGCTGTTTTTATTATTGACATTTAACATTTGCCAACATACAGGAACAGCAATACATTGTTTGTGTAATCAACATGATGTCATCAAAATTAGGATCACAACAGGTCTGAAGTCATATGAAGCAAAAGGAAGAATGTGTTGCAGGCGGGCCGATGTGTTGCATAAAGGAAGTGACCTTTGACACTGTGCTGATAGCGGTGAGAAGATTGTTGCGCTTGAGAGGAGAGATGATCTTCCGCCAGGTGTAGGAAGGGAGTGGATGCCTCGGGGGCTCAGAGCAGTTAGGATGCACCCGGTCTACCCAGAGGACTCATCAGCTCACTGAGCACCCTCAGTGTGTGTGCGTGTGTGTGCGTGTTTTACATAGAGGTGCTGTTTTTTTGTGTAATGATGAGAATGTTTTGTTATGTTCATTCTTGAAAGTGAACATTAACCAGTGTGTGAAGTTGTCGACTAAACATACTCACAACGAACAAAATGTACAACAGGAAATATTGAAATCTTTTATCAATAAATGTTTGATGAAAAAGGACATTTCTTTTAGTCTTTCTAAATAACAAGAACAAATTCATAGATTCATGTGCGTTATTAAAAACAAGTAAAAAATATTTATGACATCTTAAGTTTTTAAAGTTTTGGGGATTTGGTTAGAAGCTAGAGAATAATCTGCTTGTGATCCGATTATCCATCTTCAGATCCTGAAAAATGAAGCTGTTTCAAGTAAAATAGTAAAGTGTAAATTGTCTGGATTTTAGGGATAATCTCTATTCTGATAACTAAACACATTCCCTTTTTAAAAGCAAAATCCTGACTTTTTTTTAAGTTCACATGAAAAAATGTCAGTTTTTCTGCTTTAGGCCATTAGCTATCTGTACAAGAACCAACTTGTTGTGCAGAACTTACTGAGGACCAATTCAAGAAATGTATATGAATATCAATATAAACACATAAAACACTGAATTTACTCACCTAGTTACGTACTCCATTGGTCGTGCCATCCTCCGTGTACAGTAAAGGGTTAAAGTTAGTCTTACTGTATCAGGTTGTCACCCAGTTGGTTTTCAGGCTTTTTGTTAAGGAGCATCCTAGTAGTTTTGTTTGTCTCATTTCTGTTAAAAGTCCTGATGTGGCAGTTTAAACTTGCCCTAAATATTTTTATTTTTTAAAGGACACCATTGACAAATTACAAGAAATGGCACAATGCAGACAGAGTGTTGGAGTGGGCACTTACATTCGTTCCTGTTTTGTTTTACAATTAAATCTGCTTAAAACATTGCTTTACAGGTTGAAAACAAAACACGCACCAAAAACAGCTCTAGTAAACCATCCAAAAGTCTATTAATCTGCAAAGTAGAAACACTAATAACAGCATTAAACATGATCATCAATAAGAAACTGAATGACTGAATTACCCCTCAAGCTCCCTGGCTCAGATGTTGGCTCTCCAGTATCTGTAGGTAATGTCATGCACATGCCCTTATCAGTTCTCCGTCCAACGAATACAGAGTCTATAGCTGGGCTGGAAAAGTGATAAGGAGATGTGAGTGACCACAGTACCACAACAGCATCTGACTCCCTCATACAGTGACGAAGGACCTTTTTTTTTCAGGACAAAAATTACTCTTGAGATTTGGAAGCCTGCACAGAAGTTTTCAAAACCCCAACCAGAGTTTTTTGGGTTTTTTTTCTTTTCACAAAGCCGGCTTTGCTTTCCTCAAAGTCCTGAAAGTGAAGGTCCTGAGGTTTCAAGCAGAAAAGATTTGCTGTTTCATTTCCTTCATTCAGCCAACGAACACGTAAACCATCTCTGTCTGCTCTCCACGCAGCAGAGGACTAGTTAAGCTTTAACTGGTCAAAGTGGGTTCCAGCAGCTGTAGCCCTTCTCTGTTTGACTGCTGACAAACTTTTGAGACACACCCCATTGATGAGTTTTATTTCACTGCAGCCCCGCCTGTCCAACAGGGATTTCTCTGCTGCCATTGGTTCATACTGAGAACTCACCATACCTGCCCCCTGGCTTCTGAGGACCTGAGCCAAATAGTTCTTGCAGTTGTCTGTCATGGGGGAGGTCAGCCAGTAGGATGCAAGAGACCAGGTTTGGTGGGTGTGTTCCACACAGGTGTGGCTGAGAAGCACATTCCAGTGTATACATACCTGTCAGCTCCTCTGGTATTCAGCTGCTCCTAGAAAGTGAGACCTCTGTTGCCCATTTGCTCTCCCGTAAGGAAATAACTCTTTGTTTCACTTACACAAATAAGCCACTTTACTTTTCTCTTCAATTCTTTCTGGAAGCACACTACTTCCTTTTAATGATGTGGAATGCTTTTCAATAACGGCTTCAATGTGAGCAAAAGGAAAACGTGTGAAACCAGTGACACCTCTTCTCTGTGGGAATGACAATGGGTTTTTTTGTGCCTAGAAAGCAGTCTGTAGTGTAAACACAGGGATCACTAAGAAGCGTTTCTCTTTGTACTGATGAAGCAACAGTTTTGTGGGGAAAAAGTTGCTTAAGGTTTTCCAGGGACCACAGTTAAATCCAAAGCATACACCCAGCCATGTGGCGTCCGTTAGCGCAGGTGCAAGCAGTGGCATGTACTTCCCCCCCCCAGCAAAGAACTTCAGATTATCTGTGCCTGTTTTTTCCCCCTGGAGATCATAAAGCCTTACAGAGAATGTGTGTGAAGTGGAGATTTGTGTTGTCTGCCCCTCTGGTATGCAGGTGTCTCTCTCTACCTCTCAATTCCGGTCATTTTCCCTATGTCTTTCTCTCAATCTCTCTCCCTCTCTTCCTTTGAGTCCCTCTATCTCTCAATTGCTGTTTCTTTGCCAGAGTACAGACATGAACAGTGTATGCCTCAGGCAGGTGCGGGAATGCAGGTTTGCTGCATTCGCGGGCCTAAAAGGAAACCGGGAAGATCAGCCCATACCGTGTCTACTTGTGGACGAGTCTGTACTTGTGTTGAGCTGAGTCAGAGCAGCCACAGTGAAAAAAGCTGTGTCACCTTTCACGCACGAAAAGTACAGCTGCAGATTTGATCAGTACTTCAGTCCTCATTCAGACAGCAAGTGTATTAAAAAGGTGGTTAAATGCATGAGTATGGCTTAAATCTCATAAAAGACCCATTAATATGCCAACTATACTACAGATACAGGGGTTTGATAAGGCCACTTTCCACCCTAGTACACAAACAGAATTCAGTATTCATATAAATCAAGGCACCATAAAACATAGAAGCTAGAACATGAGTGGTCCCACTATAAAGTTTTTTATGTAGCAGGTCCTGGTTCCAGTGTTCTCCCCTTCTTTCTGCCTACTTTCTCTTTCCTTTATCAACATAAGGTCAATAACAGCAAAATACTTTGAAAAACAAAACAACAAATGTAAAACATCTGCACTTAAAACTTATAAATATAGAAATATGTAGATAGAAAGAAGGGGAGAAC
>JBBBVU010000001.1:25790763-25813926 GCA_037177055.1 Atherinosoma microstoma | reverse complement strand
ATATTAGAGGCTTTGTAATTGATGTAACTATTACTTTTGCTCGTCATTTTAGTAATAGTCTGTCATTTTATTGTTGCATTGTTTCTTCTGCACCCAAGCAAACATTACATTCTGATTCTGACATGTCCACCTTTTTAAGCACTGCAGGTTGTTACTGTAGCATGCTGTAGTTAGGTGCATTGCTTCTTCTACCGTACATTTTATTATTCTAGTCTGTCATGTTGCAATTATCTAAAGGCAAATCTATTCATATTATTGCTGGTATGATCAAAGTACTAAAATGTTGGGGGGTGGGGGGGCGGGGGGCTGCGTCTCTCTCCGTCTGTTTTTCTCCTCGGAGTCTCTGTCCAAGGTGCTAAAATCTGCTGCTCCGGGGACAGACCACATGACTGCGCTTCCTCTCTCTGAGCAGGATGCTGAGTGTGTGTGCGTGCGCGCGCTTTTGTAGGCTCTGCACGCGGACAGTTCAGTCCTCATCATGAGCGTTTGGGAAAGCTTCTCTAACACGGCGTCGAGGCTGCTGTAGTATGCCTGCAGCGTGGAGAGGTCTGTGCAGTTGAATGCGTGACTGAGACTCTGCATCATTTCCTTCTCTGTTTCTCTCTTCGCGGTTGCAAACGTTAGTGTGGCAAGTGGTGATGGGCACTGAGGAGTGGGCTGCTGCCCACCAAGTGTGACTGTGTTTCGGAGGCGCTGAGAAGAAAAAGAACATGTAAAAATCCGCAGGGAAGCCCGCAGATCCTTTGGATTCACGGCCAAAATGCAGAAAGGGATGAGACTCAATGATGGCCATATCACCTATCTGGCGCTTTTGGCGAAGAAAGATGGGACGAGACGAGGTTGTTTGAGTAAGAAAAGCTCAGACAACACAAAATGGCATTCAAAGTGGTTCGCTTTGTTGCAGAATATGCTGTTTTATTTCGAAAACGACTCCAGCTCACGCCCCTCTGGACTGTACCTGTTGGAAGGATGTGCCTGTGACAGGGCACCGTCACCGAAACCGTCTCTCTCAGCGAAAGAATGCTTAGAGAAGCAGGTAAGATATTGATCAGAGAGGAGCAGGAGTTTTCCTCCTGGCCGAGACTGTCAAAGTAATCCATCTTCCTAAAAAGACTAATTAGTTGTGATGCTTTTAAACTTGCCAATATCAGTTTTGGCTTTGCGTTAAAGCCACGTTTCTGACTACACCAACAACTCAGATGACATTTTCTTCATGTACAAAACAAACACGCAGTACCACGCAAGCAATTTAGCAGATATGCTTTTGCACTTAGAGTTCACTTGACGTTTGTGGTTACGTAATAGCATCATTTTAACTGATTGATCCTGCACTCAAATAGTCTCACACCTCAAAAGGTAATTAATTAAAAGCAACAAATACCTATATCAACACAGGCTTAAAGTTTATAAGATGCATGCAAACCCATAGCAAAGTTTGCGAAGTATTTTCCTCAAATCAATTTCTCGTTCTCATCACTTCTGTCGCATCACCTTTTTTTTATGACGCTGTATTTGTAGACAGACACAAGCTAGCAAACTTAAAACTGCAGCCAAACTTTCTAGGTTGCCATCTTGCGGAAGAGAGCTGCCCCTTCCTCATCGTTTTGACGTATTGATTTAATTCCTTGTCTTGATATTAATAGCACCCTACCTTGGCAACTGTGTCTCCCTGGTTTATCGAGGCGGTTTAATTGATAGCTCTCACATTATTATGAGTTGTTAAGGACAATCATGAATGACAACCAAACGATGTTTCAGGCACGCGTTTGTCAATTTGGCATTTAGTAGCGAGGATTAAAATGAGCCAGGGTCGAACAATTACTGTATCTTTTTTTTAAATTTAAAACATACATACAAACCTAAAAAATAGCTTCATTTAAAGCGCAAATGAATCCAGTGAAATCAGCTTGGCTGGAGGAAATAAAGATTGTGGCGTGCAAGTGTTGAGGAGGCAGAGAAGTGGTCAAGCTGCTGTGAGCTATGACTGCAGTCACCTTCTGAAATCTGCTCTGCCAGCTGCAGTCTCTTTTGCTTTCCATGCAGCAGAGGGGAGAAAGACCTCAAGTTAAAAGCAAAGCGAGTTATTTAGAAGTAGAATATTGGCCTTTCTTGACTTTAAGTTACTCAGATAGGTTGCTGTGTTTAATAATTGTAGTTGTCTACGCATATTAAGACCACAAAGTTTCAATTTTAAACTTGCAAAGACCGTGATTTGTTATTATCGGAAAATATATTTCAGGCATTTTTAGTAGTCGGTTAGTACCTTCACCTCAAAAACTGTATGAAGCTCCTTGTTGTGAAAGACAACTCTAATGCAAAATTATGGCTATACTGATCAGCTGGCACGAGTATAGCAGAAAAAGTTGCATGTGTTTTCCTTAACACGCTAAATTTTATGAAACCTACCAATAACAAACAAAAAAAAAAAACAACTTCACTGCTGTGTACTTTCAGAAAGGAAAACTCTTTAATTGGCATTTTATCTACAGTGTTATAGAGTAAAATGTCCCCATCACAGGTCTTTTAGTAAAGTCTGGGTCTAACCAAAAAGTTTGATTGGATATATTCAGAAGTTATACTGTTCTTCACCCCCTGTGGCTGATACGTCATTCAGCTATCTCTTGTTCTTGCATCCCAGTCTTTCTTTTTAGTATTTACAGTAAACTGGATATCCTTTAAGAAGACAAATAAAGGATGGAGATTCATTGTGTGACTCTAGTGTGTCCTACAGTCTCTTCTCATTCGTGTTACTACCCGTTGTCCCTGTCCGTGGTGCTGAACCCTGATGCTCTTCTTGAACGCCTCACCTTTTTAGCAAGCAAAACTGTCAGGATTAATATTAGTGTCAGTGTCACTACACATACGTGCCAGTAGAATTCAGAGAGCTGAGATTGTTTTAAGATTAGTTAACTGTTCCAAAGTTGTTGTTTTTTTTGCTGTAATGTCGAATTTTGTCGGTTACATAGATTTGCACACAAACCACAACACTTGTTTGTTAAGCGTTCTCTTTTAGACAAACAGCATCTTGTAGATCTGCATGAAATATGTACTGAGTGGCATCTATTACAGCAGCTGTTCATGTCAACGGCTCTGGTGAATTTATTTCTACAGTGAATTAAATGAATAGAAAGCATTCGATTTCCACAGTGCAATCCTCCCTTCAGCACGTGTGCCTTTATGAAATGTGTGTCAGGAATGCATTTTCTTATTTCTTTTTTTCCCTATTTAATGTGAACTCAAATTGTTCTTTATGCATGAGAAGTGCAGTGTCCAGTCAAACATGCCTGTATCTGTCCTCATCTGCACATCTTGTGCAACTCATCTGATTTTGTGTGTTTGCCTTGAAGTCCATATTTAGCCTCACTGTGTCATCCTGCATACACCGGTGTTGATCTTTAAAACAGAGCGGCTCAACAGAAAAGGTGAAATGAGGACAGAAAGACTAATCAATGCGCCATGTGTCTGAGGCTATACAGATTTTCTTTTCCTTTTCCCCTCTCTGAGAAAAACAGAAAATGACTCCTAAGTCAATGTGTAGACTGCAGAGGTCATCAGAGGCAATTCTACTGTACACTCCTGGCATTAAACCTGCTACATGTGTGGATTACAGCAGGTCCCCGAGTTTTATTGAGAAGTGTGTACCCATATTCTACATGTCAGGTAGTGTGTGTGTGTGTCAGCGCTACAGGAGGAATGGCCAGGAGAGTACTGGATCTTATCTGTGTGTGACAGGGAGAGGGACAATGCAGCGAATAGATGCCAAGCCAACTGCCACCTTGCAGAGCTACAGCGCTTTTTATAGCCCTAACTCCTCAAAAGGCAAAAGATCCTTCTCTCCCTACTGTCTGTCTGTCTCTCCATTCTCATTGTATTCTTTGGAGCGTTCTACTTTTTAAATGTTCTTATTCCCCATTTAGAAGGCGAGTTACGTTTAAGCCCACTGTTACTATGGCAACCCCTATTTGCATCTGAAAAAGTGCATTTGAAGGGGCCAACAAAATGTGCAACAACATGCCTTGGCATTGTGCTCTATTTAGCAAGTACAGAAAATATGGACATGTGAAAAACTGAAAGTGGGCCATATTAGTTGGTGATAGGGAGGACTTTCTTTTATGTATTTACTGTTATGATGATCTTGATGTGGGAATTAATTGATAATATTAATAATAGTCTACCATCAGTTTTCATAGCCTAAGTACTCTGCTGAATTTATGAAACCAAAAGTCCAGCTTATGCAGTGAATTACTTTAATAGAAATAGCATGGTTGTTGGAATTGTAAAGTTAACTTGTCAGTTTTAACTATATTTGTCCCCTATTGTTAAGGGACCCATACACTCCACTATTACATGTGTTAGAAAGTGTTTCAGAAATAACAACAAAAAACAAATGAAAAGTAAACAAAAAAGCTATTCAAAGTGCTTTGTAAATACAATAAAATCTTTCAAGGCTTTAGTAACTAGGAATTATGCATCTTATTCATCATCATCATATATTTATGATCTATATTTCCTTATTCTGAATGGAATTAGGTAATTTCTTTCATTTCAAAACAAGGACTTCCTCAGTTCTTTGCTGTCTCACTTAACAGCGACTGTATCTGTAGCGAAAAATGTAGTGACGTGGAGTTAAATATAGCTACCTAAAAGGCTTGACACACCAGCTCACAGGATGCGAGAGATGGGAACCACATTATTGACAAAAGCCCATTCTGCTGCTCATCAGGAAATATGGAACATTACTCCCCTTCACAAATGATTTGCTCCTGGCATTTGGGAGGGATAAAAAAAATCCAATTTATTGAATTTGAGGGGGTCCGTTTACAATGCATCACTGTTATATAATTTGATGCGTTTCAACTACAGATAACAGGTCTGTACTATTAGAGCAGTGACCACCACTTGGTAGACCTGAGGTCTTTATCTCATCCACCTATTTGAAGACAGTTTCACATGCATTTGCCTGGATTACCATAAGTTTAAGGCTGCAAAGTCACTCAGCAGAGTTAATAATAGAATAAAAAGGGGTGAGGGCCCTGAGGTGCTTGTGTCTCTTAAAGCATGCCAGATCACTAGAACATAGCAAAACAAAACGGAAGATGGCATCAGTCGGGAGGCTTCTGCCAACTCAGAGGTGAGTTGCCAGGTTACAGACAAAATGCACACAGGCTTTATAATGAATCTCTCAAGATTTTTCCCTCTGGATCCTTCACTCCCTCTCATTCACATACATGTCCATGCACACACGTACACACATGTTCAATCAGTCTTACATTGTTTACTTCAAAAGACTTCAACATATTCTGATTATCCCATTATTTGTTGGGAAAATGTTTAACTTTCTAATGCTTTTGTTTTCCAGTATTACTTCACCATTACGTTCAATCATGAAAACCAGAAGGCTTTGGAGCTACGCACAGAAGATGTCAAGGACTGCGACGAGTGGGTGGCAGCCATCACACAGGCCAGGTAACTCACACATGACCTCCCTCCCTGCCTGACCACACATGCATGTCTACATGTGCATCAGTTAAATTAAGCAACAAAATAAACCTCATTCAAAATAATGAATTCAGTTTTCCATCAATTTTCAAAAATATAAAAAATGTTAAATTTACTGTTTGTTTGCTTTGAAGTGACATTTTTATTTCTGTATCTTTAAATCTATCACCATATATTGAGATACAAGGTTTCCACCTAAAACCATTACATTAGTCAGTAAGAGGGTCGGTAGCCTCTTACAGACGGATATTTGAGGGGTACAGTGAATAGCATATAAAGCAAGCGTCAACTGACCTTCCAGTGACTGTGTGAAGCTGTAGTTAAGCAAAGCATCTCATTGAGTTACAAAGCCAAATTTGATGTTGTCATGTTTTCTATGGAAATGTTAGCCCTGATATTTATCTGTTATGTTTTTACTAAGGTCAACATTGATTATTTTAGTTAAAAGCTGGCTGATGTTCAGTCTGATCATCTAAAACCACTTTCACCCCCTTTTCAATCATGCATTTATAAACATTGACATGTCACAAAAAATGCTTTTGTGTCATCATATTGATCTGTTAATTACGTTGAAAAGGTACATTATTGAAAGTTGAAAGGTTGTGTGCTGCCAACCAGAAGCCTCCAGGACATCAAATTTATGTAAGATAAAAAATTGTGCTCTCTTTAATACTTTGGCATAATTATTCTGAGGGTATGTTCCCCTTAGCCTTCAGAAATCAGCATTATAAGCTCGTGTTCTTGAGATTTTTTAAAAATCTATTTTTATATTTCTATGAGTTTTACAATTTTTTTCTTCTTATAATATCTCGTCACTTGTTTCAGTTTGTCCTTTGTTCTGTTTGAAAAAAGTCGATACAATTGAGTTGAGTTCAGAATTTCCATGCAATGATTGGATTTCCCTGTGAGGCAGGACATGAGTTCCAAAATAATAAAGCTACAGATGTTTTATGTGTTGCGCCATCTACCGGCGCTGCCATTTTTGAAGTGGGCAGTCTTATTTACCTCATATCTTGCCGACATGGACAGCAGCATGAATACTAGACTGACGATGTTAGACGTTATTGATATGGTAATGTTATCTGGAAATCTCAGGGTTATTCATATTAGTGAGACAGGGTGCATTAATGTAAACCATGATTCATCTGACAATCCACATTGGAATATAAAATGTAAATCATAATAAGTTATTAAAGTTGGTAAAGAAAAAGTTTCAAGGCTGTTAGTTTCCTATTTTGCCAGATATTTGGCATAGTTTTGTTATAACTAGTTTAGGCTTCAGTGTATCGTGTAGATCTGATTGTGTTACTTACTGAATGATTTTTATTCTATGGTCACTCCATTGCCCTGATAAGAGCAAATAATTTACATTTCATGCTATCTCCCAAACTATTAATTTACTCTCAGCAACACCGCAGCCCCTTTTTTCTTAGTGTATTAGCATTAACTAGCATAACAAACGTTATCTGTTGTGTCAGGTTAAGCTGGGCGGCAACATGGATATGTACAATTTAGTCTCAAATTGACAATTGTTCACAAAAATTTAGCATCTTTTTTTTGGGGGTTGGGGGGTGGGTAAATCCCAGTGTTTCCTCTGTCATGACAGCATGGCATTTCTCCTCTGCTCTCTGTATGTCCGGTGTTCTGCCCCGATGCGAACACACCGCCATCGGTGGACAAACAGTGTCAACCACTGCCCCCCTCAGTCTCACACATAAAACGGCAATCTTCATGAAGTAAATGTCCCTGATCTTCACATTCACTTTTTACCCCAATTGAAATTTTGTGCTGCTGTTCAAACAGCCAAGAAATGCACAAATCCTTCCACATTTTCCTGACATTGTTAGAAAAATAGTGAGATTGTCATCTGTTCTACTTACACATGTACAGAAATGCCACCTCAGCAATGATGAAGGGTTTACTTCCAGTGTTTGCATGGATTAGCAAATCTCCCATGTAGCCTTATGTAGTTTTTTTACTGATATAAGATCTCAAGCTATGTTTCCAAATCGTTATTGAAAATGTTCACTTTTAGGTATGTTTTGTACATGGTTTTACAAGTTAACATTATTGTGAATTGAAAGTTTAATTTTGGAGCTTTCTTGAAATTCAATATAACTATGAAATAATCCATATAAATATTGTACTATATGATAAGAATGTACAAAGAATAATATATTTTACTTAAAGGAAATTAACAAAAGATGGGTCATGAAAGTATTTTTTGCCTATTTCTTTTCATGTTTCTATTATTTTGTCAACATATTAGATATTTGTGCAATGCCACCCTTGGAGTTTCACTTCTTATATGGCTTAGTGGTAAAGTCTTTTCCACTTATGAAATATACTGTAAATAGACAAGTGCCTTGTGGCTGAAAAAACCTTCATATATCTTGGCAGAAATATAGCTTACAAACGAACATGTCCACCATTCTTAATTTACAATCATATTTATAATTTCCTCCCTGGAATCCCATGAGGTGCACATTGTGCATCTCAAAATTTGAGATCAAAAATCAGTTTAGCTAAATACTTTTTGTGCAATGTGACAACATTAATTAAAAACATGAGGCAAGAGGGGCAAACAAGACTTGACAAAAGTGAAATAAAGAGTTATTCATTGTCATATATGTGTCTGTTAATAATATGAAAAAACAACAACAAACGAAAAGCAGTATTATTGCTGTGCAGCATCTCAGTCAATTAAAACAAATCGCTTCTTTGGGGCAGCACCATGACTCTAAATGTCAGCAGTGTGCATTCATTTGGCAAAAAATCAATTGGTTTGACTCCCTCAAAATTAGATTGATTAGAGGCGCTTGATGTACAAGGACAAGCTTGCCGGTAACTGTAATTGACCACAGGAGATAGTGTACATTTTTATCTTTTTAAATGTTCCTTACCTACCATTTGGCTTTTATTTGACAGTCTTTTTTTTTAAACTATATGTACTGTTCAATCAAATTGAACTGAAATGGTTTTTGAACATTTTTTTCCCCCATCTTGACCTATCCATATTACAATTTATTGCAAGCCTCACAGGGCATGCAGCTAAAATTGCGAAGTGTATAATCTACAGATATTTTTGCTCATGCAGAAGCAGCTTTTACACATGGCGTGCTAAGCCTTTAAGTATTTAAAGAATTGGTTGCATAACTGCACTGCACTCTGTGTGGACGGGAGGTATGTGGTTCAAACATATGCTGACCGAAGGTCTGCTTTTGCTTTGATGAATCTACGAAGAGCTCAAAAAACATGTGTTAATAAGGTCCTTACAAAGCCTGTGCGTGTGTGTCTTTATAGTTACAGGAACCTGGCTACAGAGCATGAGACCCTCATGCAGAAGTATCTCCATCTACTCCAAATAGTGGAGACAGAGAAAACGGTTGCCAAGCAACTTCGACAACAGATAGAGGATGGGGAAATCGAGATTGAGCGGCTAAAATCAGAGGTGACTTGCCTTGTAATTTCATGCTAGTAATACCTGTAAGTGAATGTGTGTTTTCTCTTACTGTACAGTGCTCAGTTGAGAAGGAGAGAACTAAAATTATTGTGAGGCAAAGAAGACAAAGACACAAACTGTTCACAGGTCAAAGGCCATGACCCAGATTACAGACCACAACTTTGGGACTTCATAGTGAGTCTTGTACCTTGCAGTGCCCCCTAGAGACTCTGTACTACAATTCAGCATTTTGTATCCTCATTATTCAGTCTAAACCAGATCAAATGCAGCCCTCTTTAATGTGCTAATGGAGTTTCAATTGAATTCAGTGTTTTCAATATGCATGAGTCAGCTTTTGTTCTACATGATACCAAAGCCTGCACCACAAAATGATGATCTGCTTTTCTCCCTTTTTTAAGGCTAAAGTGTGTACTAGTAATGGACTTTGTTTATCATCAGTGGTCCACTGTAAGTTTTTTTTATTCGTATTATGGGTAGAGTGGTTGTGAATGTAACAGATTTTGATTAAATACAATAAGTGACATTTGGATATGGTGGGTTTGGCTTCTGGATACACCAATTCTTTGAAGCAGCTAATGGACCAAGACAAAGTTGATCAAAAGGTAATTTACATCATTGAATAAAACATTAATAACCATTATGAAATCATGCAGTGGAGTGACAGAACATGAAATCCCCAAGATCTCAAGAAGGATTTTGCAACCCCTGTACAAAAAAGATGGGACACTGTAAAGAAGAAATAAAGAGCCTTTGTAAATATTTCCAGATCGGGTGAAATTTATGTTTGTTAGGAATAATAAAAGGACATTATAGCAAATGTTGAAATTAAGAATGTTTGGTTTGACAAATGTGTAAGTATACAAAGAAAAAACACATTTATCAGGTTGCATTAGGTTGTTAACATCATTGGGCAAAAGAAGGGCATCCCAAAAAGCCTCTGTCTCTCAGAAGAAACAATAAATTGTTTTAGAATAATATTCCTCAAAGTAAAATTACACAAGTATTTTATACTTTTCTATTTTATTATTCATGCATTGCTTTATATTGTATTCTTAATGTCCTCAATTTGTTATTCTTTTGTGGAATACTGTTATTTTGTTATGAGTGTAATGTCTCCTGTCTCTTATTGAAATCAAATGAATAATTATAAAAAATTTGAAATGTGAAATTGCAAAGAATTTAGGGATTTCATCATCTATGGTTCATAATATCATTGTTCCCAACTTTGCATGTAAGGAACAAAGCCAGAAACCATGTAGAAAAGTTTGAATTAAAAAATATTAAATGGAAACAATTTGCTCATCTGTGAAGGCACCACTACACTGAGCAACATTTACAGGTTTTTGGGCAACATTTTTCACCATCTGGATGACATTTTTTCCAGGAAGGACTTCGATTATTTCAGCAAGACTATGCCGAATAACATTCTTTATATATAATATAAATCGAGACTTTGTGCTAAACTGGTCTGCTTCGTGTCACCCATTTAAAACATTTAGCTCATTATGAATTGAAGCAATACAAGCAGAGGCCTTGAACTGTTGAGCATCTGAGCTCTTATATCAAGCAAGCCTGGGAAGACGTTTCACTTTCCACACTACAGATAAATTAATTTTTTGGGTTAACCTTTTTTTGAGAAGTATTGCTGACATTATTTAAAATGACCATGATGTTTCATAAAAGAATTACTAAAATCCCTCACTTCTATTATTTGTTGTTGTAAAAACTACTTTCCATTGTCCAAAAACAACATCTTGTTTAAATTTCTATTTTTGCACCATGTTAAGTCTTTTAGAAATATAGTTTTGGTTTCATGGTGTATGCTTTGTAGTCTTATAGTAATTGTCCTGAATTTCAGATTGCTGGACTTCTGAAGGACAATGAGAAGATTCAGTCAAATCCAGAAGTACCACCAAGTGAGGATGACACAGAGATCAAGAAGATCAAGAAAGTGAGTTTTAGTTGCTGTGCAGTTTTAAAGGGGAAATCCAAGTTCACCGTTTTTAATCAGGGAAAATTAAGTATGCAAATGCAAGGAGGGAGTAAAGGAGGGAAAAGGATCTATGGTTTAGGCAAAGATCTTTTTCAGCAGCTACATAATCTCTACGAACCTGAGGGTTTCATTCTTAATCTTCATCTATTCCGTTTAGTTTGCATTTACTGCAGGAAAGACTTCAACTCATGATGACCACATGCTTCCTCTAAAACTGAACTTTATCCTACTTGAAGCTGTAAAGTTTTATAAAACCAATTATAAAATAACACAAGATAATGAAAAAGTAAATGACTTTGCCTTTTCTCCCCACTCCACAGAGGGTCTCAGTGTCTTTTAGCTGATTTGTTTGGATATCATACTGTTTGATCATGAGTGTTGTTTTCTTTTTTTTTCAGATATAAAAAACATACTTACATATTTGCAATCACATAAAGAGTATAAAAATATTTAATAATAAAGTATTAAGGCAATAAAAATCCTGATATTTTTCTTAGAAGTTTGTGAAGATGAAAACAAACTCAAGGAGTGTGAACTTTTTCAGGTTAATGTCTTTGAATAAATGTTTAAGTTAGCAGGATGTTTAAACCAACATGCTAGCTTATATAGCAACACCATAACACAGCACTGCATGTCTGATTGCCTCAAAAAGACAAAGCAGCGCAAAAACGTATTTTTTTTTTTCATATATTTGTCTGGTGTGAAGTTGTAAACTTGTCTCTGTTTACTTTATTACTAGACATGGACAGTTGAAAACCTAAGGGTGAAAAATCTTTAAGTTACAGTCCGAAAAAACAAAATCCGTGTGTTGAATACTGTGTGAAAAGTGTCATTTGTAACACTTTAGAGTTATTTAAAATGATATCTGTCTTAATTTCACATGATATTAAGACATTTAATATCATTGTTATCATGATAACAATGATATTAATATCCAGAAGTCCAATGATAACCAGGTGACGATATAGTCTAAGAGCTGTATAAACAATATCTACTAAATATTTCCATCACAGGTCCAGAGTTTTCTGCGAGGTTGGATCTGTCGCAGGAAGTGGAAAACCATCATCCAGGACTACATTCGTTCACCCCACGCTGAAAGCATGAGGAAGAGGAATCAAGTGGTGTTTAGCATGCTAGAAGCAGAAGCCGAATATGTCCAGCAACTCCACATCTTGGTCAACAACTTTCTGCGGCCGCTGCGCATGGCAGCCAGTTCCAAGAAACCCCCCATCACCCATGATGATGTCAGCAGCATCTTCCTTAACAGGTGGCTGGTGGTCAGACTGGTTGTGAAAGTGATGTGACTGCTGACAGTTATGAGCAAGAGACAGAAGAACAGTCTCTCATGACCAACATGTTGCTTGTTTGTTTTATCAGTGAGACCATCATGTTCCTCCACCAGATCTTCTACCAGGGCCTGAAAGCCAGGATAGCCAGCTGGCCGACACTGGTGCTGGGTAAGAGGCACGGACACCGTCAGTCACCCACATAAATGTTTTTAGTTTGTTAAAGGGTCAGATCACAACACCAAGACACAGAAAAAAAAATTTCAACTCAAATATTTTTGGAATTACTTTTTTCATTTATGTATGTATTTAATTGAACTGAACTTGAATTGAAATACTTTTTAAAATCACTGTACAAATCAAGTGCAGCATTCAGATCAGTACAAAAACAAATCTCTGCTTTCCAAATGTGGATATTTGTAAACAGTTGTGAAAATACAGAGGACCTGACTTTACAATCATAACTTATTTATGCTTCTACTGGACATCTGTTTATACTTTCATAATTGTTAATCATTACAATTGCCTTCTCTCTTTTCAGCCGACCTGTTTGACATCTTACTGCCCATGCTTAACATTTACCAAGAGTTTGTGAGGAATCACCAGTACAGCCTGCAGATCCTGGCTCACTGCAAACAGAACCGAGACTTTGACAAGCTTCTGAAGCAGTATGAGGCCAAGCCAGACTGTGAGGAGAGGACGCTGGAAACCTTCCTCACTTACCCCATGTTTCAGGTAAGATTCCAGGACTAGAATGTAAATGACTGCAGCAATTTTTACACAATCCACATACAGTTTTAAAATATTTAGCAGCATGTATTGTGCATGTTAAGCAGTGCAAAATTATAAACAGCTCAGGTATTATTGTTCCAGTTGTGCAGTGATAAATTGAAATCTCATGAAATGATCACATTTACTTTGCAAAAGTGCTGACCTAAATAAATCAACCTTTTTCTTTTACCTTTAGACTTACTTCAACGTTCATGTTGCTTTCATGTTGCTGTGTGTGTAACTTTACAATTTGCCACAGTTAAACTAGGCAACATTGTACAGTAGTGAAATGCCTCATACCTGTGTTTTGTTTCATGCCTATCTGAGTTTGGTTTAGTTTAACACAAGTTACAACATATTTTCTTCACTTGACGTGGCAAGAGCAGTCCAACACTAATATCAGATGAGGTTTTAAAAGCTGAGGTGAAAGCATGGAGGTACAGACAGCTAACAAATAAAGAGACACTCTCTGACCCAACAGTGAGGGAATTCAGTGGCTCTTCTAAACTGTGGGGGGCAGTTTGTTGACAGGATTTGGCTCCACATGTACCTTTAGAAGGAAGGGTCATTACAGGTCAATGCAAAGTTGTTCTGATCTGGATCCTGATGGGAACAGTCTCCTCCAGGAAAACAATGTTCCAAAGGTCACAAGGTTTTCCTGAATGGTTTGATAACTTTAAAAAAAGTGGAAATCATCTGCTTTGGCTTTTATACTCATTAAATTTTAACCCAACTAAACACTTGTTGTAGTGTTTGGAGCAATCTGTTATGCAATATTCTCCACCATCTTTATCAAAACACCAAATGATGGAACATATTGTGGAGGAGTGGTGATGCATACTTCCAAACAGAGTTCCAGAGAATTGTACAAATCAATGCCGAGGTGCACTGGTCTGGGAGTATTATGGCAACTTAACCCCTTGCTCACTTGATGTCTATTGTTTTGTTGTAATTTTCTTTCATTTAAATTTTGATAGAAAGGATTAGTTTGAAGTGAATTATTAGCTTTGCCACAGTAAATGACACATTCAACACAAAAAGATTTAAAATCAAACTCATTTCAAGCATATGTTTCTTTCTTTCAGATCCCTCGTTACATCCTGACATTGCATGAGTTGCTGGCTCACACTCCCCATGAGCATGTGGAGAGAAATAGTTTGGACTATGCCAAGTCAAAATTGGAAGAACTTTCCAGGTAAAGCTACCTGTGTACATCTCTCTTTATTGATATCTGCAAGTTAAATAACTAAGATGGTTTTTATTAAAAGGCCAAAGCCCTACCTACATTTGATTTCTTCTTAATTGAAGCATGAATGTATATCACACAGATATTTCTGTCAGACTCCTATAGTCACACATGGGTGAGGAAATCCAAGATGATACAAAAGAGCATTTAGTTTTGAATTGAGATACCTGAGCTGATGTGCATTCGTTGGCCTTTCAGAATCATGCACGATGAGGTGAGCGAGACAGAGAACATCAGGAAGAACCTCGCCATTGAGCGCATGATTGTGGAGGGTTGTGAAGTGCTACTTGACACCAGCCAAACGTTCGTTAGACAAGGTAAGAGAAGTTTGTTTTTTTGTTCCACTACTGCGCTGACCCTGATTATTCAATAACACTTATGAAACTGAAAATAACACCAACCTCTCTAAAAAATGTGTTTATTGTGCAACTGAACAAAATCATTAATGACCAACAGACAAATGAATGCTTTACATATTAATTTCAACCTCATACAATCAAACTTTGAATGTTTACATGTTAATGTCGCTTATTTTTTAAAGACTTTGTAAGCTATTTAAGTTTTGAGAATAAGTTAAGCAGTTGCATTAATTTTTTCATGTTAAAACACGTGTGTTTCCACAGGATCTCTGATCCAGGTGCCAATGAGTGAGAAAGGGAAGATCACCAGAGGCCGACTTGGCTCTCTGTCTCTGAAGAAGGAAGGCGAGAGACAGTGTTTCCTCTTCTCTAAACATCTCATCATCTGTACTCGAGGGTCCGGAGGGAAACTTCACATCACTAAGGTACAGCAGGATGTACCTTTGTGATGATATCGTAATTACATAGATAGCAGTTCTATTCTTTGGAATTTTAAATGACTATTTCTGTGAGTGTATGACGCATTTAGTAAAGGCTAATATTTGCTCACACCAGTAATTCAGTTAAGGTACTGTACTGATGATTGTCAAGCACCAATAATTTGCCTAGTGTCCATATTTGATTCAAAGTGTCCATGTTCAACCTGTGTAATCACAACCTTTAGATTTTATGACCTTAACAGTATCCAGAAAGGGTTATGGCATACCTTAATATTTCTATTGGCCGATAACGTGCTGTAACCTCTCAACCTTGTCACAGAATGGAGTTGTGTCTCTCATAGACTGCACCCTGATGGAGGAACCAGAGGGAACAGACGATGAATGTAAGTTACTCTTTGCATCACATCCATACGTTTGTAAATATACACACCAAAAATCTTAATTTGTACTACATGTTGTCATGAAATCACTAAGCATTGCAGCATTTCTATGATTGTACCATTCATGCCATACATAATGAGTTAGCATCACCTTTTTCAGGAGAAACTTGCAAAAGAAAAAACTGCTTGAAAGAGAAAAAAACCCCACTACATTGAAAATGTGAATTATATGGTGTGTTCCTTTATTTTATGATGAGTGAGGCAGTGTCTTTGATCGCATTGGAAGTGAAGACTGAAAATCAAGACAATGGCGGTTTTCTTGAAGCAAGCCATTGTTTCTTGAGTCACCACCACAACATTAAATCAAAACAAGTGCAGGCCTAATTGTTGGTTGATTGATGATTGCTGCATGGGATTTTATAAAATAAGTACAATGGATCATTGTGTGTATTAGTGCTGCGATTTCATCATGCACCTTTTCATTAAGTGGCAGCAGATGGAAAACACTGCTGTTTAGTTGTCAAGCTGTTTCAGCATAACTAGTTACATGGTATTTGGATTGTTGTTCCACGTTTGTAATACCTTGTAATGTTTTCTTTTTTCTCGTAAAATCAGGGAAAATGGGTGTAAAAAACTTAAACTGAATTTCTTTATTTTGATACATGTCATCAGTTATTATGTAAATCTCATTGGCGCTCTGAGTGACATTAAGAATTATTCAATTTGTGCATTGCAGCCAAAGGGGAGCGGAGCGGCCAGGACACTGAGCACCTGGACTTTAAAGTCATTGTGGAGCCCAAAGACAGCCAGCCTTACACTGTTATCCTTGTGGCTTCGTCCCGACAGGAAAAGTCAGCATGGACAAGTGATATCAGCCAGGTATGTCTCACCACCTGTGTGCGTTCATAAAAATAAAAAGGCCAAAGAGTGAAGTTTTTTTTTTTTTTTAAATGGATTGTTTTTCTTAAACTGCTAATTTAATTAGTATTGTATGTCGATTTATGGTTAGATGCTGTTAAAGTGAGAGTCAAATATTGGACAGCAATCATGGAAAAAAGGCAACAATTAATGCAGTTTATCAAATGTATGATGAGCTTTTGGTCCAAGATGTAGTCATTAAGAGGACCAGAAGAGAAAAAGCCTCATGTCATTTGGTTGAGAAGAAAGGTTTGACGCTTGTAGTATCAACAGGTCGGACTACCTTCTTGCATAGATACACTCTTTTTCTGCCAATTTCCCTGCCTTACAGTGCATTGACAACATCCGCTGCAATGGTCTGATGATGAATGCATTCGAGGAAAACAGTAAAGTCACCGTGCCACAGATGATTAAGTAAGACTTGGGCGCCACGCAACAATGCACATACATTATACATGCACAGTCAGGGACTGGCATTAGTGTTACATAAAAATGTGGCAAATGCATGAAGAATTTATGAACATAGAGTACGGAAACTCACACCTTTGTGCTTCTATCCTTGGGAGGAGCCTCTGTGACATAGATACATAGTCCCTTGTCGGAAAAATTGTCCATCACAATTAAATGCCTTGGTAATAAAGTAATGTGGTAAACCACAAGCCAGTATCAGGCCTTGTTGAATTACTCCTCTCTGATACTTTACTCTCCGTGGGGAAACAAACAGCTACCATATCAATGTTAAAGCCTTCACCACTGACTCACACATGACCATTATTGTACTTACTGGAATTTAGAAGTATTACTACTGGGACCTAAATTCATGTAAGTAACTTTCCCACCCTTGCTTGAACACCCATTACAGGTCCGACACCAGCTTGTATTGTGATGATATTGACATTCGCTTCAGCAAGATGATGAACTCGTGCAAGGTGCTGCAGATCCGCTACGCCAGCGTGGAGCGCTTACTGGAGAGGTTGACTGACTTGCGCTTCCTCTCCATTGACTTCCTGAACACCTTCCTCCACTCATACCGTGTCTTCACCAGCGCCGATGTAGTGCTTGACAAACTCATCACCATCTACAAGAGGCCAATCAGTGCCATCCCTGCACGGTAAGTGGGATGACTCAAAACGGGATTTGATGAGTTCCCTGGAATAAGCAACAAGCCATACTTTATATGTTAGAAACCATTACAAAGTATTTGTGTTTGTGTGTGTACCATCAGTTTTAAACATACACTCCATATTGATAGTGGACATAATATCACCAGCATGCTGACCATATACGACTCTTCATTGGTTGCATGTGCATCTGTGTCTTTGTTTCCCTGTTAAAATCTGACGACAAAATAGCACAGTGAACTGCTCTAACCCAGTATAAGCTAAGATGGGCAAGAACCTATTGCTGTCCTGTTCCACACAAGTTAATTATTAATGTGTGCTCATCTGCAGTTTATATACAGTCAGACTCCACTCTGACTGAGAAAAATAGAACATTATCACATCCCCTGAGAGCCAGCCATGGCACTGACTATCACCCAAAGCAGTCACCCAACTATTAGGTAATATATAAGTTTAAGCATTTAGCATTTAGGTGAGTTCACATCCCTTCAGTTTCCATGAATGGTAGAAGTTAGATAAAAAGACCAGAACTGTAAACATGTTTATTTCTGCTGTTAACACAGGTTTGTAAGGGGATTAACACAACCAGTACGAAATGACCACACTTCATGTTGACCAGTATTTTATAATATGGATTGCTGTCTATTTGGATCATTGGGAAGTCTGTAGTTATTGACTCCAATTCCTGAAAGACAAACATTTGGGTAAATGTGCTTATTCAACTTCTTGCTAAATGTTAAATGAAGAATAGAATGTAATGTAAGACCTCTACAAACTCTGTATGTATTGAACAAACAAACTATAATATATCTATGAGCCAACAGAGATACTAATGGTCTCTTGGTCTATGTTTTATAACTTTATGCTAAGCAAAGCCAAGTGTAAGCACTTGAATGGAAGGAAATGGACTTTCTTCCTTGGTTTTTGCGGACATTTCTCCTCTCTTCTGAAAGGCTTCTGAAGCCTCTCGGATAAAAGGGTGTATTTAAGCATTTAGGATTACCATGACCATGATGACTGAGAATCTATTCTACACCAATATAAGCTATGCTCGCAGATATGAACGGTCTCATTACTTTTATCTGATCCTAAACAATAAAGTAAAAAAGCATGCCACTGTGACCACCAGCCAGCAATCTGATATAATTTGACTTTTAAACCAGCATGGGATGACTGGACAATTTTTTCGGCCAGTTAATGCAGTCCGATCTTTATTTTTTCAGGCAAAGAAACTGTATACTTATTCAGAAACTAAGCACTTTCAATTTGCAAGTGTGGCATCAACCATGCTCACATTTTGAACTAAAACACAGAATAAGCATTTAAAGTTGCTTGTTTTGTTTAGTAGCGTTTAGATTTCTAAATCAAAACTGTTGCCCTTAACTAAGTCTTTTTTATGCGATGTGTTTATGATTTCTGTTAGCATTTAGGTAGACAGCTTTAGACACCAGTGCTGCAATGATTGGCTACATTAAACTCTTACAAGTGCCTCTAGGTTGATCCCTGCAACTTGTGATAACTGACACAGGAAGAAAGTTTGAGAGTTCTACACATTTTCTTCTGAGGATGCAACAGCAGTGCTGTAATGGTGCAGTGAAGAGGTGGGACTTCCCCAGTGTCTGAATTAGTCTTTGCTCTCACGTGGACTGTCTGCAAGCAGCCCATCATGCTATCACATCCAGGTGAGAAGGGACTGGAGAGGAGGCAGAGAGAGGTCACACCAGCACGTCTTCTGTCCGGTTAATTGGGTCCCGAGTCCACCCACCTCTCTATAACTCCTCCTCCTCTTTCTCATTTTTTGCTTTACCCTTTTACATTCTCTCGCTTTTATTTTTCTTTCCACAAGTCTGACCATCCCTCTCTCCGCTGCGCTGTCACCATGGCAACCCTGTACTCTGCTGCAGGACCCCACCCTCTCCCCCTCTCTCCTGTCTTCTCCCTCTCTCCCCCATCATCTGCAGCAGCTCCACTGTATTAAATATTGATGGTAGTGTTTTGCACCCTGCTCTCTTCTCCTCCTTCCTCCTTTTTGTCTCCTTTTCATTTAGCTCACTTTTCTGACTTAACTTGTACCTCTCATGACTATTTTGCTTTTCTTATTTTCTGTTTGCCTCATCCTCACCTTTCCGTTCTCCTCCTATCCTCTCCCATTCCACTCTTCCCCTATTCTCATCTCTTTGCATTACTCTTTTGTGAATTTTGGGAAGGAGACACAACATGGCTGCAGCGAGCACCATATAGGGTTGGAGGCTTCCCATTCGCCCACTCTCAGCCAGCAGCTTTCGCTGTGGTGGAATCCATATCCACTATGTTGCTCTTCTCTTGTGCCCTCCCTCTCTGTATCAATGTACCGCCCCTGCATTTTTTCTTTTTTTTTTACATTGTACCTCTGTCTCCTTCTCCCACTTTCCCTCTCTGTTTCTATTCGGCCCCCTTGTCTCTCTGCTTCTCTCTCCCATGTCTCTGTGGGCCTCCCCTGGGCTGGTTGCTGTTGGCAGCACCCGTGCCTCCCACACTGTCACTTGACATGCTATTTATAGGCCTTCAGAGGGGGTGGCTCTCAGTGCAAGGAGGATGCTGTCTTAAACAATGTAGCTTAAATAAAAGAGGCAGGAGCTCCTGAGGAACCCTGCAGTTAATGTGTTTCCTCTCTGCTTCTGACACCAAGTGCACCATATACCCGCCACCCCCCCCATTATAACCATCTCGCCTTTTTACACTCTGCCCTATTCAGATCACATTGTTTCCAACTCAGAATGAAAAATAAAAGAAAGTTGCATTTTAGTTATGAGAGATGTTCCACCTACAGTTCATCCTTCAGTCTCTTTCTTTTCTCCTTCACTCTCCCCTCTCCTGCAGCTCTTTGGAGCTTTTCTTTGCCAGCAGCCAGAACAACAAACTCCTCTACGGCGAGCCACCCACGTCGCCACGTGCCAGTCGCAAGTTCTCCTCCCCTCCTCCTCTCTCCATCACCAAGACCTCCTCTCCAAACCGCCGCCGTAAACTTTCGCTCAACATTCCCATCATCACAGGGGGCAAAGCCCTGGATCTGGCTGCACTTAGCTGCTCTCCCAATGGCTATGCAAGCATGCACTCCACCATGTCACCCTTCAGTAAGACCACACTTGACATCAACAAGCTCTACGTGTCAAGTACCATGGCCAGCAAAATCTCTGATGAGGGAGAGCCCAAAGCCGAAAGCAAGGCTGAGGAGTCTGTCCTCAGCAAGCAAGGTCAGGGATTCTGAGATTTTGTCAAATTTCACTGTTACATGATGCACAGATCTTTTATGTATAATCAGTGCTCCAACAAGCTTTTATAGTGTGACTCGTGTATACGTGTAAAGGTAAAGGTATATTTGAGTATATAAAAGAAAAAAAAACCTAACTTTTTTTCATTACCCACCTAAATATAAATACCAAGAGTCTCAAATTGGAAACATGGTTGTAAATGATCAAATTAAGTCAAAAGTAAAACAAAAGTGCAACGGTCACAGTTTTTTCCTGACCTCTCCAGCTATCTTCGTCACTATACTGAAGCCTTTACATTTCTTACTCTTCTTTTTCATTTTTCTTTCTCCTAACTGTTTAATGCTATTTCTGTCCAGATCTGTCTGTCAGAGAGGAATGTGATGAAGTTCCAAGTCAGAGTGATGAGGTCGAAGCGGAAACGTCCTCCCCAAAGTCGCCATCAACACCCAAGAATGTCAAATCCAAAAACTCTGGTACAGTAGCACTCTGCCTCTCCAATGATGTGCTGAGACCCTGTCTGAGCTGTTTACACTGTTCCATGTCAACAGCCTGTTTATGAAGTATTTTGATCTGCTAATGAATCCTGGCCCACCAGCACAAATGGGTTTGCAAGGATGCAAGAACCAGCCAAACTAGTTAGTGCTACAGACATGTCATAATTGACTGCAGGGTGCGTTGGTAACTCTAGTAATAATAATGAAAAAATAATAAACAGTCTCACTATATATAATATTACATCAACATTGACCACTTGAATGGAAAAAAATTCTATTGGCAGATAACTTGAATTTGCTTTTTAGGAAACCAGGTATTATTAAATTGGCTAATATGCATATTCAATGGTTAGATAAATGAAACAAAATTAAAATAAAAAGAACAAATGTTCAGAGACCAGCAGCAGAATTAAAATCATGACATATTTTTACTTTTTAGTTAAACTGGCCAAACACAGGTGTTTGTCCTGAAGTCATGGTGCGATTTTTACATGTCTTTAAAAAGAATTGAGCTACAACACAGACCCTTTAAGCCCCTGAGAGGATGCAATGGAGATACTGAGAAAATGTTCTGTCAGCTGTAGTTAACGCTTGATGTTTACATGCACATGTAACTTTTTAGAGGAATGAAACAGTTTAAAAATGCCAAGTTTAGACTGAAACCAAATTTTAGCTCAACAACAGAGGTATTTTTACTATCCAGTCATGCCATACGACTAAAACGATGAACACTGTGCACTCAAATTGATAAAAGTAAATAAATATAGCCACAGCAGACTTATTGCAAAGTTTTTTTTCAGAGAATGATGAACACAGCTACAGCCAAATAAGGGCTTGGTAACAACCACCCACAGCATCCTGGCCCTCCCCGTACCGCATGGAGAGGGAGCATCCACCCCGTAGGTAGTCAAGCACAATTCATCCCCAGTGTGTTCTCTTCCCACGTTGCTGGATACAAGGGAAGCCAGTGCCTTGTGTGAGTAGGTGGAAGGAAACCTTGTACCTTAGCAACCATGTGCGTGTTTTCTGTGCTGCCCCCGGCTGAACGGAGGAAGGCAGGGAGGGAAGAAGGCAGTAAAGGAGGGAGGCAGGAACAGTATAGAGTACACTGTCACTGCCATGAGCTGCAGGACATACTGTGCTGGCTCCATTTTAGCTCTCTGTTTCCCTCTAATGGTCAACAACTTAGTTTGATTGTATTCATGTTGCTGTATCTCTACAGCACTTCACAGAGGGAATCAAATCATTTCTAGTCATTCTGACATTTTCTATTTGTTACCTAATCCTGATAGGAGGCTCAGAAAGAAGCACTAAAAAGGGTCAGACATAATAAAATTGTGTGTCCTTTAACGTTCTTTCTTTTTGCTGTGTGATGAAACATTTAAATCTATTATTTTGGCTCTTTTCTCCAGAATTTTCCCTGTTTTCCTTCAACAATGGTATGGTGGTGTCATCTTGCCGGGAGCTGGACAACAACCGCAGTGCCCTTTCTGCTGCCTCGGCCTTTGCCATTGCCACAGCTGGTGCCAACGAAGGCACGCCAACCAAGGAGAAGTACCGTCGCATGTCCCTCGCCAGCACAGGTCAGTCACCTCAGAAGCTGGTATCTCTGTTTAATAATTAGGGATGTTTTTTCTCAACTGATCTGAAAGAATTGAAAGTAACCTGTCATCATCTGGTTATAAAGGCTCAATTAAAAATGTGAGATATCAATGAAAAAATAATTATTGATATGAGGAAAAAAAGCAATTTGGATTTGGACAAAAATCACCTGACTTTACTGGCCCAAAAAGGTTTAGCAGTTTTGTGTCTTATGGCCATTAGAGGGCCCCCACATCGAAGCATACATTTGAACAGATTCATATTCATTTTTATAAACAAAGTAAACATTCATATATATATATATATGTATATATATATATATATCTATGTATATATATAT
>JBBBVU010000001.1:25768414-25779584 GCA_037177055.1 Atherinosoma microstoma | reverse complement strand
TATATCTTGTTTCTCACCTGTTGATCAGCTGTAGACGGTATTTAGCTGTATGTGGACAGAAAGTATATCCCTATAAACTATAAAATTCATCCATCTGCTTCTGTCACATAATCAATAAAAACCAGCAGCGATACTTTGCCATTGGAAGCCATGCATGCCAATGCCATCAAACTGCCTCCAATATGTTTTAGAAAAGGCATGGTGTGTTTTGGGTCATGAGCCATTTCATGCCCTTTCCATACCTTCTTCTTCCCATAAGGGGTGGGCGTATCAATACCCTGGAGTTGATACTTCAATATCAGCCAGTCAAAATATTATCGAGTTACTACTCTGCTGATACAAAACACGCTATTAGTTTTCACTTCTGAGAGTTTTAGCCAATAAAATTGCATGCAAAGCCACAGTGTGTGTGTCATATGATCATGTTAGCCTATCAGATGTCATGATGTCACAATAATGCTGCTACTATTAGTGATGATGAGATTTCATTTTGATATTATATACTGGTTTAATGCAAGTTGCACATTATGTTTTATTATATTATAATAGTACTATTACATATTAGACTTTTTATTTTCCATTTAATGAATGTGAATGATCTTCTATTACAGTAATCTACATTTGAATTATTTTATCATCTTAACAAGATTTATTTATATCTTGCTTTCGTTTAATTTACTCATCAGTGTGATTAATTATTGTTTTAAAAGGATTTCTTTCAAGTGTTTATGTTATGGAGTTTTATTTATATTTCATGCTACCCTTGCAATAAATATATTAATGCACACTGTCCCATCAGGATTTTCCTTTAAGAAGCAAAAAAGCATTGATATTGGTATTGGTATCAGTATCAATAAAAAAGTATTAATATATATAATTAATTTTTATCATTCTTTTAAAACTTCACATTCAAAAATATTTTAGATCTTTATGTTATAATTATATTATCATTTTATTTATATTTTACACATTTACACACGTATTGCAACTTCAAGATCACAATGAATCTACAAAATCACAAAACATTTAATCCCAGCTATCTGGAAAAAAAACTGTTTTTCACATCATGATCAGGGTAACTTTTCAAGATCTCAAAGTTGTTTTAAATGTACATGTGTGTACATTTCCACATGTGTGAAGTAATCCTGACCACCTGAACTGACTCACTTCATCATACAAAGACAAGTCAGATCTATACAGTAGGAAAGAAATAAAAGTTGTAACAAATCTTCCCCTTGCTTTTGAAATGTTTTATACTAGACAAAAAAAAATCCAACTTCAGGTGGACAAATTAGGAATGAGTCATTTTCACATTTACCAAATTCATCCCACGGGCCAGATTGAACCATCTGGCAGGCCAGTTTTGCCCCCCGGGCCTTATGTTTGACATCCCTGACCTATATGCATATTAACTGTAGTGCATAGATGAGAATGATTGACTAATTTGATTTACCCTATTGAAGGGACAGGAAAGTTAATCTCCTTATACTTGGTTGAAAAGCTACATGTTTTACAGATTTTTGCTCAGTGTTATATTTTTTGCATTATTCTAAGTAAAGTAACATTATTTGTTGCTAAAATTGCTACATGAATGCAGCACATGCCAATTTAGTCTCAAAGCTTAACGTTTAATCAGAGTCAGTTATTTTAATGCTAACATCTGTTTTGGATAAAAAGCATATTCTTTCACAGAGAGGAGATATTGTTTCGTATTATTTTCTTTACTGCTACGCCATGCCACTAAGTCGTGTTGTAAGAATGGGTTAGAGCAGGGATCCTCAATCCTGATTCCTTGAGGGCCGGTGTCCTGCTGGTTTTTGAACACTTAACTGGATGTTCCTGTTGAACACATTTTGGACCCATCAAACTGTACTGAAAATGAAATTCCAGGGACTGCTGCCACAGCAGCCTCCCACTGCATGCAGCATCCAAGTCTGCCATGTCAGCTGGCAGCATTCATAAACACTGCCACTGATCTAGCACACTGATGTACTGGGCTGATCAGCGATAAATGACACAAACAGCCATATGCACTCACTCATTCATAGGGTCTTTTTTTAACTCTTGAACTGACTGCTCTACAGTAACATTTTCAGTGACTATAATAGATATTATTTTATAAATTTGTCTAAGTTGATCTGCTTGAGCAATCTCTACCTCTTGGTTTGGGTTATACCCGAAGTAAGTGTTTGTTATTCCATTCCCATTTCAGGTTTTGACTATTTAACAACTGTAACTACATCATTACCTGTTATCTCAACCATTTGTTAGAAAATTTTTATTATTGTCATTATTGTCTGAAGAAAGACTCCAGCTGAGATTTCAAGCAATGGTGCCACCACACCACCATGCAGTCCCATGTAAATGATCATTAACCCTAGAACACTAACTTTGTGTACTCTAGCCATTCAAAACCAATGTAGCATGGGTGAAATATACCCACCTTTAGTGTTCTAGGGTTAAATAGGAAAAAAAGACATGAACGCTAAATCCATTTCATATTGTGTATCAAAAGGAATTATTTTTCTTTTCTTTTTTAGTAGTGTGGGAACAATATTAACAACACTGAGATTATGAAAATCAGTCAGCAGAAGATCAGCACTGGCTTCCACTAGAAAGTCTCTACATTGACAGCTTTGACCTTTAAAATATATAGATGCTGCATTGACTTCCTCAGCCTCAACACCTTTACTCAGAAGCAAGACAGGCCTTTAACCTAACTAAACTGACTAAGAGTTTCATTTTTACAAGATTAAAACAACCCACAAATCTTACATTTCACTGTAACCATATACAAAGGTACATCAGTAACCATATAGTTAAGCTATAGTCAACAACAGATGCTCAAGAAAGGGTTGATCGATGCTCTGTTAAATAAGAAATGCATAGGATACATGAACAATAAAATATTGTTATTGGAGAAGTAAAATCAGCAGATTATTAAGAGAAGATTTGGTTTATTTTCACTGGTAATTGTAGAATGGTATCAATGGAGAAATGCATGTACTTCAAATGCTTTTTTTCTTGCATGGAACAATGCCTGGAAGCTGCACAGACCATATCTAGAAATATATATTTTCCCCCACAACTTTTCCAGACTAAAAATATGCTGTTGTACCATGCTGTACATTATTTTAACTCTGCATCTCTTTATACTAGGGTGGCTATATTAAATCTGAATGCAATACTATTTTGTTTTACTTATTATAAAGTTAACACATGAAGTGTAGTACAAAGAGACGACAAACAACAACAAAACAACATACGGTGGTCTAGCAGTATTGCTAACCTATAAATACAATAAGATAACATATCAATGAGCATATCAGATTACTTCAGTACTTTTATTACAGTATCATCTGGTTTGAACAGTTACTATCATTTACATGACAGGGGTTGCAGGCACCTAGTTTGGTAGAAGTAGGCTATCCAGTGATTAACGCTGTGACAGCTTCTGAGTCTGAGTTGAGCCAGTCATGTGGTAAAGCGTTTGACGGTGGGAAGAGGTATTACCAAGACAAAGGAAGCATGGATCTTTTAGAACTAAGTTATTAGTAAAAAAAAAAGAAAAAAGAAAAAAGAATTAGAAGAATAAAAAAAGAGTTTATAATGAAATCATCATTTGCTTCAGGCTGTTGTGGCCTGCAAAATTCAACAGTGTCCATTGGAATCACTTAACAAAAAAGGACACTGTGGTAGGCTTATAAAGGAGTTGCTTAAAGCAGCTGAACAGAATCATAATGTATTCAATTCAACTCGATCTTTATTACATTACAGAGTCAAGGTCCAAGATGATTAAAAAAAATAGAAAATAAAAAACGCATGTACAATATGTCCTGGTCCTGAACGAAGACATCTTCACTCCATCTGTAGGCTACATGCACTGTATACACTAAACTTGCGTATAGTCGAAGAAGATGTTTCCGGAATTCATTTTATTGAGCAGTTATCGACTGAACTTAAATGAAGGCCACACATAAACATTATTTTGTCAGATTAACCTTTTTTTAAGTTCGTCTGCACACCGACTCTGATTTGCTTGTTCCACTCATGTGTGGCGTTCTCGCCAAACAAACGTCGAATTTGAGTTGGTCACCCGGCTGACCGCCCCTTTTAAATAGGGTGAAAACTCCGCCCACCCGGCTTGCCGGTTGTTCATGTAGGTGGTAAACGGAGCGAACCCACTGGGGCATCTCTGCTGCCACGACTTGAGGGCCACTTTGAGCCCTTAGCTTCTGGTTATGGAAGGAAATTACTTGATTCTAACCAGTGACGCTCTACCGGGGTAAACCGGGTAAACCATAGAACAACCCCTTTATGCCGATGACGTTTTGATACTAACCAATAAGCAAGAAGAATTCTGTTTCGTAACACGGATGGGAGGGGCTTGTTACAAAACATTTCTTCCATGTGGCGCCAATTATTCTCCTTCAATTACGAGTATCAATAGTTGGCAAGTTTGAGGAGCTCGTGCGTCGGCTAAGCTAGTCTCTAGAAGATACAGATACATTCCGTCACAAGTTGACTGAAATGGCAACTCAACGACCCAAACGTAAAACTGTTGTTAAGGTACAGTAACTATCGGTGTTGTGTTGGATAATGTTTCGTTTCTTATCGCTCTCAAAGCCTCCGGCGCCGAGTGTGGGCACTAAACTGGAGATGATGTAACCGATGCAGGAGCAATATTTGTAATAGTGCAAGTATATTAAACTTGGAATTCTTTGGAAAAGCTGTATGTTTGGCTTAGTTTCTGTAAAGTTGTTAATTGTTAACTGTGCACACCTGGCAGGACATGACTCCCGAGGTAACAGTCCGACGATCATCTCGGAGCGTCCTGACACCGAAACGTCTCCGGTACTCTCCAGATACAACAAATGAAACTGCCATAAAGAAACGGGTGAGGGGAGTCTACAAATTCTATGATGATGGACAACAGGCTGTTTTTAGCTGGTGCTTTATTAATCTGCCCTCACGTCTTGTTAGAAAACAAAAGTCTACAAAGAAGAAAGTAGCCAGATGAAAAGACCAAAAGATGAGGAGGATGTTGAAAATAGTGACGTGGAACGTGCATCTGTAAGTAAAAAATATACTGCAAGGACAAAACTGTGTGGAATTCTGTACACTTATTTTTCTTGACACCAAGTTTTGGAAGTTGAATATATATGTGTGATTGCATAACAGGATGGCTGTGGAGGACTTTCTGCCTACGAACTGGAGCGCCTGGAGAACATCAGACAAAACCAAGCTTTTCTCTCCTCTATCAACTTACTACAGGTAGGCGACAGGGTGGCTGTTACACCAAATCTAAGCGAGTAGTCATTATATACATTACTTAAATTCACATTTATTGACCTGGCTTCAGCAGAGGGGACGGATGGATGTATGGTCTTATTGATTTAAATATTTTAGATCATGTGGGTTAGTTACATGTAGATGCTTGTTCGGCTTACTATGAATATCCTGTGATCAGTTTTATGCACTGAATAAACATTTAGGATTATTACTTGTTTTCTTTATCAAAAGGCAACTGAGGAGTTGAAGCAGTTGACAAGACCGAAGCCTTCACAGAGGGGTCTGAGGTACAGTCTGCTACCAAACTGTTGCTACTCATCTCTGAGCTCACTTATCAGCAATTTGTAAATGGACAAATTTCAGTAATGCAAAAAAAGAAATCTTCAACAACATCATTATGATTTCCTTTTAGGGATGAATTTTATTTTCTTATTTAAATGTCAATCAAATATTCACCATTTATGTTTGCAGGCCACAGGCTGCTGTAAAGGAAGTGATGCCAGCTCGCAAATCCTTACGCCTCCAAAATAAAGAGGCAGAGGTGTTGACACTTCCTCCTGAACCCAAGGGGACAGTCGTCTATGAAAGGGTACTAGTAATGCCTATATATGTGTAATGCCCCAGCTTTTTGCAGTTCCACCACTTCTGTGTTGTTCTCTTTCGCATCATTTTGGTTATTGTCTTGCTTTAAAGTCTGCACTTGAAAAGAAGCCTGCTGGTGCTCTGCTCATGGATCCAATCAACATGGAAGAAGGCTTCAAGCTGCCTTCAAAACTCCTCGAACTCTGCTCTGAGGTAGGAGTTACCCATATGTGTTTCGAAACAAGACTGTTCGCATTGGGTGTTTTTAATTTTCCTGGGTAATCTGATCACTATTGGCAAGCACTAAAAACCTGTGACACCTGCCGTTGCAATCCATCTCCATGTGCATCTTGGAATGACCACTTGTGATTGAATCCCAGTCACCCATTTTGTGTGTAAATAAGCACATATGAGTCCTGTATTGTTATGTTCTTAAACAAATCAAGCTGGCTTTGCAATCAGTGACTTGGGTAAACGCACAAGGTGGGCCTGTTTTGGCACTGTTGCTACCTTTCTTGCTGGATCTGAGACGTATAAGAGGCACATCAACATCAACAACCACAACTGAAACAAAGTGCTTCACATCACGGAATGCTGAAAATTATGAGAAGCTTAAAAATGATTGGGGAAAAAAGAGACATGATGCACAACAAATGGACATCAGTTCAAACAGGCATTTCTGTGTGGAGTTTGCATGTTCTCACTGCACTTCATCTTCTTCCCACAGTCCAAAGACGTGCATGTTAGGTCAATTGGTCACTCTAAATAGACCCTAGAAGTAGGCGTGAGTGGTTGTTTGTCTCTCTGTGATTGTCCTGCAATAGACTGGCAGTCTGTCCAGGTTGTGCCGGTTGCCTGCTAATTGCTGGGATACGCTCCAGCAACCCTGCACTGGCATAACAAAGTATAGAAAATGGATAGATGGACAGATATTTTTGTCTTGATTTTGCTATTGGAATATTACGTCTTCGATGTGCTGTTTTGCAGTTAATGTTTGTGTCACTAGATGAAAATGTAGAATAATGTTAAGTTAAATGTCAGGCCAAACTTGTTTAAATGTGCATCTTTTGGTAAGTAATTGTCTGAAACAGTGAGTTTCAGTGGTATTCATCCTGATTTTCTTTCTATAGGACACAAAAGAAAGAAAGATGGAGCTTGACTTGAAAGAGTGAGTTTTTTTTCCTTTTTAATATGCTCAGAAACACATTACTACTTTTATCAAGTTAAATAATGTTTGTAAGTGAAATGTTTTTTTTTTTTTCTTGCCATGAAAGCATATTCAGTCTACACCAATATCTAAACACAGGTACCGCTCTGCACTGAAGAGCATGAGGATAACAGAGGACAAAGTGGTGAAAGTGGTAAAGGATCGCATCTTCTCTGCAGCCTTCCACCCCTGCAGCAGCAGCCTGTTGATGGCTGCAGGAGACAAGTGGGGAAAAGTGGGTCTCTGGAATCTGGTGAGTTTTCTTTGCTCCGGTAATGAATAGGTTTTTTTGATCATTTTGAGTATTTGTGAATAATCTGTCTCGGGTTACAGTGTTGTTGTTTTTTCCTTTCTCAAACATGAAGTTAATGATGTGTTTATGTGTCAGGGTGGAGATTGGGGCAACGATGGTGTTCTGCTCTTTGAGCCCCACACCCGTCCTGTTGGCTGCATGGCATTCTCCAGGGCTCTTCCCACCCAGCTGCTGAGCCTCAGCTATGATGGATCTCTGCGCTGTATGGATGTTGAGAAAGCTGCCTTTGATGACGTAAGTCACCGTCTATTCAATGAACCATATCACCGATCAGCCATATTTTCTCCACTTTTCCTAGCTGAGATATACTAGTTTCTCCCAGAGGCAATGTATAAATAGGTTTGTACATTCTTCCAGGTTTATGATACTGATGATGGTCTGAAAACATTTGCCTTCATGTCACATGACTGCACAACACTCGTAGTCGGGAACTGGTATGGAGAGGTCGCTATTGTTGATAGGAGGACCCCAGGGTAAGATGATTCTGTTGTCTTGAGTGATGATGGTAATGTTCTTTTTTTCATGGTGCTGAACATTGTGTGATATGAACATCATAAAGTGGTGGAGGCTGTTGTAAATTGTTTTTAAAGAACTTTTAATTCCTTTGAAGAAACTCCCATGAGTCACTCCATTCACTGGATCCCAAGACCCTGCGCTGTGTCAGTGTCCACCCTCTCCAAATGCAGTACTTTGCAGTGGCAGAAAGCAGGTATGGCTCTGTTCCTGTTCACAGGTCTCCATTTAGTGTCCATCTATTTATTTTTTTTCGCTTGTTAAAAGATGTGTTGATCTCATCTGCAGGGTGGTGAATATTTATGACAGCAGATGCCTAAAGAAAACCAAAAGCCAGGCAGTCTCTCAGATGTATGGCCACAATTTAAGCATAACTAGTGCTTATTTCTCCCCGTGTACTGGAAACAAAGTTCTCACCTCCTGTATGGATAACCACATCAGGTGAAGCCAACAGATCTCTTTTAGTAATTGGAGTAGTTGTGTTTTATTAGCTGGGGTTGACACCTGCCTGAACTTTAACATTTTTTTTTTTTGCTACAGGATATATGACACTGCTGCGATGACCAGTAAATGTCCCTTGCTGACATCTATCAGGTACAATCACACGATTTTACGGAAACTTGTATCACTTGTTTGTTCATTTTCAGATTTCACATTGTCCTGATTTTTTTTATTATTACTTTATCGCAACATTTTTTTTTTCTCCAACTTGAATTTGCAGACATGACATGCATACAGGCCGCTGGCTGTCTAAACTCTCAGCAGTGTGGGACCCCAAACAGGAAGACTGCTTTGTTGTGGGGAGCATGATGAAACCTCGGAGGGTGCAGGTGTTTCATGAAAGCGGCCAACCCCTGCACTCTTTTACAAATGATGAGAACCTTAACACAGTTCAGTCTGTCACTGCTTTCCACCCCACAAGGAATGCCCTACTGGGTGGCAATGCGTCAGGACGCCTGCATGTCTTTTCCAGTTAAAATGAAGACCAAAGAGTTTGTGACCAACATTCCTTGTTGGATTCATCAAGATAAGACCAATTATAGGTTTGGTCACAATTGAGATTTGCAACCCAGAATGTATAGATGGCTTTTTCACTGTTGGACAGTATAACCTCATGTTTCCTCATCCTCTTGGTAGCTTTACAGCATTTTCACATAATTGTAACAAGCAAGGAACTGAAATATTGAGTTGCTATAGTAAGTGGTTTCATAATGCTCTTATCCTTAGTTGTAGTGTGGTATATGGTGACACTGTGTCAATGGTGTCACAATTTTCATTTCAACAAAATGCATATTGCTACATTTAGTTAGAAGTTAGAAAATAGTTGTTAGTCTGATATTCAACTGGAATGCCTTCGACTTTTGGTAAATGGTATAAAATGCATCCCATCAGGATTTGATGCAGTTTAAATGTAAAATATTTGGTGGTATTTGTATTGTAGTTATGAAATCGGTGTATTCAGACTTCAGTTTTTCAGTAGTTTTCTCTTAGTTTGTACAATCTCAGGTTCAGTCACTTTTCTTTCCCATTTTGACTCGTTAAGATCCGAGCTGCCAACCCGTGATTTGATGATAAAATCTGTTGATGAGCAGGAGTGCCTGATAAAGTAGCCACTGTGTAAAGCCTAAATGCAAATGGAAAACACGGTATACATTCTTTTTTTAATGTTAAATCTGCTGTATGTCTTAGCATTGTTACAGATCTGCGTAAGAGGAAAGTGCAATAACTCTGTGATTGCACAAGGACTGAATGAGCAGCACTGTTCTGCCTCAAGTCCTTATTTAAGGTGATGTATGTACTCCAGGTCGATTTATGTGGTTTGAAACTACTTATGTATAACTTTGTTTGTAGCCTTTTTTTTTTATTTTGTCATTAAATTTAAACATACATTTTTAATCCACATCTCCCTGCACAGAGCATGATGCTGCCAGCCCTAATGGCTGGGATGTTATTTGTTTTAACACCAGTATGTAGGTCAGAGTGCAGCCATGTTTAGTTTGAGACCAAGTTTTATGTAAATCATTTAGGTGATTCCTAAATACTTGCCTTAAGTAATGAGTGAATATGCAATTGTTAGAAAATATTTTGATCTAAATATATTACAGAATTTAAGTAATTTGGGTTCTCTCTGTAAAGTTTGTACCACAGTGAAAGGGCAGAATGACCGGTTTGTAAAATGGTCTTCTTTAATCTTTTTTTATAGTTGGGCTCCTGAAACAAAACAGAATAAATATTTTTCTTCCAAATTATGAAGTTTGGTTTATGTCTTCATATCACCTGCAGAGGGCAGCAATGTAACAAAATGACATCTACATGGTTAATCACCATGTACTGTAGATGTCATTTTGTTACACTGCTGCCCACCATTGGTGATCACCCAGGTCCTACTCCATGAATGTTTTTCATACTTGATACATTTTGCTTGTTTTTTGTTCTGTGGATTAAGAGTCAAAGTTATAAGCAGAATAGTTGCCAGATGTAAAGAATAGATATTTATTCATAGATTACACCAGTCTTAAGTCAATGGTTGGAAATAAGCAGTTTTGTTTGGAAGTAACAAATGCAGAACACATGCTTACAGAAACATTGCCATGTGCAAGGCCTTGGTACAGAAAGGAAGCTTAGGGTAAGATATGAGACCTTGTTCCTGTTGACACGATTCAGTCAAATGAAAACAAGAGTTGCCTGTCGGTGAAACTGTCACGCCTCTTTATCACTGTTCCAGTTCTAGTCATTTAAAAACATAATTGCACAAAGAAGAAATCCAGGCAGTAGAAAGTGCTACTTCTGCTGTTTGTGACCAGCTGTAGAAAAGCTAAAATGACCCATTTCACCTTCATTGCCGTAAAACCTTCTTCAAAGTTAAGTTATTTTGGATGTATTAAGAACATTTTGCTCCAATCAGTTATTCAAAATGAATTCAGTCAAGTTCTAGCAGACTAAGATTTGGCAGCTGTATGGGATTCATATGAAAACGTCTTCAGGAACAGGGATCACAGTTCCTTTTAAACATGCATCTGCAGGCTGTTTTTTCTGACAGGATTTTGAAAATATTTTGCATGTCTAGAAGACTGAGACAGACATTTGACAGTTCATGGTAATTATTCATTACTTAATCTTAAATACACTATTGCTGAGGTTATGCTCTACTTTTTTTCATTACACTTGAACAAAAGGTAAGGTAAAAAACAAAGACACACACACACACACACACACACACACACACACACACACACACACACACACACACACACACACACACA
>JBBBVU010000001.1:25753271-25768408 GCA_037177055.1 Atherinosoma microstoma | reverse complement strand
ACACACACACACACACACACACACACACACACACACACACACACACACACACACACACACACACACACACCAAAAACCATTGATTACCACCTGAATAAGTAAAACATAAGTAATTTGTCACATTTGAAAACCAATGTCAAAATGTTTTTTTTTTTAAATAATATATAAATTCATCCATTTCTGTTTCTGTTCCTTATACAACCTTGAACAAAAGGGGCAAATAAGCAGAGAATAAAATAAGCATTTAAAACCTGATCACACTATTAAAGTTATGCTTTGTTTTAACTTCAAGACTGGGGGGTTTTGAGGAAAGGATTGGATAATTTCTTTTCACACTACGAACAAGCACCTACATAGCCAGAGTCCATTGTGATTTAACAGTAGATGCCTTAATAACATCAATTTTTAAGGTGTGACTGCTGATAAACCACAATTACCATCGATACAGTTTTTACACACATCCCTACCCTGACCAACCACCTGTAGTGTTGAAGAGAGGAAAAATACTGAACTGTCAAAACTTTTGAACTAATTAATTTGCTCTGGATTTTAAAAGACACACTGTAGGTTAGTTTGTAAAACACAATAAGGCTGAAGAAGTACAGCAGAGCATAGGCATTTCCATCTGTTGATGCAAACGCTAACATATGAGACAACAGAGGTTTCTTTGGTAGGTGTAATGATAAAGTTTTGCAGAACAGGACATAAACACAACTTATCTTAGGCTCTCTTATAGGTGAGTGAAGGATTGAAAACCACATGTTCACTTAAAAAAAAAAAATGCTTCAAACACATTAAAGTCATTGTGAGGAAACCTCAATATGTTAACAGGACAGTAGTCTGCACAAAAATGAAAACATGACTTTAAACTACAGATAAATGAATAAGTTTGAACACAGCCGAGTTAAAGTTAAATCAATCACTCAAGAAGGGTCTTAAACTAAAAATTAATTCTTAACAACAGCAGGAGATGGCACTAATTTTATAATTTCACAAAGGTAAAGTCAAATTTCATTTAATGAAGAAAGGACTTTCTTTTCTTTTTTTCTAATATATATCAACAGTATTGCACATCAAGATGAGCCCCTTCTACTGCTTATGGGAGTTAAACTAACCAAACACTTCACTACTACAGTGCTAGCTCACATTGTCCCATCACCTTTACATCTACTGTAAAAGTAACGACAGTAAAGTGACAATTATTCCTCACAAACAGAAACTGATTGTAGTCACTAGTGTTATTTGGCTGCTTTTTAATAAACTGTAAACCTATAAATTCCATTATTTAGTCACATGAAAGAAAATTACATCCTTTTTTCAATTCAAGTTTTATGCATCTGTGTGTGTGTGTGTGTGTGTGTGTGTGTGTATATATATATATATATATATATATATATATATATTCTCATCTGGTCCTTTTCAGGTCTTAAAATTAAAAAAATACAACCTTGGATTGAACAACATGACATTGTATTTAGCTCTGTTATTTTCTTTAGCAAAAATTCTGCCAAAATGCAGAACAGTATGTACAACAAGAATACATACAGGCTGAACGATAGTGGAAAAAGGACAAATTGCTTGCATCCCTGGGTTTGGTCACGGTCAGTTTGGCTGCTTACCAGAGAGCTCTGAAGGATGCCAAGTCTAAATATCTGTCCTTCATTATAGCCAACAGCTGTCATCATCCAAGCATATTATTTAATAATATTGATTCTGTTATTAACTCATGCACCGCTTCCCTGTCTGACGCCTCCACCGCAACCTGTGGAGAGTTTGTTTCTTTTATTACTGGCAAAGTGGAATCCATCAGGCAGAATATCAGCAACATGATGACCCTGTTTCTGCTCATCCTGCACATTACGGTTTTTTTGAGCAGTTTGAGGCTATTTCTCTGTTGTTTCTAATCTTTTAGACATCATTCCAACCAAGTTTTTGGAGGTTTTTAATTCTGTTGGGTCAAACCTGCTTGTTTTAATAAACTCTGGTCTTGGTTCATGGTTTGTCCGTAATATACAGTCTATAGGTCTGTCCCAGCTGCCTTCAAACATGCTGTGGTTAGGGCCCTCTTAAAAAAACAAACATCTTTTAGGCCTATCTACCATCTGCCTTTTCTTTCCAAGATTTTAGAAAAAGTAGTCAAAGGTGTGTGTTACTGCACATATACTGCACATACTAAGCTACAGGATTGTATAAATGATGTAAAGCAGAGGTTGGCATGGAACGTTTTGCGCTTGAATCAAAGCAAGACTGAATGAATGTACTCTCCAGTTTCCTTTTTATCTGACACAAACATGTATGAAACTAGACATGTAAGGATTGTGCGACAGTTTCTGTGTCAGATAAAAAGGAAACTGGAAAGTATCTAAGTACATGAGACAATGAACGTATTTGATGCAAGACTGACTATCTTCTTTGGCACATCACTTATATCATATGTTTTCACAAACTAGTACTCTGGCCCTCTTTTTTAGATCACGTTAAAATCTCGGTGTAACATTTGACAGTGGGCTCACATTTGATAAACAGATTAGTTTTGTTGTTAGAATGAGCTATTTTCAGCTCCATCTCTTTGCCAAAGTGAACCCCTTTCTCAGTCGGCAGGATCTGGAAAAGGCAATCCATGCATTCATAAGTTCAAAACTGGACTACTGTGATGACCTTTACGTTAGCCTCAGCCAGTCTTCCATTTCATGTCTCCAACTTGTACAAAACGCTGCTGCCCAATTTTTTACAAGCACATCCAGACGTGGACACATGACCCCTGTGCTGTCGTCGCTCCACTGGCCTCCAGTTAATTTTAGAATTGATTTAAAACTTCTGTTGTTTGTTTCTAATGCCGCTAATGGCCTGGCGCCCTCCTACTTGTGATCATGGCAAGGGCCCTGCATTCTTCGGGTCAGTTTCTGCTAGAGGTCCTGAGGTCCAGATACAAGCAGTGGGGTGATATTTGGAAATGGCCTTAAGTCTTTCCATACTGATACTGCTGAATTACTTCTTTAAGATCATTGCTGGTGTATTTCCTCATTGCCACTGTTACACAAACCTGATTGTTCCACACCAGCTGTGCTGACACTTACTGGTGATCAATTAATCTTGTGTATGCCTGTGGAAGCATTAAGGGTGTACAGTAATGCTTCTGAATTTTTGCTGAGTTTTTGTCAAATTAATAAAAGACGTGGTAGAAGAAATTTAAATGGTGATATATTCAAAAGGTTGTATTTTCCTCATTATAAGACTTAAGGACCAGATAATAAAAAAAATCATATCCTATTAATAAAACCATAGAATTGAAAGAGGGTTTAGTATTCAGGGGTTTTCTTTCACATGACTATTCTTAAATAGGCTTAATTTTATTGTCAGCTTCATTAGTTTTCTCATGTTTTGGACAAAAATGGTAATGTGATAACATCTAACAAAGGTCTGACCACAAACAAACTTAGTTTACTTCAAAAATAATTATCCAACCCCTGACAGGGCAGCACCTACATTACACACATTATAAAGCTATTGCAACTTACTTTTAGCAGTTAAATTTATTTATAAAAGTGTATTTGCATCTGCTTTAGAACTAAATTATACAATAATATCTCAAATATCCTCACACTCAAGACATATCTGCTTTCAAGACATGTTGCTAACTTGTTCATTTCACACATCCTCCAACCCCCATCAAGCTGGTCAATCTTCAAACGATAACTATACTGATATTCAATTATCAAGAAAGTCACTGTTTGCTTTCATATTATAGCAAATGAGCAAGGTTGTTCCTGTTCTTGTTTTCTTTCAGAACTTTACTTAAACTCTCTTCCTGCAACACGCACCTTCAAACTTCAGGTCATTCTGTCCTATGCTAATATTACAATGTATAAATTAATAGAAAAATAAAGGCAACTATGATCTCTGCTTGAAAAATGAAGTCTATCAGACCTGGTTCAGTGTTTGAATTAAATTTAGTTACTGTGACTTTGTGTAAAAATAAAATACCTTGAGATGACCTGAATTTCTAACGTAAAATGTGACTTCTTTTCTTCATAGTGATAGTCATACGTTATAATCGCGGCAGTCCGTGGATTGTGACAGGAATCCTTCCTGGGAAAAGCCGAGCTAATATTATAAACAAAGCTGTCATCTTTCCCATCCTCTCCTCCATCCCCTGACCTGGCCGTTAAACATGTCCCATCATCATCATCAGTGGAGGCCTGCATTCAGTCATTCAGTCTGTTCATTCACCTCACTTGCTGACAAGGAAACCTCCCAACCACCGTAACTTACAGGCGAACCAGCGCCGCAGGGGACAGAAATATTCGAAGTGGAACTGCTGGAACTCTGGTGTCTTGCGGATGTCTCTCAGGAAGGCAATGTCCAGGTCTGACTCAGTTAGCATGATGAGGAGTAGTAGTAGGACGAACAGCAGTCCAATGGTAACCAGGAACAGACGCAACACGCTTAGGATGAACTTGTTGAGCTCCTCTACATCACTAGGTGGTGATGGCCTGCTCCTGACCATACCCAGTGCTCTCCTGCCTGACCTGAACTCCACTGCCTGCCCCTGCTTTAATGCCCCTGCCTCTGACCCCTTCTCCTCATCAATGCTGCAGGGTGCGCCATTGAGGTGACGAGCTAAAGGCATCTCCATCCCATGTTCTGCCACAGGCGTAGGCAGCATGCTGTCTGAGGGGCTGTAAGCCTCATCGGAAATCACCGCTGACGTGCTCGCCTCACTGCCATCCACCATATGGCGCCGGGAAGACATGAAGGAGTCACCATGGGAGACGGAGCGCACAGGCGTGGAGTGGGCACTGTCTCGGAGAGACTCCAAACCTGGAAACATGGACACATTAATTTGCCATTATTCAAAAGCACAGTATTGAGCTGGTTAATACAGAGAACGATATTGATCTGACATTAGAAGTGATAACGGGACTGTTTGGGAGTTTGGGATTCATTTCAGCCGGTACATTTTCTCTCAGAGGGCAACATATTAAAGCTCAAATTACCATCACATGGTTGTGTGCCTCCACCAACCAGTCAGTTCGAGTTTACATAAAAATCTGTGGAGGCTTGTGAGCTGATAGAGTTGTGGTGTTAAACAATGGTCAGTAAAGGGCGCTCGCAAGAACACACTGATGTCACAGTAACCTTTTTGATCTAAAATGTCATCACTTTACCTCTTAATCCTATTACGCCTTCGTGTGAAAATAGTTACAAATATTACAATAAAGTGTTTTGTGAGGTCATAACGAATTTTGATCTTTGATCAGCAAAATCCAGCTGGTTCAAGTGAACATTTCTATCAGAATTGGGAAATATTGATGGATAGATGGATGGACACACAAAATCCTGTGCAAAAGTTTTAGAGCTAAGTAAAGGCAGGATGCTTTAAAAACAAAAATCCTCTTACATCTAGTATTTTTTCTCTGATGCAGCATCTATGATTCAGTTTAATTGACTGGGGAACCTTTTAAAAGAGTACATCCTTTTAAAATAAATATATGTTTCGGTCCAAAAGAGCATGCATTCAGCTGCCTGAAGTCAATGCCAAGTTAAAAAAAACAAAAAAACATAACCTTTTGAAGTTTAGGTATGAAAATGTGTCATTCATTGAGCTGTTCAGATTTGCCAGAAACTGATAAATCACAGAACCAGCTCAGAGTAAAATTCGTCCACCCTTCTAATTTTTATTTTCACCAGATGAGGCTGCTTTTGCGACACTTAGAAGTGAGAAGTCTTTGTAATTAATAGCAAAGTTTCATCAACAGTTAGTTATTTATGTCATGCTTTACCACAATATTTTCTGTTTTTGAAACTTTCCTAATCTGAAAACAAGTCTACCAAAAGATTACGATTTGGGATGCACTTTAGGTTATTTGCATGCATTATTGTGGTAATGGTTTGTGGCTATTATCAACAAGTGAAGGGGACTTGCAAAATCAGTGCTCCAATTAGCAGCTTCAGTACTTGCTGACTGATTCTAGTCAACCTCAAAACCAGTTACTGTACACTTCAAAGAGGAGAATTAAGTGCTTTTCTTGATTTTAGATTTTTTTCTGGACAATCTTCTGTAGAGCTCAGTTTAGTGGTCCTGTAGGGAGACACTTCTGCAGAGCTTTGCAGCTCCTTCAGGGTCACCTTTGGCCTCCTTATTACGTCTACTACTTCCAGCCCTCATCTGTAATTCTCCAAAACTTTATCCCTGTTCGGTTTCATTTTCTGCTGCTTACTTAGAGGTGTTGCACATGTTTTCACTACAAGTTCATATATACTCAGATCATGTGACATTTAATTTGGACACAGGTGGACAAGTTTGAACTAATCATGTGACTGAGGAAGGCAAATGTAGCATCACATCTTATCCAATGGATTAAAAGCAAAGGGGGTGGATATTTATGCACATACTATTTAACAAGAGTGCATGTGTACAAATTCACCTGTTTTTACTTTTTTACTTCACCAAATTGGATTACTATGCACAAGTCGGTTTCTTACAATTCAAAAACCTTTATATTTATATTACAGATTGCAATGCAACAGTTTAAGAACAAAACAAAAACAAACTCCAAGCCAGTTTCTCAATTCTGGTCTACAATGGCAAGCTAGTCACAACCTATACTCAAAACTTGATCTTCTCCTCATGTCATGTAATTACAGCCAAAGTGAAATTCTTATCAGTAGCATATCTAGCCTTAAAGTACGCAAGAATCAGAAGAACATTGTCCTCTTAGGGCTTCCTCAGCTCCCACTTCTTTCTAATGATTTTCATATTTTTGTTGTGGAATTTGAAAATCACACTGACTAATACTAAGACAAAGTAATCAACCTTGAAAAGGTTCAAGTGCCTCTAATATTCAGCATTCTCTATAAAAATATATGCAGTTACTCTCAGTAATCATAATATCACAAAACCAGCACAGTTTTTCTTTTACCTGAGCAGCTGGCTTGTGGCTGCTTGCCACCATGGAATGGGGGTGGAACAGCTAGCCTGGAAGCAGTTCTGGAGCTCTGTCCCAAACCAGGACCAGAGCCTGAGGGAGATGAACCTCCAGGAAGGGCTGGGAAGAGTGGCAGGACCCCAAGAGCTTTGCCCAAAAGCCTGGGTCCCAGTGACAGCACACGCACCTTCACATCTCGATAACAATGGTTGATCATACGCAAGTGGACATTCACCTTGGTCTTGATCCGGATCAGACACTTCACCATGATTACACTAAAAAAATAAACCCAGCTTAACCTTGACACACTGGTGCAGCTCTTTTTCTTTAAAGGGTGGCTGTCTTCAAACGGCCTCTTCTTTCTATATCCACTGGCTATTTGTCTTTACCTTCGACTGCAGCTGGCTATCAAAGTAGCACTTCACTCTCAGGCTGGTACCTCATACACACTGGACGGCAGGCTGACAGCAGGAGACAAATCGGACAGCACTAAGAGAGTACAAGACAAGGCCAAGGAATGCAGTCTACTTGTGCCACAGTTCACATCGCTCCCTCCCCACTGTTAACTGTGACACATGCCATGGACCCCTGACAGCAGGAGTTATTTTCAGGCAGAGATATTATTACCAGTGGAAATACCAGAGCAGAAAGAGCAACAGGACAAAACACAGGGGGGTCCGTTTGTCACTGCTCCATTATTAAGGTGTAACATCATATCCTGTAGTCCATATCTACGGCAGGAGGAAGTCTAGTTTGACAAAGGATGTATTCTCTGTTGTTAATAAACTTTGCAAAAAGTGGATTAATCAGATCAAGTTGATCAACTGAGAGGAAACTTGCTCTCAGTGGAAGCATTGGCAAAAGGTTAATAGCCAGTTGGAGGAGTGAAGGGACAGTAAGTGCCCTTTATAAACTGACAGGATGACTCTCTCATGACAAAAAAAAGTCAGAGGCCAGTGTCTGATTGGCGATCTTTAGTCTTTGTGTGTGTGTGTGTTTGTATTAGAAAAAACTCATCCAAGAGACACAGAGAAAGCTAAAATTTCTGAGTGTGACTGACACTCAGTAGGGGAGTCTGTTGACATGGAGAGGCACTTACTGCAGTCTACTTTCACCATTCAGGAAAACGTGTGTGATGTGTTCAAATTGACTGTGAGTGTTAAAAGGTACTCCATGTGTGTCACGGATTTGTAATCCACAGCGGAACAAACCACACCGAAGACAGTGATTCACAACCCCAGGACACTGAGAGGTCTGAACACTCAGCTGAGTCCAATAAAAGAATATGAGCAACTAAGACACAGTTATCATAAGAGCAAGTCAGAGCTTCATGAGAGAAGCCCACCTCCACCATATCCATTTTTCTCATCACCATTTTACCAAAATGACTTTATGTAACCAAGTGTTACATCCATATCATACCTTCAGTAATAACATCCTCCACTGATTCATCCTTGAATTAAGTTTGAATACTAAATAACTGATAAAAAAGACATAGCGCTAACACTTTAGAATAAGGGTCCCTTAATTACCATTAGTTAGTGCATTAATAAGCATTCATTTAATAGTATATCAACAACTATTATTATGCATTACTTAGCTAGTTAACATATTACTTAATGCATTACTAAGCAGTTAATTAATATTCACTACTCAGCCTTAATGCATTATTAAGCGTTAATAAAAGTTGAATAATGTAAATAGTTATGTATGCATTACTCAGCATCAATTACAATGTTAGCTAACTTGTTAGCAAGACCTTGATAATGTCTCAAGTAATCATTTAGTATGGTGTTTATTTTGAGTGAATAATCATTAAATAACGGCTAACTAATGAATCTACTAATTCTTCGCTATATGGTGCAAGTTACCTGAATTGGTATTGATAAACAATTAATTAATGTCTTGAGTAATCATTTACTAACGCTGTGCTGTGTATGTCATCAGGTAACCATTACCGGGCCTTAATATTAGTAGCCTAACCTAACCCTTAATAAATATGAGTGCTTCATAAGCATTACTTAACCATAGTTAACCATTATTTAGTGCTTTTTGGACCCTTATTATAAAGTGTAAACATGTATCCCTTAGAAAATGCATGACAATAGTAAATAAGCATTACTTAGCCGCAATTAGTTGAAATGTTGTTGAAGCAGTCACATATAAAGCATTTTATATACATTTTATTTAGAGCTCATTAAAACAGATATTGTATTTACAGAACAACTCACAACTCATGAACTGAGCAAATATGAACATCCAACCTCTTAAAGAACTAAATAACATTGAACAATACTAACAATATGTTAAAACCGCCTGGATATTTCCAGTTCAGTTTCTCAGTCAGTCTACCCATCTGTCTATCTACCCAATCCATCAATCTCTGTATGTCAGTCAGTCTACCCCTGTCAGTTTCCACACCGTCTCCCACCTGTCTGTCTCCATCCCTCAGTCTCCCATCAGTCTCTGTCTTGTCAATCTCCCACTGTCTGTTAGTCTATCCACGTCAGTCTCCCCATCAGTCTCTGTCTTGCCAGTCTCCCCACTGTCTGTTAGTCTATCCCCGTCAGTCTCCCCATCAGTCTCTGTCTTGTCAGTCTCCCCACTGTCTGTTAGTCTAACCATCTTTAAGTCTAATGGAGTAGCCTGCCTTGAGGACCATTTCGATGCTTTTCTCCAAGCCACTTGATGACATAAAGGACTAACTATGGTTAAGTTATGTTTATGAGGCTGCTAAGCATTTATAAAGTGTTACCAAAGGGATACACGTTTACACTTTACAATAAGGGTCCAAAAAGCATTCAATAATGATTAACTATGGTTAAGTATTGATTAACTATGGTTAAGGCTTATGAGGCACTCACATTTATTAAGGGTTAGGTCAGGCTACCAATGTTACGTAATATCTTACTTAAGGTCAGGTAACGGCTACCTGACGACATACACAGCACAACATTAGTAAATGATTACTGAAGCCATTAATTAATTGTTTATTAATGCCCGTCCAGGTAACCAGCGAAGGATTAGTAGATGCGTTAGTTAGCTGTTACTTAATGCTTATTCACTCAAAATAAACACCATTAGTAAATGATTACTTGAGACATGTTTAAGTGCTTACTAACATATGAACTAACATAGTAATTAATGCTGAGTAATGCATATACAACAATGACTAATTAAATTATTCAACTTTTATCAACACTTAATGATGCATTAAGTAAGATTGAGTAGAAACTATTAACTGCTTATTAATGCATTAACAAATATGCTATCTAACACTTTGTAATAAATACTAAAAGTTGTTAATATATAATTATTATTTATACAGTTAATTAATCTTTTATAATGCACTAACTAACGTTAATTAAGGGACCCTTATTGTAAAGTATTACCCACATAACAGATACTGGGTAATCACAATAATGGATAAGCTTATTACTGTAGAGCAAAATTTACACAAAAGAAAAATAGCATTTACAACATTTTGATGCATAGTGATAAGCAGTGCCTCCTTGCATTGCTACTAGACGCTGCCTTGTCACACCATTAGTTAGATGAAAAAATAAAATCATAAGTTTGATGGATAAATTGTTTTTAGTTTTAGCTAAAAGTCTGCAGGCATCCGACTGGCAACATGTCAGAGGAGACTCTCATTCCGAGTTGATGCTAAACATGTCGGGACAGACCTAACTTCCATCTACTGCAGAGCATTCCTCCCTCTTGTTCCCACATGTCTGATCCAGTCTAGCATAAATTGTTTTACCTCAAAAAGGGTAAAACAATCCTTCAGACTGCATGGATTGTGTATAGGCAGCAATGGCATAATCTGCTATTCTAAACTGATTTAAAGCAATAATGCCAGTTTCTGTGTAGTTTGTTGTCCCAAAAACTATTCCAGATGTCTGACAAGTCAGTACACTTATTTGTGGGAAACACAGCAACAAGCTTGTATGTTCATCGCGTTTTAGAAAACAGATAACTGAAAACCTTAAATGCATGAAGAGGTTAATATAACTTAGAACAGGAATATGTGCAGGACCTCTCAGTCCGATATTGGAGTCTATTTTAACGCAGTAACTGTCAGACAGAAATCTGTCAGACATTAAAGTTCAAATGTTATCTTCCAAACTCTTCCCAGACAACTCATCTAATCCAGACAACTTCTGGATAAGAGGAGTGTGAAGACACACTTCTTTAACCCCTGTTAAATGGTGACAACTTTTACGACTGTCCACTTCAAAGTGATCTCTCTTGGGAATGTGTTTGAGTTTTACCTTCCATTATGGAGATGTGCACGGCTCTCCGTCGGGTTCTGGGTACACTGGTCAGACGAGGACCGTGGGTGATAGATGGACAGCTCCTACTGGGCACCATGCCAGCCCTGAGATAAACAAAAAAGAAACAAAAACAAAACAAAGATAACTATGCAAAAGTATTTTCAAAGCTAAAATGCAGAGTTTAGGCATTTCTATTCAATAAATACAAGAACTGTGACCTGTGGATCTCAGGGGGATCTCTCTTAATTTTGGCACTTTGTTCCATTACTTCTTTTGCAACTTTTCCACTTCAAAAAACAGAGATGAGAAAAAGATGATGACATATAATGAACACATCCAAGGTTCTGCAAACAGTCACATCGAAACTATATGCAAGTATGGCCTTAATGTTTGTGAGTGGTCCATGTTATAATGTGTAAAAAAGCACTACATTTCATACCTGTATCTAAAGCGACTACCCTTGAAGAACAAATTACTACTGGACACAGTGCGGACTTGACTCGACTTCTCCAACCTGTGAGTGAAGAAGACGTATATATGATCAGAAATTTAAATAATATGTCAATTCTTAAGTCAATTTGTGCATCTCCTGTTACTCACTTATAAAACGCCTGATTTTCAACTCCACATTTCCACAGATGCTTACAGGCCTCTGGTGTAGGTGCAAAGTAAGTCAGTATTATCTTCCTGTCCTGTAACAGATCCGGTACCTTAACTCATGTTGTACAGATTATTCATACAATACTTTAGTCATATTGAGGGACACCATTTGGAAAATGCTTGCGGCACCCACTCCAAGTCTTACAGTCATTTTAAGACAATAGTATTTGACTCAAGAAATTTCCTATAAATAAATGATAACAATAATAATAATTTTTATTTCATTAATTGGGAAATTAGGCTCTGCATTATACCCATCTCTAGCATCTACAAAAGCTGTAGAATATAAACCAACCAACAGATACTGCCTTTAATGTACTGATTTGTAAGGGAAAATCAGAGAACAATATAGAAATCTTTCTTGAATTATAAGTTTACTTCAAAATTACCTCATTCTGATTTGCATAAATATGGAATGTCTTTGCTTCAAACTTGAGTTTGGTCACCTCCTCCCTGAGATACAAAGCAAGACAGAGCAAATAGGGGAGGGAAAAGTAAAAGAGAACAAAAAACATTACATAATCAAGCAAGCAAAGAGAATGAGAGAAACACAGAAAGAAGTGAGAGACAGAAAAGGAAAAAGATGGTAAACATATCAGTTGTGGCAGAAGGTCAAGTAATAGCCCCAACAATGTTAGATTTCACTAATATAAGGTATTAAGGTACTGATTCTGGATGCAGAGAATGTGAAAAAGGAGTTACAGCTTCTTAATCATTTAATGAATAATAATAAAAATAATCTTGTTCTTTACTTTTCTTAAAATTATACATTTAAGAAATTTACTTTTCTTAAAAGATATATACCACATCAGATGAAGATAAACACGTGACATAATACACCACGTCGTATTTAACACCATGTTGTATTTAACAAAAGAAAAAGTCAATAGGAAATAAAAGGCAAACTAGCAGTCAGGAGCTGCTGATCAAATGCAAGTGTAAAAACAGCAGTTTTGTCAGTTTGTGTGTTAATAAAGTGCCAAAGAGGAAAGACATCAACAATTAACTTAGAGAAGCAACGGTTGCTACACATCAATCTGGGAAGGGTTATAAGGCTATTTAAAAAAAAAAAAAGATTATTTACGTGGCAAACATTCAAGGCAGTCTTTAATTTTCCCAAGAGTGGATGTCCCTTCACCCCAAGGTACCATGCAATGCTCAGAGAGACTGAATAAAACAAAAAAAAAACTACAAGGGAGGAAGTGGTGATAATTTGGGTTTGTTTTGCAGCCACTGGACCTGGTCACCTTGTAGTGATTGGGTAGACCATGATATCCTGAGTAATCCAGTCAAATCTGAGGCCGTTTCTCAAACATGTAAATTAAATTCTGAATATAATGTTGAGCTTATCCATTTGTACTCACCATTTGAGGAAATGGACCCTCCTGTTTCCTTGCAGCACAGTGAATCCAAAAGGAGTGAAAGCCAAAAAGGCTGGGTTCCCAGATACATCCTGACAACAATATAAAGGAATATTTCTTTTTTAAAGAAAGTAAAACAGTCAACAGTTAAAACCACAGTGAGATTATACTTCCACACAAATAGCCTGCATCAATAAGGCACTTTAAGAAATAAGTCATAATAACTTATTAGGAAACTTGTTTTGTAAATGCTACCTTGCAAGGATGAGGGTCCACTCCATACGTCTCCAACATCTGAGCCTTCTGGAGGAAGTTCAGCTCTGATGTCTCTGGACTCTGACCTCTGAAAAATCATCCCAAAACAATTAGTTCTGAACTGGTTTAAAACGTACCAACTCATCATTTGCTTTTAGGTTCAGTTTTTATTTCTGAAAAACAAGAAAATCAGAATTTCTGAATGGTTTTAACATCACAAATGTTACTGGCATATGATTTGCTTAGAGATCGCACGGGATGCACTATGTCCAATGTAACTAAAACACATGGGACAATGTTAGGATTTTTTAAATCTTTTTTTTTTTTTTTAAGGAATAATAAGGTAAAAACAAGTTAAATAACCAAATGAAATAGGTAAATTGTTAAAAGTTTTAAAGTTTCAAATTTGGTCAAACCATCTTTTGCTATTAGTGAAATTGTATTCCAGTCTGTTCACAGTCTAAAAATAATTGAACTAAAGCTGACTCATTTTTAGTCTCAGTTCAAACATAGGCTGACAAAGGGTTGCTTTTATTACACTGCACTTGGATTATTGCAACTCTCTGTATGTTGTCATTGGCCAGTAAGAACTAAACCGTCTGCAGCTTGTTCAGAATGCAGCAAGCTGACCAGGACAAAGAAACGTGAGCACATCACTTTACTGGGTTCCGGTTAAGTAAAGGATTGATTTTAAGATTCTTTTATTTGGTTTCAAGTCTCTAAATTGAGACTTAAAAATTAATATTTATCTGGCCTTGTTAAGGTACATAAACCCTCCAGAACCCTTAAGTCAGTTGATCAGAGAGTCCTGGACATTCCTCAATCCCTCATGAAAACCAGAGGAGATCGAGGCTTTGCAGTTGTGGCTCCCACGCTGTGGAATACATTGCCCCTCTCAGTGTAGTCTGCAAATAGCTTCCTCATTTATAAAACGCATCTTAAGACCCACTTGTTCACCCTGGTCTTTGGCTGAGCAGAGTCACCTCGACTGGATCTTTTATCTGTTTTTATTTCACAGTTTTATTGCTTTACTTTGTTTTTAATGTTGTTTTCGTTGATTTTATTTTACAGTAAAGCACTTTGATTGGCCGTAGGCTTTTAAATGTGCTATATAGATAAAGTTGACATTGACAAACATGAGAGTACTGAGTATTGCTAAAGCAGTTGTTGTATTGTCCAAAAGTGTTAGGATTAAAAACAAATATCCTTGTTGTAATTAGTGTATGAGTCACATTGACCTGAGTAAAGAAAATATCTTAGCTCTTTCCTACCACTCTGCTATCTCATGAGATTCTAATTAAATTTCATTATCCTTTTGCAAAACTCATAGAGGAAACATAATTGATAATGATGAAATCAGAGCAAAATGCATGCAAGCAGGGGATCATGTTTGCCTTTTTTTTCAAGTTTATTAGTAATTTATTTTGTTGTTTTGAATTATGACAGGACTGTCATCATTTATCAATAAAATAGTTTTGGCAAAACTTTTTTTTCCTCACACAACTACAGGAAAATATACTAAATTCTATGTAAAAGGCAGAAATGAGCAATAGATGGCAGTGTAGGATTAAAATTATATCCATTTGCTGTGGAAAGCTGAGTGTCCTATGTAGCCATACTGCATATATAGTACTGAGCCAAATATACACATACTG
>JBBBVU010000001.1:25718193-25738605 GCA_037177055.1 Atherinosoma microstoma | reverse complement strand
GCCAAGTAACCAGGGCACATGATCAATCAGAGGCATAGTGACAGGACCCTCACTGTCACATAAACATTAAAGGGACAGTGTGTAACTAATTTGGGTTTTAATTTGGCTATATTTATATATATAAGTATCACTTTCATAAATACGTATTTTATCTTAGCATAATCACAATCGTATCCAAATGAAAGTGTTCTCGTAGCTTAGAATGAGTTATTTATAAATGCATAAGTGGCGGCGTACACAACTAATAGCTGCCATGTTGCATCACCATCTTTAAATTCAGTAGCCGAAACGGGACGAACTTGTTAACCCTACACGTTTTAGCAGTGAATCCCCGTGTGTTGTCGGTCGGAGGAGGAGAAACAAGCAGCTGACCGCAGATCATTCAACTTGCCATTTTCCATTGAAAGTGGGGACAATCCATACTTTTTGCTCGTGAGGGAGGAAAAATAACCAATAAAAGAAAAAGGATTAATAACCCGGAGGAAATACAAGTTTACGTCGGCGTAGCGTTTACCAGATGGAGATAATTCATGAGGGAGAGGGACATGAAAACGGACGTGAGGCTTCAGCTTTCTGCTGGACAGGTAAGTTAATTCAGTCTAACAGTGAAGTTTATTTTGGCGTTATGTTAGAAACAGGGCAGGATAGTCCAGCAGCTACTTTCTCCTCCCGTTTGGTCAGATCATTTACTGTCACTTGCTATATAAAAGGGCTGACACTAATCTGTTAGCGTACAGTGGAAAAGCTCTGTTGCTATGTTACAGCAGGGGATCTTCTTCTTGCAATGCGGACAGGTTCACTAAACCCTGCTTTCACTGCCTCTACCTCTCCCTCCTGGTCTTCGTCTTCCTCTCCCTCTCACTTCATCCGATCATCTCTGAGTCTGCAGGTCACAAAAAACGATTTCACACGATGAGGTTAGCTATTAGCAGTAGCTTGGTACAAGATACATGGAGGGCATGCGTGTTATTTTACTGAAAAGTGTTGACAACAAAGAGACTTTGTTTCTTTTTTTAATATAATTAATTTTAATTTTATTATATTATTGTTTCTGCTTAGGTCCAAAAGAAATCTACAACTGATAATATTATTTTGTAATAGAGTTAATAGAGAGATGATTGATTGCCTTAGTTCAAAAGCAAAAACTTACACGAATGTCTAAAGAATGTTATAACCTTCAAAGATTTGAAGGTTATAACATTTTTCTTTATCTTGACACATCTGTGCTTTCACATTTGACAGAAATATTGATATTTTGTGTTTTTATGTTAATGCCATTAAATTGAATTATACGGCTTATTATGACTCTTATACCTCGTCACTTCCATTCCATTTTGTGTGCTAAGTAATACATTACTTACAGGAATGTTGGCATTTGGCACTTAATGATTTGGTTACTACCCTGTAGATGTTGAGGGGCCATTGTGTCAACTCAACCAGAGTTTGGCTGCTCTAGTTTTTGTTCATATATGCACTACCGCTCAAAAGTTTGGGATCATTTACCCTTTGGATTTAACGGGAAAGCGATCCCAAACTTTCGAGTTGTATAGTTAAAGAACTAAAATCGGTCCCCTGGCGTTATACTGTGCCTGTTAGCGATTTTTTGATTCTTTAGCCATTAAGGAGAGGTGCACTTGAATGATAAATGATAAATGATAAATCACTCAATAGACCTCTGAAAAATGTGTCCCCCTCAATTCTGAAATGATGGTTTCGCCCCTGCCTGTATAGCATCATCTTGTCAGATTATGCTGCCCTGGCAGATAGATCTATAGTCATGTCTTTCCAATGACTCAGCATCTATTCCACCTCTACAATTTGCACTACATTCAGTTGCCTATACCACTGAAACAACAGTATACAGAAATATTTAAAGAGACTTTTGTTATAGTTATATCTCCTCTGGGATCTTTCAGTTTGCATTTTTTTCTGTGCCCCCAAGGGTTTTCCTCCCAGACTTTAAATTAATTGGTGACTATAACATTAGCTGTAAAAGTGAGTGTGAGCTTGCATCATTATGCCTGTGATGCACTGGTGACCTATCCAAGGTAAACCTCACCTCTTGTCTAATGTCAGTTGGGATGCTGCCTCGTGTCAGTTGGGATGTTGTAGGGTCCAGGACAAAGGGGGTAATAATAAATATCTAGATATTTAAGTAATAATTAATCCATAACATTAATTAAACCAATGGTTCAACTCACACAAAGATGAACCCCACTGACCAGACCTTTCCCAGGATACACTGGGATCAACCTCTATCTCTTCTGTCAGTGTGTCTGTATGTCACTGTCACGACATGCACCCTGACTCACCAGGACGGGCTGCTGACTGGCCACGCAGCAAAAATAGACTTGCACACAATTGTCTCTGTCTCTCTCTCTGTCTCTGTCTCTCTCTCTCTCTCTCTCTCTCTCTTTTTCTTTATTTTTTATTTTATTTTTTATATATACACAAAAACAGCATAAAGTCTTCTCGCCCCTTTAAAAATGTCAGCGGTACACCTGTAAAACCTCTACACACAACGGTCAGGAGCTGCGCCTCACACGCCCCCTTCATCTGCTGTATAAAAAACAACCAAATCAATCACGCTGTTACAATGTTTTTCCTCTAATGCATGTACTCTTGTTTTAGTATACACCATGCGCTTGTGGGTGTCTTTGTTTCCCTGGGCATGTGTGCACTGAAGTAACTGATGACCCATGCCCATGTTTGTGGTTCTGAAACGACAGCAAAGATACAGGGTAATTGATCTCAGTTCAACACTTAAGCAAATAAATGCAGGGGAATGAAAGAGATCTGGATAAGCCATTCATAAAGAATCCTGAACCTCTGAGCACAGATTTCCTCCCAAACTAGAGTGCTTTTTAATAGCAACAGTGCAGAGTAAGCACTTTCTGCAATGGGCTGGGCAGCTGTTACATCAGATTGTAAGACTTAATAATGAACTTCTGATTGGAAATTTATGATCTGCATTACAATGTGTGCGGGTAATCCTACTGTTCCTGCTAATTTACCAGAGTATGCACTGTGATGTAGTTTGTAACAGTACGATCGAAGTGCATTGTCTGCCTTGACTAAAATCTGTACAATAAAGCAGCAGAGAGTCTTGCCAAAAGGCAGCTGACTAGTAATGTATATGTGGCGCTACATTGCATACTAATGAAACACACTGAACTTCAGTGAGCTGACCGGGCACCGCTGGGACACAAAGGCAGGCTCTGAGGCAGAAATACTATCGATCTGAAGATAAGTGTTCTTCAACATCCTCATGAGATTTAAAATCAGAGCCAAGTTGCAATACACTGGTGGTTACAGGGCGGAAATACTGTATGTTCCCAGTTAAAGCACTGCTTTATTGTTTTTCCTAGATAAATGGCATATCTTTTATGTAGTTTGCTGTCATGTGATTTCAATTTGAACTGCTCCTCTCAGTTTTCTTTCCCTAGGCTTTATTGCTGTGGGGGGAACATAATTAGATCCGTGCTGCTTTTGGATTAAAACACTTTTATTGCCACAATGTCATAAAAATGGGAAACTAAAATAACCTGCTATTGAGATAAATGGCTAATTACTGTGGAGCTTTTAAAAGAGACTGTGGAGTGGGACTTTTTCGGTTTTATGTTCAACCTAAAGACCTCACGCCAACTTGTGTAACATATTAATGGAAAGTTTAAAAGAAAAAAGCCAGAGCCCACTGTAATTGGGCTTTAGAACTACATTATTAAGCTGACTTTTTATCAGTAAAGGTCCATCTCAGGGTAAACAAAACATGATTTAAATATTTTCTGCTGTCATCTTTTCACATCACATTCAGAGGAATTGGAACAATTAATGAGCTTAATGCCAGCTTCTTTTTCTGTGGGCTCATTTGCAATTTGTTTACACTGGCCACACAAAAAATGAACAGACATGAATGTGTTTGTTTTTTGCAAATAATATGCCAGACAAACTGTTTTCATGTTTTATTGCCAGTGTAAATCCCTTTAAATCAGCCAAAGTCATTATATAACTGTCAAGTTTTCGTGGCATCCTTACTCAGCAGCACTTATGAAATATTTTTTTTCCATTTCAGGGGAGTTGATGTCACTCAATTTGGGTAATGTCTGTCAAATTTGCTGAAGAAATAGGCTATTTACAAGATTTTCATTATATTATTTCTCATAGGAGTGATGTGGTGGTTAGCACTGCCTCACTATAAAAAGGTTTCTGGCTTGAACCTCAGCAGGGCTTTTCTGTGTGGAGTTTGCATGGTCTGCCTGTGCATGCATGGGCTCTCTTTGGGCACTCTGGCTTCCTTGTACAGTCCAAAAACATGAATGTTTTGAACAAATAATGCATATGCTCAATTTAGAATCACCCTCTGTAACCCTGAATACAGTGGATATGAAAAGATTTATCCATACTTATAAGTTCTAGATATGACATTACAAATATAAGATGAACATAATAATTATTACAGTTTCCCAATAGTTCAAACTGTAATTACATGTATGATTTCCTCTTCTCACAGGAAAATAAGTATATATTTGGGCAAATAGGGTTTGGTGTTGGATTTGCACACATAGTTTATGAAATTAAAGTTTAGGAAACCCAAGGTTTAAGCACCTTAACCCCATATTTACTTCTAAAGACATTCAAATAAACTTGGTTAGGATTAGGGAAACCTTGCAAAAAAGACAAAAAATTAAAAAAAAAAAATTAAAAAAAGGGTCCTGTAACAGAACTCCCCTTTTTCAAGCATCTGCAAGTAACACAAATGTGTTGTAGACATGAAAGAAGCTACTAACCAAAATGTTACCTTGAATACATGAACAAATACTGTATAAATAAATAATCACATAAATAATCACATTCATACATACAGAATTTGTGTCCATCATTTTGTCCATTTACAATGCTTTTCTTTCATGCTTCTTTCAAAATGGAGACTTGGCTGAATATAAAGTAATGGCACCATGCACACATTTGACAAATACAGAGTCTGAGTCAGCTTACATTAGGTTCATGAGGAGATCATTGAACTTAATAATTTAACTAGTATTTGATTTCCCTGATCAGGACAAATGGGTGGCCTGAAGGCTCTGAAGGCCGCTTGCATGTGCAAGATTTAAAAAGATTACTTCCACTCTGGGGCACAACTGAATTTAGAAAATAATAACATCAGATGGATGTGGTTTAATATGTATGGGTCAGATGGGGCAATCAATTGGATTAACCATTGAGGGGAGAAGCAGCTGGAGCAATACCAAAAGAATTCACTGTTGTAACAAAATTTAAATTACAACAATATAAATCATCAGTGTGTCTGAATTAATTTTCCCTGAATTTTGTGTGCATCACAGACAGGCACAGCTGAGGAAAGGAGAATGTCACATTCAACAACTCTTCAACACTGTATCTCTTTATGTAATGATTTACCATGGTTCATGTGGCTTTATTTAACTTATCTTAACTTGATTTTGGGAGCTTGCATAAGCGTATAACAGTTGCAATAAGGTTGAGGGGTAAAAGTCCTCAAAAAACAGGACACACGAGAAACTTGGCTAATGGAAGGAAGCGTGTCAGAAAAGCTGCACTTTCATCTGGAGTTATTTATGGTATCTGATCAGAATATTTTCATAATGTCTCACATATAGACAATATTGGATCTTGTTTTGTAAAGTTTGAATAATGGAAGACACTGAACATTTCATATGAGTGGCATGAGTTAAGATTGGAAGCCAGACAGCATTAGTATGAGTAGGTATAGCTGCAGTAGGATTATTTTCTGCCTACACTGCACTGCATATAGAAAGTTTTCAGACCTTTGGATGATTTTCTTATTTTAGTACCTTTCAGGCAGTCATTACTTTGCATTAATTAGATGGTATTTGAACGTGATGTAGTCATGTCTCAATGCTGTTCCGTGACATTTTTTAAATAGCAATCTGCATTTATCCTAGGTTGAGTATATAATTAGATTCATGATCCACAGTTCATTACAGGTGATGATGGTAATGCCCCACAAATTAGTTTTATACACATCATGTAAGTACACCAAGCCAATCATTTCCATGCCAGATACACAACACAAATCAGTAGTGTTTGGCCTGGTTCTATAGACAAAACAATGTGTCAACCTCCAGAAAATTATTGTTAATGCTTCAGTTATCTGACATTGGTAGGTCCAGCAGTCTCTCCAGAAGCAATTCCCCCTAGCATTATTATTAAAATTTTAATTGCTTTATAGCCCTGCTAGAGAAAACCTTTTCCTCCTCGAGAGTACTTGGGATTTCACACTAGGATAAAAGAGTATATTTCAGCATCCTGCCAAGAAAACATGAGTGGCTTTAGGGTAACTGTGAAAGCTCTTGACCTGAACAGAATATAGCTTCTTCAGAGTCCAGGAAATTGCTGTCCAGCCATCTATCTTGGTTGAGCTGAACTGTTTCCACCAAAGAGAATAGGGAAACAAATTCCATAGGTAAGATGTGCCAAGTATTATCATTCCCAAGATGTTTCTCATGAAGCCACTTTGACCTGAACAATGTTTTATAAACACTGTTCAGAATGTTGTTTTTAAGAAAAATATATTTAAAAGCCCTTTGAGTGTTTTTATTTTGGTTTATCTTTTTTCAATGGCTTATCTACAAAGGAAAAAAAGACGTATTATTATCTTAATCATCACCAAGGCAAGAAAAAAAAGAAAATCAAAAACCAAGAAGAGTATGCATGTTTTATATTGTCATACAGTATGAGGTCAGTTTTTCTCCAACTAACAGCTCAATATCATACATATGCACATTTCTCCCAATTCACTCTTATTCATTCATTGCATATGTTCATGCCACAAAAATATTGGTCTAACGTCTAACTGGAAATGGAGTTGATATTTAGAGTTAAGCTGGAAACGGTCCATCAATTTCTTGTTTAGGGAAGCCCAAACAGAGCCATAACATCTGAATATAAGAAACTTTTCTGTGCTTTGACCTTTGCTGCAGGGAACAACATCTTGAAATGAAATGAATGAATGAATGAAATATACTTTATTTATCCCTCTTAGAGGGAAATTATTGTTGTAGCAGGGTATTATGTTATTTTTTTCTTTTTTTTTTAAAATAATAATAATGATACAAAAAATCTTACTGCAGTGGATGAGCAACAAAACGCCAACTGTTAAAGGATGGCAGAGTTTTATTTGACCTGGTACCATTGGGCTATGATGCATTCAAAGACAGACCTCTTCTTTAAGATCTGGAAACCTAACCTCGATTATGCAAGGCCGGAGGTAATTGTATTGGGTGTATCAGAATGAGCCAATAATTACCCCTTTAAAAAAAAAAAAGAAGAAAAAAAAAAAACTTTTTTTTCACTTGGTGGTTATGTTTCTGTATGTGCAGTTTGTTCTTCTGTGAAAGTTTGTGTGGTGTTTGTCAAATTCTTTCCTTTGTTTTTGAGCTGTAGTAACATCATGGCCAGTTAAGTGCATTCACAAGTCACCATCATACCCTCACCTACCTCCTTGGCAGAGCGTCTTTTTACATATTTTGCCACTGGGGAATGTGATAAGTCAGGGAGCCAAATTAAGATAACAGAATGGTTTTTGGTACAGACAGAACTTATTTCGTCTGCCTTGAGTCTTTCAGTGGTCTCTCACGGCGACTCCAAAATGTCCAAATACGGGGGTCAGATCCCTCTAAGCCGAGCCGACACCTTCTTCAAGTTGGAATCCACGGTTCAAATGAGTCCAGTTGCCACAACCAGCTTGTTTCTCTGATCAGGAATAGCATCCAGTTTGTTGTTTAGCTCATCAATGTCTGAGTGTTCAAAGCACGGCACATTCCTTCAAAAGCCAAGCAGCTCGCCACTCGCTGCCAACAGTCTCTGAAGTTTGCGATACACCAGGTAACTGCCCACTCCAAACAGCAGAAACCCAGTTATCATAAATCCAATTATGAAGATATCCACGTCCTCACGGAGAGAAGAGACAGATACATGACCATCCACCAGGAATCCATCATGTATCCAGCTGCACATTCCATCATGTAAGGCAGGCTCCCCTCTGGCCATTTTCCGTGAAAAAAATATTTGATCCAATAGCAATAAGAGACCAACTGATTCCATGGTAAGATTCCATGATGGATGCAAAGCTAATCTAGAAGTATCCGGGATTAATAATTAAATGAGTGAAAATGATCATGCCAAATCCACCTCAGTAAATCAGCTAAACTTTGCTGCATAATTGCGGATATCTGTGTGTAGACTGAGAATAAAAAAAAAGAAAACACAGTTCAGGATGGGTCTGATGCAAAAAATGTAGAAAAGGTGAAAGGGTATAAAAACTGCAAGAAATCTTCTGTCTGTGTCGTTCCTGTATAAATGTTCATGTATGTAAATGTGCAGTTGGCAGCAGTGATATTAGCCACAATGACTCATGGGTAAATGAGATTAGTGCAGACCTGTCAGAGGAAGAGGAATGTATTAAACAAGCAGAGGCCCATAAGAGCTTTATGGAAGCGCACGCGCTGCTTCATCACGGCTATAATAAAAGTGATAAATGGTGAAATGGAAATAACCTAGACTGGGGCCAAATGATCACTGTGGTCCTTCGTGGAGCGTCAGCAGCAGCACGCTGCACTTCCAGTCTTGCCAGGCCTTGCGTTAGATTAATTATTGAGAGGGGTTCCATATCAGCTTGGGAAACACCACATCAATAAATGATGGTGTCATTTTAAGCTTGTGGATGGAAATTGCAACAACTGAGCGAATGGTCCTGAAAGGTTACTGCTTCCGGTTACACCTGCTAACTGAGGTGCTTGATTATCGCTTTCTTTTCTTTTTTCTTTTTTGAGTTGGTGATTTCTCATTGCTGAGTTCAGGTCCAGTAGGGGTGAATGAGTGGAAGAATGGTTCATGGTGGTCTTTAACATTGCTTGCTTTTTTGGGGCTCAACGTGGTATGATATCTCAGTGCTCCACTGCATGATTTTTATGCTGATTTCCTCCATTCTGAAAGCTGCTGCCTCAAGGCTGAGTAGCAAAGCCTGTAAATGGCTTACTATAATCTTATGATATGGTAATGTGTACTTTCCATATTCTGGAAAGACACAGACACAGATGTAAAAGACTGAAGTGGCATTTTCTGTCAGGAAGCAGCTGTTTGGTATTCGAAGATTTATACTAAACATACTGGCCCTTGTAATTTTATGGAGGTAATAAATCAGTTACAATACCGTCAACAGAAAGGTTTTTTCAGGTCTTCTGAGTAGGCATTACTGACTTACTGAAAATAAAAATCATATGGTAGACACTATTATGATGAAGTAGGTTATTTTGATACCATCCACTGAAACAAGCTGGAGAAATTTATTGTCATAATAGAGCTAAAATCTAAGAGATAAGAAAATGTACTGCTATGATCATCAAATCAGCTCATTATCCACAGAATGTGCTGCTGATGAACAGTACTCATTGATCTCTGCTGTATCAATACCTCTTTTGAACAACAAAAAATATTATACAGATTACTGAGGATTCATCCTGGAATACTTATGAACAAAAGTGGAAAAACCAAAATACTATACTGGAATATTTTACTCCTTTTCAGCATCTTGCTCCAAAAGCCTAAATTTAATCTGTAAAGTTATTAGCACCAGTTCTGTTCAATTTTTCTAAAGTGTAAGGCTACACACACTGTGCTGGCTGGAAAAATTTAATAAATAAATCAATAAAAGGCTGATACTTAATAAAACTCTCCTCAGTGGTAATTCTTCAGGGATGACTCACACTGCTGCTTGTAGATAAGGCTCTTTCCTTTCTATGTCCTTCTCCCAAACTGCATCAGCTGAGTCTTTATTTGCCCGCACAATCATTACTTTACATCTAACTGTAGGCTGGTGATTCATTCCTAAAGCACAGCAGGTTGGCACTTATTTAAATTGCTCAAAGTATATTGGTCATCCCCAGATTTACCCTTTATCTAACTGAAGAAACATCATAAAGCTTGAAAAATGCTCTTTTTACACTCATGGGATCCATAGAGTACCTGCTCAACACTGTATCTAACAAAAGAGGTGTTTGGTATATCACTGAGATAATTAATTTCATGCATCATCCTCAACATTAAACCACCTGTCTGACTACATGTAAGCCCTACTGTACTGCAAAAACAGCTTTGATCTGTCAGAGAATGAACATAGGACATACAGGGGAGCCCTGACTTCTCCTACTGGCATGTTAGTAGGAGGTGTAGCAGATTTGAGACTGTTCTGGCTAAAATGAATTGAAATTGGTGGAGTTAGGAGACTGGGTTAACACCCTCTACTCTGTCATATTTCCAAGCCAATCACGAGCAGATTTTGGTGTGTGATTGTATGCCTCTGGTATTATGTGTCTTTCTAAACACCCAAAGTGATGATCAGTGTTCCCCTGACCTTGGTTTTGTTATTGATCTGTGTTTGTGGAGCAAAACAAGTTGCTAATAATTAAAGCTCAAACTATGCAATCACCTCTGACATTCACTGGATATAAAACATAAACTAGCTTAATCTTTTTGGAGGTCTGCTACTGTAAAAACAGATTATATGAATGTTTTCTTCTCCATGGCAACCCACAGCTGACTCTTTGATATCATTCAGACAGCCCTGACATTAATATGATAGACATAATGTGACTTTTCAGAAACATAGTTTAATATGTGTGAGGTCAGAAATGAGTTGCACTACTTGAATACATCTATGAACCAAAACCTTAACTCAAAATGTTAATTAGTGATGGTGCTGACCATCAACACATGCAGACTGTTTTATTTCTCCTGAAATACAGTCTCCATACCATACAGTCTATATACAGTATATGAATTGACCCAGTGTATAATAATGTCAGTGTTGTTTTGAAATTCAGTTTGCTAAAGTTTTATACAGTTTCACAAAGACTACACAGGCCGTTTTACTGTACAGTACACTGTGAAACATCAGTATGCTTTCATCTGTTGTGATGTTCATTTGATGACATGTTATACACCTCCATTACTGTCTTTTTCTTTTCACTTATATGGCCTTAAAACATCCCTTTTATCCGAGGTTGAAAGAAGGCAATCCTCTTAAAACACGTCTACTGTCAGCAGGCTACCATCTTATTGTCTTTGAAGTGCTCCAGTGGGACTAAGTAATATTTAAACTGTGTTCACAATCAAAGCTCACTTGTGTAAATCTTTTCCTGTTAAGATACGGATTCAAGACTATGGGGGCTCTATTACAGATGTGCTCCAGTCAAGAAGTGACCCCTAGAGCACATGTTGGAAAGGAAAGGAAAGGAAAGGGTTGGAGGAGTAGATAAGTTTAAAAAAAAAAGTGTCCCGTTGCCCCAGTTTCTCAGGCTTTTCTTCATGAAAAGGACAGTAATGGGATGAAAAGAAATCAAACTACAGAGCACCTGCTCCCCTATCCTTCCTTCAACCCTAAAGCTTGAGGGATTAAACCATGCACTTTCAAGTTTTTGAAAAGATTCTGGAAATTTTCATCTTTGATCTTATTTTTCTCTTTTCTTTTTAACCAGAATTTTTTAAAATTCTTTTCCTCCCACTGAGGTTTTTTGTTTGAGGTGATTTTAAAAAAACGAAGAAAATAATGCTTTGTAGGATTTTCTGAGTTTTGAAACCATTCATAATATATTTGTGCAGGTCTACGCACTGTGTTTACTGCTAACCCCCCTTATTACTAATAATACATATACTACTGGATATGATGCTGCAGCTTTTGACTCATAGTTCACATCAATATCATCATTTTAGATAGAAAAATACTTTATTGATCCTGAAGGAAATTGTGCGGCTGTCTGTCGCTCACATTCACAGCAGTTACAAGGGCAGAATCAATAGGATTATTCTGTTTAAAAACAGATAAAAGTAGCAATAAATGAATAAGTAAATGCATCACTAAAATCACTCAAATCAAGTAGAAAAGAGTTAAAAAGAGTTAAGGTTCTACAAGACAATGTTAAGGACATTAAGGATATTTCTCCTCTCCTGCTTCTCCCTGAAGAGGCTGGATTGTACAGCCTGATGGCACAAGAGTCAAAAGAGTTTCTCAATCTCTTAGTGGAGCAGCCCAGAGAGAGGAGTCTGGAGCTCACAGAACTCCTCTGGCAGGAGAAGCAGGACTGGATCTGATTGCACAGAATCGCCCTGACTTTAGAGAGCGTCCTCTGCTCCACCACCTTCTCCACAGAGTCCACGCACAGTCCAACTACAGAGCCCGCTTTCCGGATGAGCCGTGTCAGCCTCAGAATGTCCCTTTTCTTAGCGCTGTCTCCCCAACACACAACATCGTAGAAGAGGACACTTGTTGTCAAGCTGCAGCCCCATGTACTTATAGGTGGAGACCACCTCTACTTACGATTCATCAATGTTGATGGGCTGTAGAGAGGGAGGAGCCCGACGGAAATCAAGCACCACCTCCTTTGTTTTAGAGGTGTTTAGAGGGAGCTTGTTCCGCTGGCACCACCCAACAAAGTTTTGCACCAGGCCCCTGTACTCCCCCTCCTCACCCTCCCTAATACATGCCACAATTGCAGTGTCATCAGAAAACTTCTGCATATGGCAAGTATCCGAGTTGTATTGGAAGTCAGTGGTGTAGAGGATGAAGAGGTTGGGGCAACAGCTCTGTGCCCTGAGGTGCTCCAGTGCTGCAGGTCAATACTGAATACCTATAGCCCCCCCACTCGAACAAACTGTGGCCTGTTGGTCTAATAATCTGAAATCCAACGCACGAGGTGGGGGTCGACACCCATGATGTCAAGTATCTCCTGGAGAAGGCGGGGATGGATTGTATTAAAAGCACTGGAGAAGACGAAAAATAGCATCCTCACGATGCAACCCCCCCACATCCAGGTATGTGAGAGGAGGTAGAAATGTGTAGAAGGTAGAGGACGGTATCCTCAACACCCACCTTCTCCTGGTAAGCAAATTGGAGGGGGTCTCTCACTGTTTGCACCTGGAAGCTGCAGGACGAGTTGCTCTAATGTTTTCATCACGTGCGACGCGAGCGGGACTGGCCTGTAGTCATTCAGCTCTTGAGGGCGACCCTTCTTTGAAACAGGAACAATGCAGGACATTTTCCACCGTGAAGGAACCCTCCCCAGCTGCAGACTCAGGTTGTAGACATGCTGCAAGGGGCCTCCCAGCTCAGCAGCATGCCCTCTAGAGCCTCCGAGAGACCTGGTCGCAGCTCTGTTGTCACCTGATCTGTTGTAATGGAGGGAGGACTCGAGGTGGGAGTGGTGGGTGCTTGTGAGAGCGAGAGAGAGGGACATGGAGGAGGAGCAGGATGGTAGTGGTCAGGGGGGCCAGAAGGGGGCTGTGGGGTTGAGCAGGTGGTCGAAGGGGAACTGAACCAGTTAAAAAGGGCGTTCAGCTCCTCAGCTCTCTGGAGAGCCATACAAATAACATTGCCCTTTCTGCTACAGCATGTAATGGTTTTCTTATCATTCCATACTTTGCGTATGTTGTAGTCCCTCAGCTTAGCCTCCTGCTTCTTGCTGTATGCCTCCTTCCTCCTTCAGGCAGATTTTCACTTCCTTCTGCACATCCCTCATCCTCCCACAGTTTTTGCTCCCAAACACCCTCTTCTTCTTATTCAGGATTTTCTTCACCTCACAAGTTATCCAAGGTTTGTTGTTGGCAAAGCACATCACTGTTTTAACAGGTACAACCTGATCCAGACAAAAGTAAAAATTGTCAAGCAAATAGTAAAAAGATATGCTTGTAGGATTGTCAGGCTTTTGAGTGTCAGGGACTAATCTGGCATTGCTTTGCCAGCTGCTGACAATACATCAAACCCCTCTGACAAAATGACTCATTGAAATGCATGTTATTTGTTGACTTCACTTATTTAAAGCTGCACAAGATTTAAAACACTTAATCAAGGCAATGTAAAAAAGACTGTCAAGTTTATGACATGCACATCTTAAGTAAGTAGCATATAAGTGCAATTCATTTGTGCAGTTGTTAAAATCAAATGCGCCAACTTGAAAAATGAAACAAACTGATGCAGTAAGTGATGAAAATGATAGCGCATACACCAAGGAAATATTTTAAGTTAAATGGAGAGTCGATTAATGGTGGCTCTGCCATGTCCAGTGAAAATCAGGAACAATGTCTGCCTTCTGTCATTTTTATTGCAACTTCAGTCAAACTCACACAGCAAATAATATATTTGCAGGCATTTATTTGAAGTGGTATTCCAAACATTGTAATATTCATAATATATGCGATATTTAAACTTACATACATTTATATGTGTTCAAGATCACAATTTCCTTTCAATTAAACCACAATGTTAGGACTTAATAAAATGGCAAAAGTTTCTTGACCAGTTTAGACACATAGATAATCTCAATTCTTCTCCTCTTTGAGGTCACCCCTTCAGCTGAGCTGGGGACCATTTGGAGGCTAGATGACCACTAATCCTTGATCTTCAAAAAGAAAAAGGGAAAGTCACCTTTGCAGCAGCAGAGTGGGCTATGGGACATGGAAAGGAATTGGATTAGCAAAATAAACTGCAGTGTAAGTAACAATCTTGATACTGATGATCACAGAGGGCAAATAAGAGGCTGGATATATTATATGGATCACATTCGATATAATGGTTTTTGTTACAGATGCACTGTCAGCTGTATTTGAGAGAGCTACGTTTTTTTTCTCTTCTGGAAAAAACTTTCCTTCCATGTTATTTGGTGAAATATGGTTGGAATAACTTTAATAGATGACAAAAAAATCAATAAAACCAGAAAGTCATGATGCAGTAGCCTATGCAGTTCCCTTCAGCAGAAAAAGAAAGATATATTGGAAAACTCATCATTGAGACTTCTAAGTGGTTAAGTGCTCCTACCTTTACCTGTTTTTTTTTTTTTTTTTGTAGATGAGATTAATACTTACAAGGTCGACTGGATATCTAAACTGTATGAATGTTAAAGAAATGCAAATCATATTACATTTAATGCATGCTAAACTTGTCTCAGTTATTTGAAAGTTAGTCTTAAACTATAGCTTAACAAAATGTCATTTTGAGCTCCAAAGAGGACGACTCTGGCCTTGAGAAATTACAAACAGATAATTTGTCTCTCATTAAACAATTACTGTCATTCTGAACTGAGCCTTTTAAAAATTGAGGAGTCTAAATTGGATTTACTAAACTGTGCCAAAAATCTGGAACATTGCTTCTGATCACAAGAGACTTTCTGCAAATAGCACCGCAGTGCCCTCTACACTTTCAGTTATTAGACTCGTGTTTTCTACATTAGACTGGAGCTTGCTGAACCCCCACCCAAAAAAAAAAGAAATACACTGTCTGCCACTGAGTTCAGTGACAGACGCTATATAAAACTGAACAAAAAGAAGCTTATGTGTACATATTTCATCAAACCATAATTCAATAACCCCAATTCCAAAATAGTTGGTACTGTGTAAAATGTAAATCAAAACAAAGTACAACGATTTTTTCAAATCATATAAACCCATTTCTTTTCCCCAACAGAACAGAAGCTATATTTGGGTGTTGAAACATTTATCATTTCATGAAGAATATTAGCTCATTTTAAGTTTTATGTCAGCAACACATCTCAAAAGGGTTGACACAAGGACAACAAGTCTAAAAATGTAACTAGCACAAATGAAAAACTGGAAGAAAATTTGACAACTAATTAGGCTAACTTGCAACAAATCAGTAACATGACTGGGTATAAAAAAAGAGCATTTTATAGAAGCAGAGCCTCTCAGATGTAAAGATGTGCAGAGGTTCACCAATCTGTGAAAAACTGCATCTAAAAATTGTGGAACAATTTCATAAAAATGTTCCTCAACTTGAATTAAAGACTAAAAGAAACCATCCAGTTTGTTATCAGTGGACGGTTTAAAAGCTTGCATCTCTGATTGTATGGGGTTGTATCAATAAATCATTAATAAATCAAATAATCCTCAAATCACTCTAAAACTAATTGAGCCATACACAAACATAACACAAACTGGACTGTAAAAGCTTCGTGCTGAAACACATTGCAAGTAAAAAACCTGAAGTCTGCTCCAAACCTTGGTTCTTTCAAACTAGGACGTAAAATACTTAAAAAAGCCACAGCTTTTAATTAAGTACAGTTTTTTTTGTTGATTTGTTTTCATGATGACGATACTTACAATGATGTTTTTCCCATTGACATCTGTTCAACTCGCTGTATGCATTCTCTTGTCTGTTTCTTTTCATCTTGTATTGGGTTGCCTCATGTATGAAATGAACACATAAATACATTTGCCTTGCCTTAAACCGGACGACAAACTAAATACAAAAAGCTATTGTGCTGTAGTGCTCTTAATATGGGAAAGCATCAATTTACATAAAGTAATACTGAATTTATGATGACTGAGGTTATAGTTTCATATTCAACAACTATGATTAATAAACAACAGTTTGTGTTGGGATGTTTGGTCATAAAAGAATTGCGATAAATATTCTTTAAGACACTTCACATTGTTAACTTTTTGCTGTTGATTGTTTTTACTTTTGTAATATTGATTGTATTGTATTTTTAAATCGTTTTTTTTGTGAAACACTTTAGTTGTGCTTGAAAGGTGCTATATAAATGAAGACTTACTTACTAGGCTTACTATTCACATTACACGACAATCTGTTTTTCTTTTTTAAAATAGCAAATGGTAAGTGACAGAAGATCCACCAAAAGTCAAAGCTTGTTCATTCAGATGCTGGAAGTGTTGTCCAAATAAATTTCTACCGGATTTGCATAGCTGCTTGTATCCTTTATGACACTGATTATGTAATGTTGATATCAAACATAAGTCTTTGTCACAGCAGCCATTTGAAGCAGCAGGAACATATTGTATGGTGACACATTCATTGTGGCATACTGTATTTTGACAAAATTCTGTGTAAACAATACTTCTTCCTCCACTCCTCAACTCAAGGAGCAAATTAAAATTCTTATGGTGATGGCTTTCATGTTGATCCATTCGTGCAAAGTGGCAGGAATTAAAGGTTCAGCTAACCGCAGTATATGCCCAGGGGTCACTTTACCCTACAATTACTCAGTTTCCTCAACCCTATAATAGCAGTTCACTTAATAGTATAAGTCAGTAAGCACTGCCAATATGGAGATGTTATTACTTGGATGATTGACTATCTTGTTCACTGTGGAAACGTGAGTGCTTAGGTTCACAGCACAAGTCTGAGGTCATATTATTTGAGACAGGCTGTCATTAAAGCTTTAAAAAGATCTGCAAAGGAAATCTATGTAATAGATTACAGTTGTCACTGAAAACAAAATGAAAAAAAGTATCCTGCACAAAAACAAATAAACAAACAAAAAAAAACCTCAAGACAAATCTTTAAATTTTGCAAAATCACAAATACTTCTCCCTGGAGAGACCTTGGCTTCTCTGTATGAAGTGCCTGAGGGCGGGACTGAAACAAAAAGCTATGAGTTCTGATACCATGTTTGTTCTGAGGAAAGTGCTAGCAGCAGATACTGTTGCCCTGACCGAGCAGTCAGTAGGTCAAATGTGTTAGTGATCACAGTGCATGATAAACGGAGGCGCCCGGCATCTGCAGTGCTTGCATCCAGGCAAGGATTCAGAAGGACACTAGGTGTGTCACATACCATGGGCTTAAGATCAGCTATCCAAAAACCAATCTCACACATGCAGGCAAAAGGGCACATGCACAGCATAGGTTTATTGTTATCTTCTTTAATCAAAGCTAGATGGTTAGCACACCAAAAGCACACTTGTGCATTCAAATTGGTTTGTTTCCTTTGGGGATAATGTGGCCACCAATTGTCTATCACATCACTCACGTGACTGTCAAGATCATTTTGAAAATGGAAATCTGAGAGCAGAATTAAAACTGATCCTTTCTTGTGCTAATCTTTGAACAAAGGTAGCTGAACATACCACTGTAACAAGCAGGGATCCCTGAATAACTTAAGTAGTTCTTCTTTAGATTGGTAAGGGAGGCAAAGATAAACTCAGTGAACCACAACTGAGGCTTACATCTAGGATCCAACAGAACACCTAAAATGGGACAAAATAATCTTTTAAAAAAAATGGAAGGAACTTTTTCAGGTAGTTTTTCTTGAAACATCTTTAGGGTTAAGTCATAATGAGTTTTGTTAACCATCTCCTTTACAACCATGGTCATCAGTTTGGGTGTTGTGATTGCAAAGACCGAAGCAGGGGCAACATTTTATAAACACTTACTAAACAAAAGAAGCATTTTCTTTGGAAATGTCTTTACCTCACACTTGCTACTTAAAAAAAAGACTGTGTGAATCATTCTGTATGCTAAGATGTACTAAGATGTGTTTGCTATATCACTTTAAACCATGTAGGTACAGTGACTCTGACCTCTGTGTAGACTAAACCAGACAATCCCGAGATTTGCAAGAAAACTGTAAAATGCCCCAAGAAAGAAAGGCTTAAGGATTGAAGATCAGAAGCCAGACGTGGCGTTCCTGCCATTTCTTCTTCATCTCTCTGCAACCAGGTCTCAAACCACAGCATGAATCCAACAGAAAATCTTTTGGGGGCCCAGTATCTGTTCTGAAGCAAGTCTGTCTCTCACTAGCATCTCTGAAGACGAGCTCACTGCAGAGCACACAGTTTGGTCTTATAAGCTATTATAACATTTCAAATACCTGTCTATCACACGTGTTTTTGGAGGTTTTGGCATCAATTTGGCTACATGTCTGTTCGTATTTACTAATCAATTAGTAATTTTAGGAAATATAGAATGTATGTAGCTACATTTCCCCTGTTCTACAACTGGATTTTGTATGTAAGTGTGGTCAGAGCTTATATTTATGCACATTACTGAGTATAAGTTGATAAATTCCCCACTTTGCTGGTAAATGTTTCCATGCACTCATTGCACACACATCTGATAAATGAGAGCCAAGGAGTACTTGGGATTAGGCCTCTATTATGTGCTGCTAAAATGCATTTTAAACAATTACTGTTAATGTTTTGGCTCAAATAAATAATAATTATGTTTGTTTGGTATAGGAAGCACTAAGGTTGAAACATGTCTACCTAACTGACAAATACTCGTTATTTTATAAGTGTTTTGGTATTCAGTATTTTATAAAAAATTAAAGAAATTTTTCAAACACCAAGCATATTTTCCAAATCTTCATTAAAGAACACAGATGAAGCTTTGACTAGAGGTCTGTCAAGATTATATAAGAAAATTGTGCACTTTCTCCTGTGAATAAATTGCTGTTAACTATATAAAAAATGTGCAGCGGCAGTTTTGAGAGAAAAACCAAGCTTCAAAAAATAAAACATGAAGCCGATTATTAAATTTGTCACAGACTATTTTGATAGTTGACATAATCATGACTAATCGACTAATATAATCTCGGCAACCCTAGTCCAGATTGTATCTCAATCAACTGTACAAAGCCTGGACAGCAAAGAACCACATGAATTGCAATTTCTCAAAATCTGATATAAAATCTCTTTGGATTTTATTTAAACTGCAGCTCTGATCCGATTTAATCATATAAGCTAAGCTTTCCGATTTTCCCCCCTTCAACTATCTGTGTATTAGTAATTCAAAATCTAATTTGCTGTGGGATAAAACAGCATCTGAGCTTCAACCTACATACCTGTAAAGCCAACTTAAATGAAGATTTGGATTGGACAGCAGTCCCTCAAGATTCTTTACCAAAATGATTGAAACACTCTGCAGAGAAGTTGGCAGGGATGCATTTTGTTCCCCTGTTTAAACAAAACATGCTCTCATCTATAGCAGTTTCTAGGAGGACCATTACTAAATTCTGGGCAGCACTGCTCAAGACAACTATTATAGGTTCACAGCAATGCAAACAAATGAATATTTGCCCCTAACCAACTTATGTCACAATTTGAAGAGGGTACAGTCACAGACACCACATAGTTCAAAAAAAGATCTGGCCACATGAGGCAAAAAAGGACCCTACGGTTGGTTCTTTCTGATCAAGTCAGTTTGAATGAGCTAATTTACAAGCTAGGACAACTGATAAATGGTGGAGCCTATGATTAAATATGATTTTCAAATGGCTGTGTGGAGGATTTTAAGAAATCATATCCTTATAAGGTAACGGTGAGCGTCCAGAATGGTCCATACGGGATATGATGTCTTTGTGTGTGTGTGTGTGTGTGTGTGTGTGTGTGTGAGAGAGAGTAGTGTAGGAAGAGTTGCCCGACTAAATACATATAAACCGCCCTTTAACTGGAGGTGGGCTATCGGATAAGATAACTGTCAAAAAGGCGTGTGAATGATTTTAACATTTGTATTCGTATTTTTATGATAATTAAAGTCTTGTGCACAAAACTCTGCTGTCATATACGTGAGTCTGAGAAATTGTGTGGATTAGGATTGTTTTTATGTGA
>JBBBVU010000001.1:25695390-25708808 GCA_037177055.1 Atherinosoma microstoma | reverse complement strand
CCTTACGTGCACTTCTACCAAGTGCACACTTCCTAGAAGACCATAGGGCGTAGTGTGGGTATTGGGACAGGGCCAATGTCATACTTTAAAATTCAGAATTTATTTAGTTTATATTTTAGAAGTTCATTTTTGCACACTCCACAGATCTCCATTAGTTGCTGGTTCTAAATGAGTATGAGTATGAGTATGTTCTAAATGTTAATTCCTTGAGACTTCTAATCTGCTGTGTCTGGTTTGTTCAGAATGTCAACAATGCCACTTCTTTACCTGAGATTGTGCCAAAGCAGAATTAACATGAATAATTTACATACTATAGTTTCACTTAAAATGTAAGTTATTTTATGTAAGTTAATAGAAAAAGTTGATATAACAGAGTTAAAAGTAATCCAGAAACCTCTGAGATGTTTCATTTTTTTAGTGGCCCATAGTGTACGGAATCAAGTTGAATCGAAGTTGGTGGCGTTTGCCTGCGTGACTGATCCTGTGCTTTTTAAACTTTGGCCCAATTTTCTTTTGTATTTAGGAATTAATTATTTGAGAACAAAGATTGTAGCATGGGATCCATATCAAGTAAAAATTCTGTGTCCTTTAAACACTAAATAGCCCCGATGTAACATGCACTGCAAAGTCTCTGTAGATGCAATTGAAAGACTGAGTTTTTGTTACAATAAGTGTCTGATAACCCTGAAGGAAAAGCAAAATCTCTGGGGAATTTGGTTGTTTCAGGAGATGAATTCAGGAGAACTGCCCTAACAAATAAAGTTGGAGTTGCTATAAACACTGGCTTGTGTTTGCTTATTTCCAAACTATGGCAACCAAAGTGAACAAAGCCACTGTCTACTTTTGGGGGACTAGGACATTTGCTAATCAAATAAGAGAAAATCCAACAGCAAATGAACCTTTTGCTGAAGGAAAATGTTTGTTCAGATGTGTACTAATCTGCTATGGAATGAATGAGTTCATTATCCTCTGACTGCTGCTATTCTCTAATCTTGGGCTGTTTTTAATTGCTTGTGGCTCTTCTGTGAATTTCACCTTAGGAAATGGACATCAAATTGAGATAACCAAAAGTCAGCTAAATATTTAGCTTAAGCATGTAAAAATGTGTTTAGTTCATTTATTGTGCCTACTGCCATTGTTAAAAAAATGTTTACGTCTTAAAAAAAACAACTCAATAATTCCATGTAAGCTCACACGCATCTGGAACAATCCTGATATTCTACTAAACAAAAATATGATACATTTTAACCAATGGATTAACAAAGGAATCAAACACTTTGAGCATATTATCCATAAGAGAAACATTTTATCTTTTGACACACTCTCATCACAGTATGGGATTAACAGTAACAGATTCCTAGAATATCAACAACTCAAATCCATAATAAACACAAAGTTCTCCCCTCACCAAACAGACCTGGAACTTCCTCCCATGGTAGCAGAATTTATGGACCTTTGTACCCCAAAGCTACTCTCAAAAATATACAGATCAACGTTAAAAAATAGAAGATTCAAATTCCTTACCAACTTCAAAATGGGAGACAGGTCTATCAATTAATCCTAGCCAACCATTTTGGCAACAAATATGTCTAAATGCCTTCAATATGACAGACAGTCCAAATCTACAACTCATACAATACAAAGTCCTTCACAGAACGCATTACACAGGACAGAGGATGTTCAAGATGGGTCTTAATCCCTAAACTATCTGCATACAGTGCACAGGTAATACAGCAGATGATTACTTGCACACTTTATGGCTCTGTACACCTGTGCGAAAGTTTTGGAATAAGGTTTGTGAGGATTTATCAACATGGTTCAGATGTAACATTCCTGCATGTCCTAAACTGTGTTTACTGGGTTACCTAAGGGACATCAATATGTACACCAACAAAGTACACATGGTCCTCACGGCCCTATGTGTCGCAAAGAAAACTATTCTCGTGAACTGGAAGTCTAAAAACAATCTATGTATTAACCAGTACAGAAATCTCATGTTAGAACACATCAGTCTACAGACCACATCTGCATCCACCAATCTGCTAACTCTCAGTCTCCCTGGATCCCGCTAATTAGCCACATCACAAAGTGAGAAGGGGTCTGTGGTCTTGTTGCGCCTGGGGGTCGGGGCATCTGTTGGCCCTGGGGGTTTCTCGGGGTCGGTAGTCGGGTGGGCCATTGTGTGGGGGTTATGTCTGGCCTGGTTCGGGGCCTTGGTGGCCCGGGTCGCTGTTGTGTGGGCCGGGGGGGGGGGAGTTGGGGCCCCGGGGTCTGGGGGCCACCCCCCCTCCGGGCTGGGGGAGATGCTGCCTGGGCCTGGGGGGATCTTGGTCGTCCTGGGCATGCCATCGGAGTTGTGCTGCTCTAATGTTCAGCGGGTGCCCTTGGGATTACGATGTGTCCATAGGGGTGAAGGGGAGGGGTGGGGAGGAAGAGAACGGAAGGGGGCCTGGTGGGGATCGGGGGGATTAGGGATTAAGGGAGGTGAGATGGGAGGACAGCTCTCTCTTTCTCCCTCTCCTTCCGTCGGGGTCTGCCTCGGGGCGGCTTTGGATCTGACCGGATGTCCGGGTGTGGAACTTGGGACTCTGGTCCCCCAGGGTGGTGGCATGGTCTGCTGGGGGTGATCTGGGGGAGGGGGCGCTGCTGCTTTGACCTCTTGGTAGGGCGTGGCCTTTGCCTTCTGCTCTCGGGCGGTCCGGGGGGGGCGGGTTTGCCCACTGCGGCCGGCTGAGGGGTTGGTCGCCCGGGAGAGGTGCTCTTCCTCCGGCTCTGCCCCTCCCCGCACTCCTCTCCTCCCCTGCCACCCCACATCATACACACTACACATAGGGCACTGTGGGGCGGGTGGAATTGGTGGATTTGGCTGAGGGGACCCCAGTGGGAAGATCCCTCAATGGGCCCCGGTGACTACCTGCCCCACTAGATTTTAATTGCAACTCAGACATCATCCCCATCCCCACGCCTGCCGGGCCTGTTGTGGTCGCCCTGTGCTGCTTGGTGCCCCTGCCCTGTCGTGCCGGGGGTCTCCGGTCGGGGGCCCCTCTGCTCTGGGCTGGGTGGAGCCACAGCTCTCTCTGCTTTGGCTGTCCTGGGCTCTGTGCTCTGTGGGCCTCTGTGGTGTGATCGCGGTCTCCCTGCAACCACACGGTTCATCCTTGTAGCATCAACACACGTGCATGTTCAAACGTGCATGCCCACAAACGTGCACCTGTCTCCATCTGCTTCCGACTAGATGTTGCTGATGTTTGTGCGTCTGTACGTTTGATAATAGTTGTGCTTTGTCATTTTATTATTATCCTATTTTCTTTCTATAGTACTGTAGTAGTTTATATTGTTATTGTAAATACTGAGGTGATTTTGGTAGTCTACATTACTTTTCCTTTCACATTTCAATTCTGTCTTTTTCTCTTCACCCCTCTCCTTTTTACCTCCTTTTCTTTCTTTTTATCTCCCCTGTCAGGTTCGGCATAAGGACTAAAGAAAATATACAATCAAATTCAATCAAAATAATCAAAACATTACAAGTATCAAGGGCAGCCATATATAAAACATGTCTCCCTTGGTAGAGCAAATCTGTCCGGTAAAATATGGTACACAGACCGTCGTTCTGCATGTTACAATGTTCGACAGAACAGGGTAAAACAAAAAAATATTTAGGTCTGATAAGAAACATTGGGACTTCCGTAAAACATCAAATAACATGGTTCCCTCTACAATTTATACACTTCCTAAAAATGATGATCCACGAAGAATTTTTTTTTATTTAAAATGAATAAATTAAAGAAAAATGTCATATGCCAGACAAATATACTACAATGTTTTTACTTTGCTGTGAATGATTGAATCTTTTTTTTTTGTTTTAAATTTCAACTATTTGACCACAGCTCACAGTGATCTCACTAAACATGATTTTTTTTTTCTTTTTGTTTATCAATAATTTACACTGAAATCCAAGGGAAAATACATACCATGGGGAAAATTCCTTTATTAACCTGTCATGATCTCTTCTTAAATCAAAGGTCAAATTAAGTAAAAATAATAATGATAATGGCATTTTTGTTTTTTCCTTTTCCTCTAGTTCACTGAGTGTACATCTGCCTGGACTTCACCTCTCATTCTGCCGCATTAGACCCCACCTTCTGACAACTATACATTTTTAATTCCCACCCATGACCAGGCTGCAGATGTGCGCTGACATCATTATTCTTATTTTAGATGTGCTCTAAGATGTACCTGAGATACATAAGAACTAGACTGGCAATGGCAAGAGGACAGTGTTCTTATAACTTTCCTTATTTTCATTGTGTGAAATTACAGTCACATTAGAGAGCCGCCAGTAAAGCAACAGACAAACAGGTGAGTTACTTAGAGTTTCTTTCTTCTCTCCTCTCACTTCTGTCACAGCTCACCTGATAGTCGTCTCACCCATCCATAACTCTCCCCTCCAAGTGAGACTAAAGCCTGCGGCATGCTGCACACACACTGATGTTCAGTGGCCAAGGGACTTCTGTCAAAACGAAGAGAGTTCAGTCAGGCTGCAAGGTCACCCAGACCTCGGCTGAAGTAGGAAGTACACACGTCCTTCTGGGATATGCTGTCCTGCTCGCAGCAGTAATGGCAACTTGATGAATGATGTAGCTGAAGAATATGGTGGATTTTTCCACCTTCTTGTAACATTAAAAAAAGAATAAAGGCAGGTACAAGGGTTAAAAAATTAAACCAAGAAATGAAAGTGACAAGCCGGATGTTGTGAATCTTTTTGTGCCAACGTCATCCTCTGTTTATTTGCACATCCCGGCCATCTTTAGGTATTTTTACTTTCATGTAGCTATCTATCACACACACACCCACAGGGAGCAGGCAGACTAAAAACTGGGTTAACACAGACAGTTAACCCCATTTAAATACTGCCAAGCGTTTTAGGAACTAACCTTCCCCAAGGCAAAAGACAAACTGGGGTAAAGACCATAAGAGTCTCAGAAGCACTGAGAATATAATTTCCGATTTACAGCCATTTGCTTTATGGGGCCACTCATAGTTTCCTTGAAATGTACAAATATAATTCCAATAAAATGTGTACAATATAGATAAAAAAGAAAATAGTGGTTTGCCCTTAAAACCAACATTTTATTCACAATGGAACACATTGAAAGTGAGGCATTTTACTTTCTAATCAGGAATATTAGCACATCTTGTAGTTGATGGCAAGAATGTTAAAAAAGTTTATTATTGCAGATTGGGCAAACTCAAATAAACTTGGATTAAATATTTATCTTATGCTGTAAATGATGTCTAAACACTGGAAATGTGGACATCATCAAATGCTAAATTTAATAGCACCCACTTTCTGGTTCCTCTAACTTCAATATTGTATTCATTAAGTGAAAATCATGTTCACTGGGGTTGAGCTCAGGTGTCACATACACAATACAAACCTCATAAGGTGACTGATTTATTGAAAATGAAACTGTATTGACCTCAGCACAATTTAATTACAATGTGCCTCATTTTCTTATTTGTTAAAAGATTTTGCAAATGTTCAGTACAACAGTACTAACAGCCATGTCTTCCCAGGTGGCATTGCGGGTAAGCTGCTTGTCAGTTGTTCTAGGAATGAGTTTTCAAATTTCAAGTTCCAGGAAAACTGGAAATATTACAATACTTTACAGTCTTAAATGTTTAATTATTTTTTTTACCATGTTGTGTTGATTATTGTTTGTTGCAGGTTAAATTGGCAGGGGAGGGCTCAGTAGCATCTAGTAGCAGTGTCACAGCTGGTCACAGCCTTATCAGGGCAGCAGGCCTTGTCTGTCAGTGCTGTAAAAACTTTATTATTCAGTATAAGTATTTAGTATTTAGGTAATTTTGCTCTTGGTTTGCTTTTAATTTCTTAGGCAGGACATACTGGTGAAACCTAAACTCACTCATACAAAGATTATTTTGAAATTTCTTCTTCCCATTCTGTCATATGACCAGCAAAAAGGTCAGAGGAACATTTACAGCCTCAGCTGTAATGGACAGTGTGCCAAGAATCTGATTAAATATTCACTTGTGGATAATCAGGGATAACTTGTTTTAATGGCTGTGCAACTTTGAATTTGTCATGTCACGATAATCAGCAGTCACATCATCAATAAACACCTTTAAGTAATAGTACTACTCATGCTATCACAATGCCTTCTTCATGTTGAAAGTTGATGTGATATGCTTTGGACATATAGCCTTTTCACTTCCTACTAGTCAACTGTCCAGTTAAAAATACTGGAACTGCAAAATGTACCTGGGACAATTAGCTTGGACAGGCTCCAGACTCTGAACAACATCAAACAGGATATATCAGTATGGAAAATTAATGGATTTGTAAATGTTCATGGTTAAATGTGGTGTTTTTGATTTAAAAAAAAAAGAAAAAATTAAAGAAGCCTACATTTCAATCTCGATATCCGAAAAAATTGCCAAAGACTGAGTCACTTCCCAAATAACGAGACAACAAATGTAGTTTCCAGATAGCTGCTACAAACAATTATTTTCTATTTCGTCAAATAATTTTCAGTTTATTTGTCTTGATTAACCAATTTGTTTTGTCTGTCAGAAAATAGTAAAAAAACTCCAATTAAAAATGTGCAAGAACTCAGAGTGACACCTTTAGAGGAGAGTTCAGTTTTGAGAGGCTGAAGCTGCCAAAAGCTTTTCACTGATTTGATATAAAAGAATAAAAAAAACTCCTAGGATTATGAGCCAAATGGAAGGAATGTATCTTAGATACAACAGCGCATTGACTCGTACAAGAAATCCTCAGTGGAACAACGTAAACATATTGTAATATACGGTCATACGTAGTCAGAAGAGTTCAGACCGGGGGTTTTGGCATGCACAGCACTGTGTGTGTGAAGAGTGAGTGGAGTCACTGTTAGGCTGCTGCAGAGCTTGGCCAAACACCAGCTTGACGACAGCAGCTGGAGAGAAGTGATGTAATAATCTTGTTGCTATGGAGACCTGTGGTTCCCTCACATCTCCAAAGATTCAAGGGCGGTGGAAAGTCACCGGCTGGGACGCAGGGCTGCTGTGATGAGTCAAGACACAGCAAGTGGTGAAGAGACATCCAGAAGGACGTCACTCACATGTAATAAATAAAACGTGTGCTGCATGCTGCACAAAGGTTGATTCTAAAATGGAGATTGCTGCATTTTTGTTTCTTGAAAAAGGCAAACAGGAGAAGGATTTTGATTCAAGAAAGTTAGCTCTCCAAACTAATCCACCACGACCTTGTTACATTTTGATGTGGTGTCAAACCAGATGTGTTGGGATTACTGAAGTCCTCAGTCAATAGTAATCTCAAAATAAAACAGCTGCTTGCACTTTGGAGGAGAGAGCTCTCTGGAAAATAGAAAGCCTACATTTCAAATTACTTTTTATCATCTTTTATTATATCAACCGCAAAGTAAATGTCTATGGTGGATGATTTTCAGAGGTAACTCGCAGCTCCAACCTTTCTATTATGTGTTCCTCCGGGTCAATATTAAACCCTAATTGAGCCAAAAAACCTCTTCATTCTTTAGATATAGATGATTTGACATCCAGATGAGGCTCTGGGGAGAAATAAAGAAACAAAGGCTTGAAAAATTGGCTGAGACAGTAAAAGTACACAAGAAGAAAACAACAGGGAACAAAGAAAAGGGGATGAAAAGGAGCTTCGTGGGGATTGTTTTAAAGCATGCAAATGAAGCAGTGCCCTTAACTTGATGTTCAAGGCCTGCAACTAAACTCAGGAATTTCATTAGATGTCTGTTTATATTTAGAGGAAGTAGGATGCAAAACTATTTCAGAAAGGATTCATTTAAAAGATATATAATTGTGTTCACATGATTTCTTCAAGTCCATCCATATGTATTTGTTCCAGTGGGACCTAGCAAATGGAGCAAGCACTGCGATGCAGTAAATTAACAGGTCAGTAATACTTACTGAATATATATTGTAATAGAGTATACACTTCCATGAGTAGTTGAACCCTGTATTTAGAAGTTTGTGGGATGTTATCGTACCTGAATAAGTAACCTCTCCACCATAATATTTCCCTGCCTGTGGGATATTGAGGCCATTTCCTCTGTCAAGAATAAGTTTCTATTTGTCCAAGTCAGACTTCAAGATGAACTATTTTTTCCAATGAAAAGTTCTTGCTGCCAGTTCGAAATTTCCAAAAACTTTAAAAATGACTAGGGAAGCTGCAGAACTTACTGTCAAAACCAAGTATCTGCCAACTCACGTTTGTTAATGACTTTCTTTAAAAAGGCACAGAGATCTCATCAGGGCTGAGCGCAAATCTAAGCCGTGAGATTTTCTGTGGACATTCAACTCCATATTTAATGTGATCACTGAAGCTGCAATGATGGATGAAAAAAAGAGTCTGGAAGATATTCATAACCTGGAGAGGAGCTAAGGACAGAGGACATAGGTGCTGTTGAAATACATCAATTAGCCATACCATTAAAACCACTGATATGTTATGAGAAAATGCTCTTAATAAAGCTGAGTTTTAAAAATTGATTAATTTGCATCTATTACGATTTAATTAATCCAATATTGGAGATCAAGTTTTTAAATGTGTTTCCTTTTCCAGTGACCGTGCTCTCGCGAGACTTACCAATGTTTGGTGAGATCTTAGCTTATATACACAATTGAAAGGTTGTCTGTGTTGCTTCCGTCCAAAATCAGCTTCTCTTGCCGAGATAATGCCAAATTCAAATTTTTTTCATTCACCAATGGATTTTGATAGTCACGTAAACGGGCTCAGTGTTTTATAAAAATAATTATCTGAGAATGTCTTTAATATTCAAGAAAAATTGGTGTTGTTACATAAATATCTGTAAATGTATTGATATTGAATCGAATCAGATATAATCAAAATCGAATCGAATCAGGCTGTAGAGAATCAAATCAAATCAATTTAGGAAATTAGTAATCATACCTAGCCCTTAATTGTGTCAGAATACAGTGGTCTGTTGGTAAAACCTAAATCCTGGCATTGATGTGTATTACTTTGACAGTTGCCATATACATAAACATTTTAGCAGAACAGTCACCCACTAGCATGTATGGCACAACTGCATTCCCCCAGCAAGAAAGCAGTAGCCCACAAAAACTGTTCAACAAGGGCTCAAATAATCCAACAAAAGCCAAAGATGTTCACTCATCTTCTACATTACCCAGATACCAATCTAATGGGATCTGATGGCATCTGTGGGAAGCAATCCACCACTGCTAATGTTCCGATACCAGACACTCATGGACTCTCTCAGGCCAAGTTTGACTAGCATCAGCATTGGCTCTTGAAATGGAATCGGTGAATAAAGTTACCATCTTACAATCATGGATTGTCCCAGTATTTTGGACAAGAGGCCAAATGTATGTTTTCTAAGATTTCTGGTAAGATTGGGCTGTCTGAAAAAGTACTTTATCCATAATTGCCCATAACAGCCGTGTAATTTCAACATATAGGTGTATTATACTAAATACAACCAGCTATATGGAAGGTAGATCAATCCCTTGGTGATTCAATGAGTCATTCTCATGCTGTCCACCTCTCTGAGAGCTATGATGAAGAAAGGGAAAAAGAAGAAGAAAGATCTCTCACAGTGCAGGCAGACGTGTGCTGCCTCTTCCCTCGACTAGTTTTAAGAGGTACATACATACACAAAGCAGACGGCAGCCCTGTGTAATAGCACAGCTGCTCTTACCAAAACGTCATGAGATTACAAAGCAGTCTTTTAGCCAGTCTGCTCACTGATCACACTGCATACCCTTCCAGAGAATGTTGAAGAAACTAAGCTCTGCAAAGACACAAAGAGAATATTAGAAGGGCTTCTGAAAGGCAGATGAAAGAAGGCGAGAGATTGAGGGGAAAAGACGACGGATTGATTGTGTGTTTGTGTGTGCATTGCGTAGTGCAAGAGAGCCAAGAAGAAAAGCCGATAGCTCTTTGGCTGGCACTTGACTGAAGCGTGCACTGTTCTTCATATGGGAGTGAGCCAATGATGACTACAGTTACCCACAGTTAGAGAGGGATGAACAAAAGCGAGTGCTTAGTATTCCACGCACACACAGTTGCTCCACTATAGCAAGAGTTTAAAAATAGACCGCAGCAGACTTGTGGACTAAGGAGCTGAGCTAAAAAGAGAGGTGCAGTCACAGATGAAGAGGGGGATCCAGATCTGGTTCAGATCCAGGTCTGGATGGTGTGAAGGCGAGAAAAATAGATGGTCTAATCTGTGGTAATTATAATAATTATATCTCTCCAAATAAACATAGTACATTGGAAAAGTGTTGTAAACAAAATGGTCTTCACATGTTTAAAAAAAATACCGGCCAAAGAATCTGAAATATTTTGGAATGAAAGCCTGAATCATCTGTCATATCCTGATTACTTGAAAATCAGCTTAAAGTTAAGTCATTTATCATCTTTTAATTGTATACAGACTTCCTTTTATAAATGTATTTTATTTAACACAGAGACATGTCTGGCATCCTTTTACATTATCTTCCGCAAAGTAGTAGCTACTTTCTATTTTTCAGCTCCCTTTGACAAACTTGAGGAGACACACTTCCTCTGAGAGATGCATGTGTAGACCAAGCAGCATTAAATATTTATTGTGTTTCTCACACTACAAAAAAGTGACTTTCCTTTTTTTAAACCAGCATAACAAACATGAATGATTACAAAGCCGCAGAATTTGTGAAATGGGGTTTCAAATTGCCAAAAAATAATTAGTGTTCTCCACTGTGATGATTTGTGGGTGTGTGTTCATACTTAGCAGGAGAACAAAACTGAGTTTGGTAAAACTAGCTAAATATCAGCTGTGTAACTTGTTGGTATAGTTAGATGCATAGATGCTAAGGCTTCCAGCATTCTTACATTTGTGTTGAGGTGGTTTTATCTTAAATACATCATCCTCATCAGCAAACTCTGTCCTAACAAAAGCAGAGAATTTTTAAACTTCGTTTTGTGCTTATAATTAACACGCATTCTGTCAATCAACCTATTTTATTAATATGAAGTCATCTTTATAATGGAGCTTTGAAATTTGTATTCCATGTGGTTTTAGCCAATGCCTCTGCTGCAAGATAGCAAAATTAACCCTAACTTCAGAATAACTCTCCTCAATAACTTAAATTTTCTTTGCTGAATTTCTTTTTTTTTTTCTTTTTTTAAGAAAAAGTCTTTTAGCATCAATTCAATATTCTGTGTAGACTATTTTTCGGCCAAGAGGATTGAATCAGTGAGGCTTACTCTTTCAGTTTGATTTTTTCTTGCGATATTTGTCTCATAGCTGTAGTAGAATTATACTTATCAAGCATATGTTGTTTATAAGTTGTATCAACTCCTCGTATAATTATTGGCAAGAAAGCAATTTGTATTTGGCAATGCATAAATTCACCAAAAACATAATATATTGGGCCATATCTAAGTTAGCAACTTCAATCAAGTTATTAAAGACATTTACAGCGGCAGCTTATCTCCACAGTAAATTATTTTATGGAGACTTATAGAAAGTAACTCTTATTAATTTGATTTAATAGCAAATGCATAACTGAGTTTTTCTCAGACAAAACAAATAAGTCGACATTCAAACAAGAGTATAACAGCTTGACGTTTTCACATTGCAGAATTATCTAAAGTCAGAGCTGCTTCTTTATAACTCTCAAGGGAACAACAAAGGATTCACATCAAAAGCATCTCTCCTATCTTTCTTCTAAACCCCTGTTAAGAATCCACAAGTACATGAAATTCATAATAGTCAACTTTGGACAAAAATCTTGATATTTTCTTAGGACAAATTCTTAAATGAATTTAACTATTTTCCATTTGAAAGACTTTTTTTTAATTTTGTAACAATCATGATATTATGTACACTTGAAGATGTGCAATAGTACATAATATCACATTATCAAATTGTATTGGATGCAGGGAAAGCAAACAGGTGAAAGACCTGAGCGATTTGACAACTCCTTCTACACAGACTGAGCCTGAGTGGCTCTCAGACACCAAGACTGGTTGTGTACTCCCACTCAGTAAATACCCACTGACAATAGTCCAACTATGAATAAGTCTTGAACCAAGAAAGAGAATGTTACATGTGGTGCACTTGTTTCACCTCAGCTTAGTGTGAGAGTAAGCAAGTGACAAACTGACTGAGGCAAAACAGTGGGCTACATTTAAGCTATGTTAAAGGCATAAGTGGGTCATTTTTGTTTTAAATAAATACATATATAATATTAATCAACAAAGAATTTTAGGGGTTCAACTAATACTGAGAAAAACACTTCTGCAAACACCTGGGTATCTGATGCCACAAGACATCCTCCAGGCTGTTGCAGAATCCATGTCTTGGCAGGCTGGAGCTGCCTAATATTCTGCAGCATCCTCATCTGTTAAGCTCTGTAAGCTTAGCAAGAAGAAGCACACTTTCATCACACATAATGGCGCAGGCAGCCGCACATTCCCTAGGGATGGTAAACAATACATCTACAACACAGACACACACACCACAGACCACAGCACATGGCTCAAAATGACCACACGGACATTGGAAGCACCCTTAATTAGTGTATCGTAAACCAACTTTTTGATGTATACATGTACACGCAGTCTAAGAGACCATCAAACACTATGTGCTACATTTGTTCAGTCATGAGGTTTTCCTTCAATGCTGCTCACATCACAAAAAGGCAATGCAGACTGGAAATATGAATAGTTAAAAAATATCTTACAGGTTAAACACATCCAGTTTAAAGTTCTCCTCCTCACTTAAAGCTCTCCATAACCAAGCCCTTTCCTACCTTACTCACCTCCTCTGCCCCTACACTCCATCCCGAAGCCTCCGGTCCGCAGACTCTAATTTCCTCCACCCTTCTGTCAGGACCAAGCACAGAACCTGGGGAGACAGAGCCTTCTCCATTGCAGCCCCCTCTCTCTGGAACTCTCTCCCACCTCAAATCAGACACTGCACAGAACCATCCACATTCAAATCACTACTGACAACTCATCTTTTTACAAGTGCTTTTAATGCTTAATGATTGTCTTTAACTTGATTTAAACTTTTTGCTTTTTACTACCTGTTTTATGTAAAGCGTCTTTGAATACTATGTAAAGCGCTCTATAAAGTAAATTATAATTATTATTATTATTATTATTATTACTAAAAGCAGAGATCTCAAAATCTGTTTCTCAAGGGTCACTGTTCTTTAAGTTTTAAGTGTTTCCCTGCTCCAACACACCTAGTTCAAAATTTAATGGATCCAAAAGCTTGTTTTGCACAATGACGCATTCATTTGAGTCAGGTGTGTTAAAGGGGACATATTATGCAAAAATCACTTTTATAAGTCCTTGGAATAGTCTCTTACAATGTTCTAAGTCACGA
>JBBBVU010000001.1:25684303-25695290 GCA_037177055.1 Atherinosoma microstoma | reverse complement strand
CGCCAAGATTTAAATGATATATCAGAGAATTGTTTAAGATTGGGAATAAAGTGCATAATATGGGACCTTTAAAGTAGAGAAACATCTAAAACCTGCAGGACATTGACCCCTGAGGATTTAAGATTCATGGTTTTAAGTCTTATTTTTCCATGAAGATGTCTGTTGATTCTTTTCATGTTTTGCATTTGCATTTTGTCTCTGTGCTGCAGAGTAATTAACAGACACAGTGTGTTGCCATGTGACAGTCTTGGAGATATTACAGTCATCATTTCTTTTTCTCACTTTGCCCACATTTATCTCTACCTCCAACCTGAATCCCTGGACACACACGCACACACACACACACACACACAGAAAGAGGACACTGATGCCTGTAATGTGCAGAGCCAGCAGGCACCCAACAGGACATCAGCATCTGAGTGTAATTAAAGCTTTTTGCCTTTTCAAAGCTCCCCACTCATATCTCAGTGGATACAAGACACCAGCAAAGTTTCCAGTCCCATCTCTCATTAATGCAGCACTTCACACAAATGTCCGGAAAAAAATAAATACAACAACTCTATGTTGTATTTACAGGTACACAGCAGATACACAGGCAAAGAGTAGAAATGCACACGGGGATAATTAAAATCACCTTGGTGAACATCATTAGGATTGTGATTAAATAAACAAGAGCCAGAAGGAAATGCATCATGACTAAGACATTTTTGAAAAGAAATCATGAGAGAGTGATTTCTAAGTTCAGTGAGGTTGACATCAGTCTACACAGAATCACTGCTGTACCTCAGCTTGTCCTTTCTTGTGACACACTCAACAGACCTCTGCTTTTCCCAAACAAGCTTTGGCTCCCCTTTTATGTCTGACATAAAAGAGAAAAGAGGAAGAGGAGCACTAGAGAACACCCCAGTGAGAACAAGCGACAGCTCTCTCATTTCTATAAAGTCTTATAGATTTCCCTGCTGTAAAGCTTGTGTGAGAAGGATTTCTCTCTGAGTCTGATCAACCAGCGCTGAGAGGCTAATGCACATCCATTTGGCTAATCTTCAGAGCCTCATTGCTCTATGAACACACAGCATTTCATACCTCCAACACTTTATTGCAGGTGAATGGGTAAGTGACAGAATGTACTAACTAAGAGGTGTGCAAAGGTGCTACAAAGTGAGACACAAAAAGAGGGAATTAAAAAGCTAAGAAACATTGATTTCCAGATTTGGGATTTTCCAATCCCATGGAAGTAACACCACGTAATCCATGAGCTGAAACTGCTCCCATACATACAGTGGGGTGATTTGGTTTGGCTGCTGCTCAGTTCTCCATATTAAACCATAATCTTCTTTAGGCCTCCCAAATATGACAGAAAAATTACATAATTATGTTTCATCTACAAAATTAGAATGAGTTGTACGGGGTTCGATGTTCATACAGCAGAGGACAAAAAATCTTGATTACACTTGATTGTAACCCATTTAATTAACGAAAAGAAGCTCAGCTCAAGTCAGTGAGCTCTTGATCTGCTCATCTACAATCACATTCTCTTCTTTTTGTGAGTTTGATTAGATTTGAGAACCCTGGTGTGTCAACGGGCTGCACAAGACTCATCTTTAGTGCCTCCCCAGCATGAAGGAGGCAAAGCCTCTGGGCCTCATCACTTAAATGGCACATGAGTAACAAAAAAACCTCAGGAGGAATTAAAAATTCAACCAGAATTTGTGTGGTAACCTACTTCCAAATGTTGTGTGTGTACGCCTGGTAAATGAGATGGTGGAACTGACTGTGACTGGTGTTGGATTGACTCATTGCTGATCTTCAATCATTTAGTAGCGGCCGTAGCAGAGCCAGCGAGTGAAACAGCAACATCAGCGAGTTTTTTGGTAAAACTAGTAAACTTCAGTTGTATATTAATAATGCCAATATTTTTGTCTCTTCTGTGAAATGGATAAATGCATCAGAAATTGTGACTGTGGAGCAGCTCTTCCAAACTGTGTGTCAACAAGCAGTCGCATAAAACATTTCCAGAATGTCACTTTACTCTAATATAGGACTGATTTTATAACTCCAGTAACATTTGAAACATTTTAAGTTTGAGCTAAATCAGCTATAATTACATATTCAATTATTTAAATGGTCAGAAGCAGCAGAATATCTTGAAAATATTTTTTAGACATCAGATATACTTTGGATAATAACTTAATTTCTGTCCACTGCAGGCCTACAGGGACATGGATGTAGTCCAGTTGAATGGCCAGATCAAACTGTAGCTGTAGCTAGACTCAGCTGTGTATGTAATCGTGCTGAATGTCAGACCCCCAGCGTAGGAACTGGATAGTCTTTAAACCATATTGATCGTACAATTCATACATATACACTTAATACATTTTAATTCACAAGGCTTTATAAGTTGGTTGATGTGTAAAATCAAACAAACAAAAAAACTGGAACTATTCCTTTAATGACACTGGTCAATTATAATCTACGTGTTGCATATGGTGTACAAAATAATAGAAACGGACATTTCTGATACGCTCTCAGCATATTGTGTGTGAGTTGCTGCTTCGTATATATTCACGTTTTAAATGAATGTGTTCGGTTGAAAGCAGAAGAGAATCAAACACGAGAGGTAGACGCTCAAAAAGAATCCAACTATTTAACCTGGCTGTTTATACTTTAACGAGCTTAAACTTTCCATACATAGCCACTCACTCAGTTTGGACTGGTTTTCAGTTCAGCACTGATGAAATAGAGAGGGTGTGTGCAAGCTCCATATCCAATATTTATGTGTAGGAGAAATGGATATTGGCCCACAATGACAAAGACTTTGTCTTTTAATGACTGTATGATATAAATATTTTATTATAATCTTACAATTATTTTGACTTGTATTTGGAACAGAAGTTTATGTTGTGTTTGTTGATGTGTTGTGTTTTGTTATAAAGCTGATAAGGTCATGTTTCTGCAGGTTGGATGGAGCAATAGTAGATGGGAGAAGGCTGCAACTGAAAAACAAATTGGTAGCCCCTCAGCTTTAATGTGACATGTATCAGATTATTTCATTCAAAACCAAAGATATTAATCTCAATGTGGCACGAGAGAAAGAGGAGGAGAATCCACCAAAGTCACAGGCAAAGACAGTCAACCTACAGGAATACATAAATAAAACCTTTAAGCAGCATGTGCAACTACAACTTGTTGACTTAGCTACAGTCTTTTGAGTACAAAACAACCTCTACATTGTCTGTCCTTAACTAGAATGCCTTTCACATCCTTAACACTGTGTCACGTATTGTATGTCTTTGCTGCATCATCCACCGGTGTCAGGTTCACTCAGGGAATGCTCATTAATTTCCTCAGTTGCAGTGTTACTGGAATACAAAGGAAAGACAGAGTTGGAGGGGAAAAGAGGTGAAATGAAAGTGAGAAGGAACAAAAGGGGAATTTTGTGGAATTTGGGGGCCAGGACCATAAAGAAGAAAATGATTGAAAGAGACAAGAGGGGGAAAGACAGAAAAAGACATATAGTAAGCATATCCCAGGCAAGATTTGTTTTAATGGAAACTGATAAAAAGTTATATAAACTGATACAAAATCCACTCATCAAAACAGTTGACCTTTGACCTTCTTCCTCCAGGGTTAGCTATAGCCTACCGTTAGATGATGGACTATATTTCAGCTGCCAATTTAACTCTGTTCCAGCTCCTTCTGCCTTTCTACAAATGATTTAATTACCATTAAACCACTTAAATAGCTTTAAGCTCCTGTTTTAACCATACATACTTCTACTTTTGACTTCACCTTTATTAATACTTCTTCAACAAGTAGGTTTCGAGCATTTCAGCAATGCTCAACTAATGTCATCGCATTTTAGTTCAACATTCAATCTTTTCAGCACCTTTAAACACCAGTTTGAGCTTTCAGTACTTCCACTATCGACTTAAGCTTAATAATGGTTTCATCTGAGGCTTCAACAAAAGCATTTCAACCATTTCAGCCAACTTGAGCTGGTCTGCATTTCAGTTCAAGCTTTCAACTATTCTCCATCTTTCAGCATGAAAGCATTCACACTGCTGTTCTGCAAGAACAGCCTTTTCTTGTTCAGATTCTAGTATAGAAAAAAAATCCAAGGACATACTTCCAAAGCTAAACTTTCAAGTATACTGGCAAGTTCTCCTCGGCTCAGACACATTTATCTGTTACTTGTGTCCAGTAAATCATTTCCTTGTGTGAAATTTCAATGAAAGAAAGCTTTAAGTGGCAAATATGTCGGTAACTCCAATATGCAATTATCTTTAAAATGGTTAATAGGTAAGTAAAAGAGAATAAATGATTAAAGCTGTAGTATTTTAACATTAATAGGAATAAGTATCAAGTGAAAGTAATTGTCAATGACTGCTGTTTATCATGACATCATGAGGTTTATCAAGCCTCAAGTCCTGTGAACCACGTAAAGGGTTTGGGATTTTAATGCAGAACAACTTTGAAGTAAAGTACAAAACTCAGTTTTAACAATCTATGTGAGCATTATTATGACTAAACATGTGCTGACTAAAACAGTCAGTAAGATGAGGGGAGTTACCCCAACTGACTCTATTGGAGTCAGATCTTACTGTCATAGCCAACAACCAAATGTCCCAAACAGAAAGCACACCAAAGCCTTAAGGGCTTATCTCACCACTTCTACACATTATGGATTTACATGTTATTTACTAGGGTTCCCTCTCATCATAAAGACATGTCTTGCAGATTTCAGCAGGGCAGCTTGAAGCTGGCAGCAAGGCAGATAAGCAAGAGCTGTCTAAAGCACATCCTACTTTTATTCTAAATTAAGCCTTTACCGCTTAGAAATAAATCTACTTAGAGGACCAGCATTCCCAGTCTATGGATTATAGCAGGTCAAAGGCTCTGCTTGAAAACCATGTTTGTGAGCTGACTGTGTGGACATTAGGTGAAATTTGGATCACTCTACTTATTTAGAGTATGTTGAATATCAAATGCTGAATCTATCTCAAGGAAAGCTAACTGAGAATACACGCTGTTTTTTTAACACTACTCAAAGTGCTACGTGTCGCACCATAAACTGTGATGTGAGGCTATATGAGATTATATTTTCCTACTGCTAAGACCTCTAACTTTAAAGAGCATTAATTGGCTTCTTTAGCTCATATGTAACAGCTTCTCCATCCAAGTAAAAGTCAGTTATCTGTTGCTTAACACATCCACCTGAGCTGAGACTGAAGGATCTGAGTAAAGAAATTCTGACATCATTGAAGTCACTGATGAATGCTGATCCAAAGTTCAATGTGTGCAGAATACACAGTCACAAGTGAGCTGACTGTTGGGGTGGAAATAATTTTACCAAGACTCAATGAGAAGATTAAACTGCCATCATACAGTCACAGGACATCAGAATGAAACTCTAACTAAACAGAAGATGTGTCTACCTTTTATTTACAGAGCCTGAGAAATAGGGGCAATAGTCCTGGTGGGAGGAAGGAAGAATCAAAACTTCTGTGCCCGAGGTTGCTGTTATCTTGTGTGAAGCAGGCCTGAACATTTTGGTACAAGCATGTGAGAACCGCTAGATCTGTGAGCAGAAACAATTTCCCTGGTGCAGAATTCAAATCTTTTGCTGAGTTATCTTTAAACATGCTGAGATTCTTAACATGCAAACTGTTTTACATATAGACATCTGAACTTATACTGTTGTGAATGCACTGCACTGGCTGCCTGTACGTTTTAGAATTGATTTAAGATCTTGTTGTTTGTTTTTTAGCTTTAAATGGACTGGCCCCCCACTACAAAACCGACTGCCTCCAAATTTACACTCCAGCACACGCTTTGAGGTCCAGGGGCCAGTCCCAGCTTGTGGTGCCTAAGATGAGACTTAAATCTAGAGAGGACAGGGCCTTGTCTGTAGTCGGCCCCGAACTCTGGAACGCTCTGCCCCTCCATGTCCGAACTGCCCCCACAGTGAAGTGCTGTAAGTCTCGTCTAAAGACCCACTTTTATTCTCTGGCTTTTAATACTGCGTGAGTTATGTGGTCCTCTGTGTCTTTTTATTTATGTTTTTATTTTATTCATCGATATTGCTGATTTTTGATGTGCAGCACTTTGGAGAAATGTTCTGTTTTTAAAATGTGCTTCATAAATAAAGTGGATTGAATTGGATTGAATAAAATTTCCACTACACTGTTCACAGACTGAACAAGGTCTCCAAATTATGATAGGTATTGACTTTTTTTTCTTTTGTTTTGTTCTGCTTGGTAGATATTCTACAGTCAGTAAAACATCATAAATATTTAAACAGTTCCTATCTGAGTTATCTCAGCATTTCATCACTTCAGATTGTAACACACAAACAATAAATCCCTTTTCACTCCAGATTCATATAATTAATGGCCTCATCAATCTGTGAACACAATGGCAGGTTATTGAAAAGCACCAACGGGGTTATTTCACACACAGCACCAACGCATTTAGTTGCCACCAGATCAATGGAAGAGGATTAGCAAACCTGAACACATACAGTATTCGGAAATATGAAGCTTCATTAACCATGCTAGTTTCTGTGCTCTTTAGTTTGCAATCTCAGTCAACTGCTGTGGTAATAAACAAATAATTTTAGAATCCATTGGATGAATATCTGTGACATTTTGTGTGGACATTCAGTATTCCCAGATCATTAATCTGTTGATAATCCAATGAGTTTTATATTTGTGGTTTTCAGTGAAATGTCAAAACTACTATTAGATGGACCGCCATGAGATTTGGTCCACACATCCATGTCCCCTCAGGGTGAACAGTAATAAGATGAGTAATTATCTGTCTCTTCATTCCCCATAAGCTTCAGCTGTACTTTGTGTTTGATGCTAATTATTAAAGCATTAAAACGATCATGCTGACGTATTTGAAGCTGCTGTGCCTAAGTATAGTTTCAAAGAGCCATTCGTGTTACTGTGGACTCCTTGCTGACAAAGTAAGTGAACTCAAACATCAAGAAATCAATGATTCATATATTTCAGTAATATAATTTACATCTAAGTCAACAGTCTCTAGAGTCCCCTGAGTCCATTCTTTGTAAAACAAAATTCGAACCATAAAGGCTCCTTAATCCTTTTTCTTTACATTGATTTCAACAAATTCAAATAATTCAACTTATGCACTGCATGATAATCCAAATTCAATGTTTTGTTACAAGGGTTTTGAGGTAAAAATGAAAAATCCAGAACATGCCCTTGCATGTGTGAAAACAAAACATGTTACAACATCTATTCCAATTTTAGCAGTGCACAGCAAGATGAAAACAATATGAGAGCAGAGAGACCACTTTGGAGACAAGAGCAACTTATTTCAATAATGCATTCACAGCGCAAACGAGACAAGCTCCTTCCAAGTTCTGCATTTGGCTTCAAAAAGACAGGCCTAATTTCATTAGTGAGCTATAAAGAATCTGAGCTGGTGCCAGGTGACTGAGCCACTTACTCACAATGATGAAGTATGTCTCTGCATCACCGATGTCCTATCGTTCATTGTGCTCCAAATATCTGATATGCAACTTTTGGTTCATGATTGGAATGATAATTATTGCAACCCCTTAAAATGAACTAACTAACTCCTAGGTGATATTTGATTGTCTTCATAATGTTACATGGTGTTTACAAGAAAAAACATATTCTGAGTTACAATTTACATATTTTCCATGAATAATTATTGATTACAAAAAAATAAGTTCAGAAGATGTTCATGAGATAACTCCCCTGATAAATCATTGGAGACATTGGAGGGTTTCTTTTTACTGTTCTTTGTTCAGATATTGCTGATTAATAGTGGCAGACTGCGTGTATTTAACCATGGTCCATGACAATATGATTGAACCAAATCCAGTGTATAGCTGACAAACAAAACGTAGACCTAAATAATCCTTGTATTTGTGTTTGTAATTACAGTCATTCAGTGAATTACAGTGATTGAAAGGAAAATGCACCGTGCAAAGATCGGCAGTGTACCGTAGTTTGAAATCATGATTCAGAAGCTAAATCAAAACTAGATCATCTGTAATTATTTAGATTTTGGTTTGTTTATTTTAGTGAGGGAAAGGGGGTTGTAAACTAAGTAACACATCATGCTTTACAAGCACACCTGTTAGTTGTTTGACAATTCAGCAATTTGATCTGACCAATCTTGAATATACCGATGAGGGATGAAGATAAAATCTTATTAAAACATGTTGTATATAGTTATTCATTTATGCTGAAAAAAACCCAACTGCTTATTAACTGACTATTGATTAGGAAGCCGTGGCTCAGAAAGTAGGGGAGGACTTCACACTAATTTTGGGGATGGCAGTTCAATCTCTCTTTGATTTGTGCCCCATCTTTGTACAAGTGTTCTTGCAAAACTTCTGCACTCCAAATTATAGGGTTAGATCAGTGCCTTGAATGGTAACCATCCGTGTGTGAGGGCAGATTTGTGAAAAGTTGTGAGTTTGTAAGTAAATGGGACCAACAGTTTACATCTTTTTTTTTTTCTTTAAAACACCTGTTCTGAATGACATGCACACTTCTGCCACTTCTGAGGGTGGATCCAATCACTCCAGAACAAGCACTGATTTCAATCGTGGGTGGTTCAGTCAGTTAAGGTGAGTTTCGGCTTCAGTTTTCTGTCTTGGTTTCGGGTTATTGTCTGCATGCTAGGGTCTGACTTTGTCGTTAGCACTTTCTGTCTACAATCTACTACAACTGATGCCATAACGCAGGTCGCAACCACTGTTTACTGCTCCGGGCCAAGCAGAAAGAGGCGGTTTCAGCCACTACAAGCACAGTGAAATCAGCTGTGTCGGCTCCAGGTACTTTACCATGCAGCCACTGTATCAGCCCCATTGGGTTAGGCCTCCGAGTCTACCTGCAGGAGTCCACCAAGTACAGGCGAGCTATAACCTCTTTACAACCAAGTCAATGCACAATGTGCTTCAAACCTATCCCTGTCAGATATGGGTACAGACCAAGACGAGTCACCCATAGACAATGCAATCCGCAAAATCTTTTCCCTCCTTGGCATGCACGTCGGCCACATCCTCTGTTAAATTGGGTCTCTGGAACTGCCAGTCCGCAGTTAACAAAACAGAATTTATCAGTTCATTGACAAATTTCTCAGACATTCAGGTCCTTGCCCCGATTGAGACCTGGATCCATCCAGAAAACACAGCTACTCCAGCTGCCCTCTCTGTCAATGTAGAATTCACCCAAACACCTAGCTCTGCTGGACAAGGAGGTGGTATGCGCATTTTTATTCCTAAAAAATGGAACTTGACTTCTCTCCATCCTATGGCCATCTGCTCATCACTTGAGTATCACACAGTAAGGGTCTCTTCACCCATCACTGCATACATTCTGGTCATGAACATGATACTCTCTGACATTCCTGACGATGGCATATCGTTAATTGTCATGGGAAACATGAACATTCACCAAGGCAAAACACAGGCAAATGACTTTCTGGCTCTCATCTACTCTTTCAATCTCAAACTGGTCCAGACTCCTCCAACACACAAAGCTGGCAATACTCTTTACTTGGCACTGACCAGAGACTGCTCTACAGCCGATTTGTCAGTCACCCAACTGCACCTCTCAGACAACTTCCGGTTAAATTATCTGTCTCCCTTCCTCATGTCACTCAAGCCGCTCCAAAAATGGTATCCTACTGCAAAAACTTGAGATCTCTCAGACCTACATAGCTGTCTGACAAGGTTTACTCTACCCTCCCTTCCCACTCAGACTTCTCCTTATTGTCTGTTAATGAGGCTACAGAAACACTGCTCCTCTGTCCTCTGGTGTCTAATGGTGCGTCCAGACCAAACAGAGCAGGACTCAGGGCAGCAGAAAGAAAGTGGGGCAAATCAAAAGACCACACTGACTTGTCCAAGTACTGGCAAAAACTTGCATTTTTCACATCCAGCATAAAGGCGGCCAAGATAGCTTTTCATGAGATCAAGATCCACAATGTTCCCAACACATGAAAACTGTTCATGGCGTTAAACTCTCTTCTATCTCGACCACCTGCTCAGCCACCCACCATGTTGACTGCAGATATGTTTGCTTCCTACTTCACTGAAAAGGTTGCTACCCTCAGTACGCATTGAGCCTGACCAACTCAGCCTGCTCCAACTAGCTACTGGTGCCTCTCTCTGCTCCTTCCACTCTCTAAATGAGGTCTCTAAACTTCTTATCAACTCAAAACCCCCAACCTGTCCTCTTGACCCTGTTCCTACCAACATCATGCAGACCATTCTACCTACAATCAAACCTGCAGCAACCCATTTTATCAACTTCTCTCTTAAATCCGGTGTCTTTCCCTTCACCTTTAGGCAAGATTGGATTACCCCACTCCTGAATAAACCCACACTCAACCCAGCCCAGGTTGAAAACTACCGGCCGATCCCTACAACACTTTGGAAAAAAGTGTCTGTTAAATGACGGTAGCATAGAATAGAATAGAATTCAGACCCCCGTAGCAGCTGTTTTCAAAAAAGCGACTAGTGACAAATCTAGCAACTTGTTTGGGTGTTATTGGGACCTCCCCTGTCCCAAAACACTCATAGGAGGTCCAGTGTAGTGCCTATATCATCATCATCAAATCATTTACAAAGTGATTTAATACCAGCTAAAGCTAAAACAGAGTGCTGTACATCTTAGATAAATATCAAGGGTCAAAAACAGCAAAACTTCAAACAACGTTGACAGTGACAGACAACCAGCCACCCATACCGATACCATTTTCAAGTATTAGATCATAGAAATAATCACCCCTGCTGTCAAAAACAGTGCTTTCATGGCAGGGGGGCTTATTTCGACACAACACCTGTCCTAACACTGCACTCCCTCCCAGCAGTGCAGTGCAGGACAGAATAAAAGTTCATTATGATGATAGATAGATAGATAGATAGATAGATAGATAGATAGATAGATAGATAGATAGATAGATAGATAGATAGATA
>JBBBVU010000001.1:25636418-25684203 GCA_037177055.1 Atherinosoma microstoma | reverse complement strand
TAGATAGATAGATAGATAGATAGATAGATAGATAGATAGATAGATAGATAGATAGATAGATAGATAGATTTTATTGTGTGTATTTGTCTCTTTTTCATCAGATCAGCAACAAGATCGCCTTTTTTCCTTTTGTGAAGGTCAAAACTACCATTATTCCGGGCGATGTGATTTCCATGTAACAGCAGCAGTTTGAGCTGTAGGCTAATTGAGCTAAACGGAGAGTGTGACAACTCTCAAGCCCCATGAGAGCCCTTTTTTTCTGGGCCACATCTCTAAGGTGTCATGGGAAGGACAGAAAGAATCTGCTCTCATTTTCAATGTGAACACAATGATGTTAACCTGCACAATGACAGCTGTAATATCCTTTATGCAGTTGAAAAATAAAGTCATCTGCAACGCTTATTTAGCTTTATAGACTCTTTGTGTAAAGCATGATTATTACAGCTCCCTAAACGTCATGTTCCTAAATTCTGATGACAGTAAATAAATGGTGATCTTGTTGTGGTAAACAAAGACAATCTATTAAGCTGATGATCCTATTTATGTTTCTATTTAGACCAGTTTAGCTTCATCAAGAAGCCCATAGTGTGAAATAAAAAGATATTTCATTATTTCTCATGCTGGGAATAAAAGCCAACAGAGAGCTAATCCATCTCAATAGAAGCTACAAAAATAATTAAGCATTCTGTCCCTACTGTGTCCTTCAAGTTACTAAAATAGTGAGATCAGCATAACTTGACAGCAAAAACCTTTGACTTGTGCTTGGGTGCAGGAGCTGCTTAGAAGTCAAGGGGGGAACAAATGCATGCTATAGCCTCATTCATGTCAAGGTATGCAATATCTTCTCCATACCAGAGCAAAGGAATGTGAAAGGGTAACAATTAAATCTAAAGATGAAGTTTTTGATCTAGCAACAACTAGATAAACATAAAATAAGATGAAAATGGAAGGAAACTATGAGGATGAGTAAAAAGACTTCACCATCCGACCATGTAATCCTTCTTGTTACATAGTAACCATGACTATAAGAATAAAATGTAATAGAAAAACCATCTTCTTACTCACCACTTGTTTGCAATCCTTAAGTCTACAAACACAGAGAGGACAGGAGGAGGACCTGAAACTAATGTAATGTCACCATGTTAACACTCCTTAACACTGATGTTTAAAGTTGAAAGACTTGCTTTCCTTTCCTTTGCTTTCAGATCCTAAAACTATGCAGCTGTTGATAGCCTTTATGTGCTGTCTGTCATGTCTGATTCAACACCACTGAAATCCCTTCAAGTAACAAGCATCGAACGCAGCTCCAGCAATTCAAACAACCAGGTCAGACGATGCAGACGACAGGCTACTTAATGATGCAGTCACACATAAGATGCATACACACTCATTTTTAGAAAGTTTATACGCATCAATCACCAGCTCTTTCTCCAGCGCTCTCTTATTCATTCACAATGTGTTTACTGATTCTCGTCACACGTCGGCCTCATTCATATCAATATGACAATTTATTTTTGAGACAACTGCAATCCAAAATTAAATGAGAATTGCTTTAAACACGTCTGCAAAATACTGACTGGGTGATAAGACTGAAAGTCTGGTAGAATGACTAATCCAATGTGCAGCATCAATTTCACCGAAACACACAGAGGCTTCTGACTCAAACTGAACAAGGACACTGATCTGCAGGTAATCACAGAAGAAATTACTTCAAAAACACAATAAAACAGTCCCCCAGTAAATTCTACCTTTAGTCATTCAGCACAACAATGTCTTGCAAGTTACAATAAATCCTCACTTTAGTGCTATTCAGATGTTTCATCAGCACTAAATAAAAAAGCATTTCATTTAAATGAAAAGGAGTCAGTAGGATTCACTTGTAATCTTCTGAAGGAGCTATTTTGCTCTAAAACATTCACTTTAAAAAAAATAAATAAATAAATAAAACATTTCTTCTTGTAGCCAGAGTTCTAAATTAACTTTTTTGATCACCAGTCAATGTGGCTGGTAGATTAACCTGTCAGTCAGAGTTCCCGTCAGCCAATTTCTTTTTCAGGGGAAATAATCCAGATTGTAGGTGCAACTGACTGCATCTAATCCAGGGGTGTCCAAAGTCTTTCCTCAAGGGCCCGCTGTCCTGCAGGTTTTGGATGATTCCACCTGACTGGGTCAACTTGCTTGGCTAGCGCTTGAAAACAAGTTGTTGAGGACAGCCATTTGATTTGAATCAGGTGTGTTGAAGCAGGGAAACATCTTAAACCTGCAGGACTGCAGCCCTTAAGGACCAGAACTGGACACCCAGTTCTAATCACACACGTTTCTTTCAACTGTTTTTATTGAGGTTTTTTTTTTTCGTGAAAAGTCTGAACAACAAAAACAACATTCTCTCAATTTCTTTTCCAGCAAGGAACAAAGTAACCCATTAACGAGCTTAGTTTCTTACACTGTCCAACCACCTCCACTTTTTTGTATTTCCTTCTACACTTCTTAGTTAATTGAAATTTCGCTTCTCATTTAGCTGCACTTTGGTCAGGCACTAATTCGGAAAAACACCATGTACGCCAAAATAAGTGTACGTGCTTTTGGCACTAAGAGTAACATAATATAGCCTAATTTAATAAATATGAATGGTTTACGACGGTAAGCAAGTTTTAATTGTGTTTTCATAAAAACCTTTTTTCTATGCACTTTTGTTAGAAAAACAAAGGAGTTTGTTTAACATTTTAATCAAACCTTTAACAAAGAACCACAGAAAGCAAACCAAATAGATAAAGGCCAAAGTCTGAACCACATGATACTTAGATAAAGTGACAGATATTTCATTTTCCAAAGTCTGCTCTCAGCTTTGCAATCTCCAGTATCACTGAAATGATGTCAGATGCTGTTTCTTCTTTGGTTTTCAAGTCAGGTCTTCTCATACACTTCAAAGACGCATCATTAATTCAACATCCCCCGTCAAAGTAGCTTGTAAGTTTTTATTTATACCCACCAAATTGAATTTTGACTTGCATTTGGCATGTTGATGGATTTTAATTTCGAGTTCTGCTTGCAGGCATTACTTAAAGTGTGGAACTACTGAACTTTGACAGATTTTCACACTTCGGTGCCTCCTTTAAAAAGACTAACTCAACATCTTCTTGCAACCTGTCTCTTTTCTGAACTCTCTCCAAGTAAGTAAAAGTCAGTTGGATGTTGACTCTTGTCCTATTTATTGCTTTGTCCTTTTCTCTATTTCTTTTTGTTGCTTCTGCCGATAATGTCCTCTTGGGTTTCTTTGTTGATTAGCGATGGTGTGCATCCAAAACAGCCAGTATGTTGAAGTCGTACTATGTAACTTTCTACATTTCTACGTTCCTGACTTGTTTGATGGCACAGTGACATTTATTATGTACATTTCTGGAGCCATCCTGAAACTGACAAACTGCACTTCACAACTTTTGCTTCCAATATCAACACCAGCCGTATTGAACATGAGCAGCGAAAGAACACAAGAGGACATTTTCGGAAGAAGAGAGGAAAAGAAAGGTACACAGCAGAGATAAAACAAGAGTCAAAATAGGACTGTATTTTACTTTATGTACAGAGCTCACAGTACAGGTAGGATACAAGATACTGTAGATGCTGAATTAGCCGTCATTAGGGGGCATGCCACCAAGAAAATCTGCCAATTTCTTGTAGTGTCTCTTATCCAGTTGCTAGCATGGCATGAGACTCGGTGCCTCAAAGTAAAATGCAGCTGTCATGTGATGCTCCAGGCTGGAACACAAAGTAGTGAAATGTGGTTTCTCATCGTCGGGACACTGCAGGGCAACGATGGCCCCAGGATTGTACCTAATGCATGTGAGTGTGCTGTCACCATGAGTTAGAAGCACTGAGTTTTAACATATTAAACTTATGTGTTATTGCTTTAAACTTTTGTGATTGTGCTTTGCATAATTGTTTCCCCAGCCAAGGGCAGACTGCACCGGCAGTAATCAAAGCAACCTCTGTGTTTGCTTCCAGTCCTGCTGAGCTTTACGATCACAGTAGGTAACAATGCTCATATTATCTCAATTCTCATTAAGCTCCAAGCCTTTGAAGATTCCAAGGTTGTAGAGATTAATGTGTTGTTTAGGAGCTCTAGAAATATATTTATGACTGTAAGTCCTTTTACATTTGGAATGAATTCATTCTCACAAAAGATTCTGAACAAATGCATTTGTATTTTTTTAGAGAGAGAAAGAGAGACAGAGAGAGAGAGAGAGAGAGAGAGAGAGAGGGAGAGAGAGAGAGAAAGAGAGAGAGAGACCAGCAAAACTGAGGTGAAGTCCCTCATCTGCAATGTGCTCCCTCCTCATTCATACAATTCCAGTATGAAGGACAAACTGAGACAATGACAGCTTCTTCTTAAACATGAGCTTTGAGATTCATCAGTAATATAATGCTAAATATTTCTATCATCATGCCGCCATCTGATGCAGGAATCCTCCAGAAATCATCCATATTGTTCAAGTACAGATTATCCAGATTATTGCATCCAAAGCAATGCAAGCATAAAGCTGCAAAACAACAACAGCTTATACACAAATGTATTTTCAATATTATTCTCTCTGTTGGCATGCATGCAATCCTGCCTGATAATCCTGTAAATTTATAACGCAACGCACGCACCACCTACAGTCATGATGGCATGTCCTAACAGGTAACTCTCATTAAAACAACATGCAGCCTCGATGACTGGCGTCTGACAATAAACACACGACCAGATTTATCGTGGAGCCGACTGAATCTAAACCAGAATATACCACCTTCCTTCATAAATGTACATTTTCTGTAACCAACAGAGAGTGAGCGGTGGAGAGAGGGAGAGAGAGAAGGATGAACGGGCAAACGTCATTTTACCTGATCACTGCCCCGTTACGTGCAAAAACACGTCCTACACCACAAGGTGATCATAAGAAAAAGAAAATATTGTTCCCCACTGACCTGAATGGTGCAGGTGTACTCCGAGTCATCCAGCAGTCTCACAGTGCAGTTGCATTCCCTGTCCAGACTCCTGATGCTGCTGCTCATCAGTCGGCTCAGCATCTTCTCGATCGTCTGCGAATGGGACCAGAGAGAGGTGCGCACAGCTCATAGATACAGGTTCACCTTCTGTCACGTTAACGGCGTCCCTGCTCTTTGCTCCAACACCTGGTCAGCGGCTGTGACTCTGCGGCGAAGCGGCGGTGGTGCATCGTTTTATCAGTGTGTGCGAGCACTCAGTGGCCGAGGTAGCGCGTTTCAGCACTCAGGATAGCACACAGAGCTGCTTCTCCTGCTTCTCCTCTTCCCTCTGGTCCGGTTAAACTGTCACCACTCACCACACCTTCTCCCCCCGTCTCCTCGCCTTGGCCATTGCGCTCTCAATGCTGCTGGGTGGACGGACTGCGTGTTCAGTGACCAATCTGTCAACCCGAGGAAAGCAGTGAATGAGATGCTACCTTCGCAGAGTTGACGACAGGCGGCGAAATTCCGATAGGCTGCTGAACGTCGTGACTGTAACCACATGGCTGAGAATAATAACACAGCTGAGCCTCTGCTTTCACAGCAGACTTTGTGTTTTTCAGGAAGTTAGCTGGCATCTAAATAACTATGATTAAAAAAAAATCATATAATTGAGAATCAACTCATAACTGGAACATGAATACAGCTATTGTACATCTTAAAAGCCAAGTCATTTATCCCAACTTTGTTGAGCTGCTCTCTTTGTTAGTAGTGGAATTTCCGACATGACCCAAAGGTAGCAGGACAGTCAAACATGACTTTTTATTAAATTTTCTTATTAGCTCTTTCATGTTGTGAGCACACGTCTGGTTTGTTATGAGTCGGCAAGCAGAAATTGAGTGCACCAAATGAAGTCATTCTGGACTTATAAATGTTCTTATTGAGTTTCCATAATGTGACAAAGTAATATTAAATGGAAAGGCGTCGCAATGTTACAAAGAATAATGAAATCGAATTTGTGATCTTTCTTAAACAAAAAGAAAGTGCTGGGACCGAGGCAAATTTTGTAAAGCATGTTTAATCTTTTTTGAAAAATCTTAACAGGCTGAACATCTTTCTGTCCTAGTTTCTTGAACAATGTCTCCCTCTAGCGGTCTTTAATGGCAAACGTCAGTGAAAAAGCGTAAACATTTCCGCATAAAGTAGAGGGAGACGTCTTCTTTGTAAAGCAAGGCAAGTTTATTTGTATAGCACATTTCATATACAGGACAATTCAAGATGCTTTACATACAAACATTAGAAACATTACAGCGGGGTGCAGAAAGCATTCAGAAGAATTAAAAACCAAAGTTTTATCACAAAATAAATAACAAAAGTGAATAAAGAAACAAAGAAACCCTCAAATATCACTTATCATAAAAGGCTGAAAATAGAAAAGTTTTTGGTTGCCACACCATGGTTTCTTTGTTTGTTTTTAAAGTCTATGTAAATGTTCAATGTTCACTCGGTGAAGTCTACAGACGTACATCATGTTGTATTTAATCACTGTCCATTCATTAGTCTATAAGTGAAAAGAATGTTCATCTGCCGTGACAATGTTTCATTGCCGTGACCCGGATTCGAACCGGGGTTGCTGCGGCCACAACGCAGAGTACTAACCACTATACGATCACGGCGAGCTACGATGAACACATGGCTAATCCACTGCAAATTTCTCGTGTGTTTCGTGAGATGTCAAAATTTCATAGAACTTTGCTAACAATTTTGAGCATTGGGGTACATCGTAACTGGGTGCTTCAACGTCTCTTTTTGTCCCTACAGAAAACCTGAAGATTGTATTTAGGTAAGCGCTATTACTGAGACCTGTCTTCAACAGTGTTAACCTCTATCGTTTTCTGCATAATATTGGCATCTAGTGGACAAACTAAAGAAGCGCTGTTTGGGCTCCACGTGTGGTTTTATAAACTTTCCTCTGATTGGCTAATTTAGCTGGCTACGTTTCCCCGTTTTGTAACGCCATCAACGTGCGTGTTACAAAACTCAGAATTTTCTCTGGAGAAGGCAGACGGAGCAGAGCTGGAGGGTGTTTTAAGGTTCGTTAAGGTAAACATTTCGTCGAAATAGTATGCAGCATTTTTCATTTAACTTCCAACATCTAACGTCCGTGAAATGTGATTGTTAGTTCATTGTTTTGGGTTCGTGTTGACAGTCCTGTTTCTGCAGTAGTGTAAATTAATTTTGAGTCAATGCTCTGAACTTCGTTGCGTAGAGTCCTATCCATTTCAAGCATTTCTACGCAATTTATTCGAAGATTTTTGTTGCAATATACTGTAGCTGTAGGAGATGATTATTTGCATGTGTTATTATTTTCAATTGATATTATTTGCATCAGGCAGACCTCTCCATTATCTGGAATTTGCGCTTCACTGAACACATTTTTTACTAATTGTTTAAGCATAGATTTTGTTGTTTTTGTAAGGGTTTCACATGAGTTGATTCCAAACTGCTAGTTTCTCTATCTTTTGTTTACATTTTAAAGTTGAATGTCTGCTATGTGTTCCACAGGTTCACAGTCATGACTCACATAAGCATCCACTGGTTCCGCAAGGGACTCAGGTTGCATGACAACCCAGCACTCATGGCAGCACTGAGGGACTGTAAAGAGTTATATCCTGTATTCATCCTGGATCCTTCCCTCCATAACAACACCCATGTGGGCATTAACCGCTGGAGATTCCTCATTGGGGCGCTCAAAGATCTGGACTGCAGTCTGAGGAAACTCAACTCTCGGTAGAAAACACAGACAGCACTTACTTTAATAAAGGAGAGATCATTTGGAAGCAGTGAGATTCCAAAATAACAACAACATCATTTGAGCAATATAGTCAAGATGTGAGACGTAGGGATAGATTTTGGAGGTGGCTGAAAGAGGCATCTGAGAAGGTAGAGATGCGATGGAGAACCCAGATGAAGAGGTTGGAAGGATGAAAACTGAACACAGTGCGGTCTGACAGGGAGAATGGGAGAATTGCAATGGTTTGAAATAATTTGAGCTCAGGATTGATTGGTTCAAAGGAAATTAAGCCAAAGGATTTACCCGGAAATTGAGGATGGAATTATTTTCGCTGTATGGAAATGCCAAAGTGAAGTGTTAGACCTGCAGGAATATCCCAATTTAAGTCTGTAAAATAGACAGAATGAGAAAGAACAAATGTCTTATTATTGAACATGTTCTTAAACTTGTTAAAAAATACACTCTTACTCTGTGTTGTCTTTTACTCTTTCAGGCTGTTTGTGGTGAGGGGGAAGCCTGAAGATGTGTTTCCCAAACTGTTCAACAAGTGGAATGTAACAAAGTTGACCTATGAGTACGACACAGAGCCCTACAGTCTAAGCCGTGACGAAAAAGTGACCACACTGGCCAAGGAACACGGAGTCGATGTTGTCTACAAAATCTCACATACTCTTTATGATATAGACAGGTAGAACTTAAACTGTTTTATCCTCTTCTTCTCCACTGTTGTTGTTATGTTTGTTAAGAGTCGTTGTGATCTGTTATGCCTCCATAGGATAATCGAGGAAAATAATGGGAAGCCTCCCCTCACTTACAACCGTTTGCAAGCAATTGTTAAGACGCTCGGTCCACCAAAGAGGCCCATTCCTGCCCCAACCATAGAGGACATGAAAGGTAATTAATAAACAAGAGCACTCTAAATGCTATCGACTTATTGTTTGCTTTGATGTAAGAACAACTGTCCAGTATACAAATGTGACATTTTAGTAGTGATTAGACTAAAGTTATTTCCTCTGTCAAAGATATCAAGACACCCTGTTCGGAGAAGCAAGATGGGATTCCTACATTAGAAGAGCTCGGCATGGACACGGCATCCCTCGGAGACGAGCTGTTTCCAGGAGGAGAGCAGGAGGCTCTCAGGAGATTAGATGACCACATGGAAAAACCGGTATACAGCTCCCAACCTGCCACCTCTCATTTTTATCTGCAGGACTGAAGTATATGAACTTTGACAAGATCACTATAGACAGGATCTAAAAAAAGAAGCACCCACCCCATCCTACAGTGTTTTGAGGTTTTTGTCAAACATCTTGTTCTTACAGAAAATACAAGTCTTTCTGTCTTATTTACATGTTTTATGTTTATGTTTTGATTCAGGGATGGGTGTGTAGCTTTGAAAAGCCGCAGACCTATCCAAACTCTCTGAGCCCCAGCACCACGGTCCTCAGTCCATATATCGCCTTTGGATGCCTGTCAGCAAGGACCTTCTGGTGGAGGCTCACAGAGGTCTATAAGGGGGTGAGTATCACATGAAAGTGAAGGTCTAGGTAAAAAAAAATATATATATATATATATATGTATAAATAAAGCTGAACAATGATCTCATCTTTCTCATTTATGTGTGATTTATGCAGAAAAAGCACTCAGATCCTCCAGTTTCCCTACATGGCCAGTTGCTCTGGAGAGAGTTCTTCTACACAGCCAGTGTGGGCATCCCTAACTTTAACAAGATGAAGGGCAACGATGTGTGCACTCAGGTGGACTGGGACACAAACCCAGAATACCTAGCTGCATGGAGAGAGGTACTGAGATTGACATGTGTAATTGTGCCATCATTACAGTCACACAAGAAGCTCACTCTCATAATTCTTTGCCATGATCAATTCATGTCATCTTATATTGTACATGTCTAAAGGCTCGGACTGGTTTCCCCTTCATTGATGCCATCATGACTCAGCTGAGACAAGAGGGCTGGATCCACCACCTGGCCAGACATGCTGTCGCCTGTTTCCTCACCAGGGGGGACCTGTGGATAAATTGGGAAGAGGGACAGAAGGTGAGTAAATCAGCTTGTATGTTCAACTTTTCCAGGCCCATGTGCATTGAATGTGCAGCTTCTAAGTTGTAAAATAACAGCACACTATTTTGACCCTTTGCAAAAAAAAAAATCTACCAGAAAATAAATCAGTTAATGTGTTAAAATCTAAAAAAAACAAAACACTGCAAGTGTAGTAATGTTATAAGAGTGTTTTACTCAACGAGTGAAGTGCTTCTTTAATATTTTGTTTCCTGAAGGTCTTTGAGGAACTCTTACTGGATGGTGACTGGGCTCTGAATGCTGGAAACTGGCAGTGGCTGTCAGCGAGCGCCTTCTTCCACCAGTTTTTCAGGGTTTATTCTCCTGTCGCTTTTGGCAAGAAGACAGACAAAAACGGAGACTATATCAAGTAAGCTCATGACTCCATTTAACTCAGATTCTGAAAATATGTCACATGATCTGATTTAACCTCATCTGTGTTTGCAGAAAGTACCTTCCTCTTCTGAAGAAGTTCCCAGCACAGTACATTTATGAGCCTTGGAAAGCTCCACGTAGTGTCCAGCAGGCTGCAGGATGCATTGTGGGTCAGGACTACCCACGTCCAATTGTAGAGCATGAAGTGATCAGCAAGAAAAACATTCAGAGGATGAAGCAGGCTTATGCTAAGAGATCTTCAGATGGCACTGAGTCACCAGCAAAAAAGCAAGGTATTGCTCAAAACACACACTTTCATAAGTAGTTTGTAGCCTCTGACTTCAGACATGTGTGAAGTAAGTCCTGCATTTTAACAAAAAATGGCTTTGTTTTCCTCCAAGGTGTGAAGCGAAAGGCTCCATCTGTCATTGACATGCTCCACAAGAAAGCTAGAAAACTGTAACTATGCACAATTCAACTGATCGCGCAGTCATCACGGGAACTCCATCACCAAATAATTCAAGTTTTCTTTCAATACTGTGGCACTATCTGTGCAAGTAATTTGTTTTCTTTTTTTTACTATGTACATTTTCAGTTTCCATTTTTATACTGTTTTCCTGAATTCTTTCTTTTTTATTTTTAAAGTTTTGTTACTTGAGTACAAGAACTAGACAATGGCAAAATGCATTTAAAAAAAAAATCCTGATTGAAAGAGATACTTGCACATGCTTTCTGTGTCATCAAGAAAAATGCTTGAAATAGAGTCAGACTTTATCATTTGTGGAAAATCCTGTAGCTTCGTGAAAAATGAAGGCTGCAGACTCATGGCCTTTCTGGTATTTTTTATGAGACATTGCCATGTCTCTGAATAAATGCAATCCTCTTCTGTTATTGTTCAAGATATTCAGATAAGACATGCTGGCTTATCACAGCCATGAAGATAATATGTCAGAGCTCCCATCTTCACTAAATGAGCTAAAACATGAAGTAGCCTCTCCTACTTTCTACTGATATCTCCACTTAGTTTTGTTAACATAAGTTAGTTTCTTATTTGATTGGTTCCTTAAGGTCCACCCAAAGTAGTGAGAAGCCAGTAGAGGCCCCACCCAGCAAGTTTCCACCAGTATTCTACTATGAACGTGTTACTTAGTTTTTTCTGAGACTGTAGCTGGAGCATGTAGATAAAGATAAAAAAATCTTCAGCCTTAACATTGATTGCTAATATTACCCCTATTATGTATTATGATAAAAAAAACAATTTAGATACATTTTAATATCAGAGGGAAAAAAATACTGAAACTTCACGTTTAAAGGTGTTGGGTTTAATACGATTGGTTAGATAAAATGAATAATTCTTGCACAAAGATACATTTTCTGTAAGGTAAAGACCTCCTCTTGACTGAAGACTTAAATTTGTAACATGCTGATATTGATTAATTAGCAATGATTACTGATTAAGCAGGTGAGTATCCAGGGAAAGGTGACAAATTGAAAGACATTCACTACAATATTCTTTCCTGTTCAAGGCAATGGGCAACTCATAAAAGACAAAGCAAGCAAAATTAATCAGGATCAATAATTCGACTGGTAGTGAAAGAAAATGTTCTAAAACGTTTTACCATAATCTTCGGTTTGAAATAAAATGATCAAGTGAGTTGACAGGTCTTCAAACTATGTGTTTAAACATAAAGAGTACACAAGTATTTGCAAGTTATTCAAAATTACTTTGTCGTGGAATTGGGACAGAGGTATCATCTTCTTTTGAAGTAGGCCTTTGCTTGCCTGTTATATTCTATATATTCCTACTTAGGTATTTGTATTGAGTTGTAATAAAAGTATTTAAAAAAACTGAATTTTTTTTAATTTTATATTCTAAAATAGCAGAGGTGTAATTTCCATGTCCATACCATATTTCCATTATGTTATTCTGATATTGAGTCTACTGAAAGTAGTCTCGTGCCATTTCCACTAGAGGGCACTGCAGTTCTGCCTGCACAGAAATTTGTCTCACTGCTGAGAGTTTAGTAAATATCAATCTGTGACTAAAAAGGAAATCCTGTATATGAAAATACTATCACTGTTTAGTGTTTTACTCTTTCTAAACAAGGTTACAAAATAAAGATGAGCATTTAGTTAGTTAATTACTAAACCTTTACTGCTTTGAGGTTTTAACTTTAAGGTCTTCATTCTAGCAGCTTTCAGATGAAGCTTCAACTCAGTCTTGTAAGTCTTGTTCAGTAATTCTCACCACAAAGTTTTTTTGTCCGATTTTTGTAAGACAGGCTAAAATGTTCAGCTTCCTCATTCGTTAATGCAGAATAATGGACATAAGATAGTATCTAATCAGGAGTGTGCTCCATATGCATCATTACTGAAGGACCATAAGTCATGAGGACAATACACTGTATACATGTTTACTCTGTGTCTTAGATTGACACTGGGAAGTATGAGCAGTGCATTGCTACATAAAAGCAAGACAAGTGTGTGTGTGGGTGTGTACATGTGGGGGACGGACAGCTGTTCATGGTGGTCAAGTGTTCTCCTGTTTCTGCTTCCTTGGAGCTGACACTGGTGTGAATATCGAGAAGATGATGTCACAGTCTCAGCAGTGGGCAGACGGCTGTACAAAGCCATGCTCAGTTTCCACAGAGACCTGTCAAACATCAAAACAATCTGATGTCCAACAGTGAATGCATGTGGGAGTGTGTTTCCGGGACACTTGGGCAGTAAACTAAAAGCAGATCTAAGCAGGTTTGAACTGAAATCACTTGGATCAGATATTTGTTTGTATTTTGTTTTTACTTTTTTTCTATACCTAGATATATTGATCTGTTTTATGATGCTATAAAATAATCAGTTTGGAGCAAGCTTCAGACAGATTTGTCAGTCTGTAATTAAAATCCCAATTGTGCCCACCTCCTCCCCTTCGTGTCGGTTGATGTGCCCCTCTCCCTGTGCGTCTATGTTGACACCTCACCACTCAACCCATCTTGGATCTGTGAACTGTAAGATCCCGGCTGAATTAGAACAGCATGTTCCCATGCAGCTGGTGTTTCATGGAGCTTTAATAGTAGCGATTTATCTGAGGAGCATATTTACTAAAAGCATCAACATCAAAGAAATGATTCCCACTCACAGCACTGCTTGTTTTAAAAGCAGTAAAATATTCAGCCAGCTTGTAATGACGTAATGAGTCTTTAATTTTTACAAATCTCTTGCCATATCAACACAGCAAAGGCTCTTAAAAGTTCAAAGCAGCATCTTATGTGTGAGATGTTTTTTTTTTTTGTCAATTGATATCACAAGTGAACATAAACACACTCGCAGCCATTTGAGAAATTCTCTGAAGGTAGTCTCTGGGATCATCGGGTCATCAGCTTTTCTGAAGACTTTAAACAAAGACCCATCAAACTGTATCATTAAATGCAACAATCCCGTGCATGACCATGCATTGTGAAATGTTGGAAGCTGATGGGAGGTGTCTGACCTAAAAATAAGAAGATAGAGGGATATTTGTGAAGCAGATAAAGTAAAAAACACTTTCATTTTCTCTTTGAGTTGTTCATTTGATATTAAAGTGAAGGACAAGAGGAAGTTGTGGATAAAATGTTCATGACCACACACTGAAAGGTCACTATTTATTGGCCGTTCAAGGACTTGGTAAATAAATGCCACAGTGAAATTGAAGAGCTGACCGTCGTCCAATCTACTTCATACCTTTTAGTCTATCCTTGTCTCCACCAGGCACACACAAGCATACACACGCACACACACACCTCAGCACACAACCTGAGCAACAACAGACCATTAGACCTGCTTGTCTATTACAACTCAGGTTCTAATGATGGGCTCTAACCATTTGTATTTGCCCATCAGGACCTGCTTTCTATCCCTGATAGTGCAGTTGTGTTTGCAAAAGACAGATAATGGTGTTGGAGCCAGAGGTAGTGAGCTCAGAGAGCATCATCCGTAGCAGCTCCAGACTGAGGCTCAACAGGATTTTGTGAAGTGCTATACATAGCAAAACATGAGGCAACAGACATGCAAGGCTGAACTCATGCCTCGGTGCTGACCATAGGTAGATTCAGATTTAGAAAGTGATCGCAAATACGGAAACCAATGGTTTGTTTTAGAGGAAAGGGGCCTAATGTGATGTGGATGGCAAAAAATTGTAGGTCTATCAAATCTATCAAATTCTTCACATATCTTGAATCTGTTTCGCCATCAGAGGTTGATCTACTTTAGATAGTTTCCAATGTTTTATTGTCTTTTACATGTAGATTTCTGTCATGTTATATTTCTTATGTGAAAGAAAGAAAATAAGATTACTAGCATGCACATTCAAATACCATCACATGACAGTGTTTCCCAGCTCCTTTGGTGTTGCTGTTGTGCTTTGATTTCTCCGTACACTCCCCATCCAGAATATCCCGCCCTATGTGGAGCCAACTGTGTCTTCCAACCCCCCTGACATGGGACGAGGGTCTGCAGCCCATACTTGTCTTTGATCACAGTGTGTGTGTTTTGAGTGAATGTAACTAATAAAATCATCATTAGATTAGCATGTGAATATTCATTTTGCTAATTAACATCTCCCATTTTTGTAAGAATATTTCTAAACTGCATCTAAAATAAGAAAGGCTCATCTCTTTATGAAGTTGAATTCTTCATTTAATCTTGTCGTAAATCTAAAGTCAGTGTGTCACCCCTGGAAAGAAAAGTGGAAAGTGTGGGAGTCACAAAAGAGAATGATGGATGGATGGAGCAAAAAATTTTAAATAGCTGAAAGGACGACACATAGGCATGTGTAATATGATCACTATAATCGGATTGATATCTTTGAACCTGATAGGCAGAGCTCACTCAGGACACTATAATTCATGGTGGTACCAGTGCCAGGTTGTCGGGCCCAAGTTTTGAAGTTTGTTTACTATGCAAGATGTATACGAAAACAAACAAAAAAATCCTTCTTCAAGGTAATTTTTAGCAGTTTTTTCCTCAGTCACATTAATTCAATTTCTACTTGAGGAATACAATTGCTACCACAGCATCTGTTAAACATTTGTGTAAAACATTTTTTCACCAAAAAAGACAATATTAGTATGTTACATAACCTACAAATCTACCAAAACCACTTAGACCACTGGCCAGTGTTGTGTGTTTGTGTGCTTGCATGCTTGTGTAAAGATAAGAGCACATAGCTCACTGGCAGTCAGTGGCATCTGTCTATATAAGGCTGTTCTATTCCTACTGCTTTTCCTCAGGGGACTCAATGCAATTGTCAGCCACGGAACAATGCATGCCACAGAACTTGATAGGCTTCACCATCTTATAGCATTCACATAAATATGTACTTTTCACTTTGTAAAAATAGAGATGATTGTTAAGGGAGATTAAATAAATGTGCTCTTTTAGGCTGTTTGGGATGTTTTGCACTTTTATTATTAGAAAGTAACCTTGTGATGGTGAAAGAATGCCCATTCGAATGGTCTTCCATCTAAAGGCACCATCTTTTTTATTGACAAGCTCATGTGACTGTTTACCACATACTATGGATAGAGTTTAGATTTTGGAGAAAGCAAACAAGTACTGAACAAGTGGTCTCTGTATTCTGTGAGTAAACTACCAACATATTTTTAAAAGGGACAAAGAAAGAATTTTTTTTTTTTTTTTCAAAAACCTAAACAAAACAAACTTCTTACCTTATTTGGGGAACAACTAAATCTGACTAACCTGTTATTTGTAACATGATCATCATGAGAATTTCCCATTTAAAACCATTGTTCCTGTTTCCATACAGAACTTTTACAGCAACTTTTCCTTTCTCTGTAGTGGGATGTTGTTTTTCTTTACAAAACGGACCAAAGGCAAGTTTAGGAAAGTGTGATGTGCTCGTGTGCCTATTTGCAGGCCAACTATAAATAGTCCAAGAGCTTACGCATGCTCATGTTTGATTGGAAATTGCAGCGCCTTAAGTCAGTGCTGTGGGGTATCTGTCAAAGGAGGGAATGACACTTCTAAATGGTGAGTGAACTTCATGAAACAGATATTTAAATATAGTCAATGTAAACAATGAACAGGGCAATTGTTTAATTTAACAGTGCATCTCACATGGATGTTTTAATACCTTGCAACAACAAAACCTCAAATTATATTGTTTTATGTTAAATGTTTTTACTTGTGTTCTTGTTCTCTTTTAGTTTGAATCATCTCTCAGGGAGGCTGAGAAGAGGTGTTAATTTTTTTTTCTTTTATTTTTTTTCCTGAAAGATTTTTTTTCCCTCAACAACATTTAATCTGTTGGAAAATGGGTTCACGGAGGACAACAACACGCTTGTCTTTTGGAAATGGAAGGTCTAGCAATGGAGATGATGTCATTGGGAGTAGACAGTCTAGTGGCTGCAGCTACCTTATTAATGTGAGGCCAGAAAACAGGTAAAGAGTCCAGACAAACACAGTCATCTCTGGCATATTAAACTTCTGCATGGATAATGTTGACCAGGTTTTGCTCTTTATTACACCAGTAGCTGAAGATTTGCCTAACCTGCATTTAGTGTGTGACACATTGTATTTCTTTATTTGTTGCCATGGTCACCCAGAGTTTAAATAAGCAGCAGATGAAGAGCAGAATTTAAGTTATGCATCATGGGTCCCTGTTGAAACATACAGAGAAACTTCTGCATGGAAAGATTTTCTGATTGTAATTGTGATGTTGTGATGTGACAAGTGTGTGATTTGACAAGAATAGAAAGATTCTATTGAAAGAGAAAAAAAAACAGTTTTTCTCGAAGGCATGGGACAATCTGAGTATCATTCATGGAGAGCTTACAAATGCATTGTTGCCATTTAAAGAAATATTTTTATCCTGCCAGCATTTCACAACACAACCGCTCATGCATTTTATGCTCAAAATCTCTGTGTTTTAAAGGGGTGGGAGCTAACAAGCTATGCTTCTTCTCACTCTTTTTTGAATATATCAACAATTTTCTTTCTTTTTTCTGTGTTCTTATTTTTTCCTCCTCAAATTCATTTCTATATCATGCGGTACAAAGAACTCCTTTAGTGGTAATCAGAAGACATAGTACTATTTGCATATTCAGAAAAAACAATACATGAACATGTATCATAAACATGCAAAACACAGATTATTACTAAATGCCTTTTCTGCAGCAATAAAGAGTGATGTGGTTTTCCATTACAAATAACAGAACTTTTCACAAAATGATACTGCTAAAAAAGCCCCACAAAACTAACAAATGACAAAATATTACCTCACTTCCAACATTTTGTATGAACCAACTTTAAATTCCAATAAGAGCCACAATGAAACACATTTTATATAAACCACTGATAAAGTTAACTGAATTTCAAAGTGAGACTGTCTTTAGTATAAATTTTATAATTTTTTTTAATGTTTTATCATATATTTAGAGAAGCAGATCACCAGTTGTACATATATAACCACTGCAATAATCCTCCAGAAAGCATCAAATCATTATTTGATATTAATTTATGTTATATGCATATGATGCATCCTAAGCATGCTTATATTTGATATATTCTAAGTTGGTCAACATGCTTGAGCAGAACTTGACAACGAACTGTTGAGGAGAGCCGTTCAATTTGAATGAGGTGCGTTAGATCTGGGAGACATCTAAAACCTGCAGGACTGGAGTTGACTTAATGTGATTGATGAAAAAAGATTGTTCTTTTTCATGCCTCCAGTTAGAATTAAAACTTTGCTTTACATACTTTAATGAAATTGCGGGCAATGATGTTGACGTCAGTGTTTTTACAGAAATGTTCTTGCTCAAACCTACTCATTCCAGTAAGGGTCGCAGGGAGGCTGGAACCTATCTCAGCAGCTTTGAGGGGTTCACTTAACCAGACCTCTGCAAGGACAACATAGAGAGAGAAACAACTTCTCACACTCACTGCTTGGGAGAATTTAGAGACACCAATTAACCTAGCAAGTATGTTTTTGGAATGCAGGAGGATGCCAGACCACTCGGAGAGAACCTATAGAGTACATGCATAAGGAAACATGCAAACTCCACACAGAAAGGCCCCAATCAACGTTCAAGCCAAGAACCTCCTTGCTGTGAAGCAAGGATTCTGACCACACCATACAGCCCATTGCAGAAATGTAGAATGTTTGAATTAGATGTGGTCTCTGAGCTACAGTGGCTTTATTTGTTCATTTGATGCAAACAGTGTGAATAGTAGGGGGTGAGGGCTCAAGAGATCATATTTTGTGTCCATACTGAATTTTGACATGTGGAAATTGAATGAATTTTTCATTAGTCTGGATAGATGTAGAAATGTCTTTCCTGACCACCCAATTTTTGCACCACAGGAGCACACTCTGCAGTGTGATGGCACAGTTAACGGAAGAAAAGCAGCCCTCCTTTGTGACCACCCTTAAGTCAAAAGCTGTGTCAGAAAATTGCAACGTGAAGTTCTCCTGTGTAGTTACAGGTAAACACTGCTTTACAGCTTAGATTCTATAAAAGCATGAGCCCATACTCCAGATGTTTGGGCAATAAGCAAACTGAGATACATAGATGATAAAAAATTATATTCTATACCGCCACAGTATAAGTATGATGCTTATTATCATACTATACAATATTTTAAAGAAATGAAAAGACAAATACATAGTATTTTGAGTGATGTGCATTGAACTTAATATTGGTGAAAAAGTAAATTATTTTAAATGTAAAAGTTATTTAGTGTTGTCTTGTTTCTTTCTCTCTCTTCTCAGGATACCCTACCCCTCAGGTAATGTGGTATAAGGATGACACGCAGCTGGACAGATTCTGTGGGTTGCCTAAATATGAAATATTGCACAATGGACAACATCATTCCCTGCACATTTACAAGTATGCATATTTGGAAATACTGTATAACATCTGATTATACTAATTTTTATTAAAAAACTACTAATCTCAACATTACAGTATATTAACTTTTCTTTGAAGAGATATTATTGCTAATATAAGGCTAGTCCCACAATTTTTTTAATGAGCACATATTAGTCTCATTTAAGTCCATGATTTTATTTGTGGGTGGTCCACTTGTTTTTCATAAAATATATATTACTGTAGCACCCATTGTCATTGTTTCTAAATCTGCTCTAATTGGACAATTGTCTTGTCAATAGACAGGAATTTTACAAATAGCTTTAATGGTTATGTAACAAATAAAGGAGAAAAGTCTGGTTTAAGAGCAATGTCTTCTGTGGGGCCCTGTTTGGTGAATTCAAATAAGCCCAAAATACACAGAAGGTCTTGACATTTTGCCTCAAAGTGGACCACTTAACAAAGAACTTTCCAGGTAATTTTTACCTTTAATTTAGATAATAATCACCTCTTGATATGACTTTGATCATTCTGTAGATGCACTGTGGAGGATGCAGCCATATACCAGGCCTCTGCCATCAACAGCAAAGGTATTGTGTCCTGTTCTGGGGTTCTGGAAGTAGGTGAAATGAATGAGTTTAAAATCCACCAGCAGTACTTTGCCAAACTGAAACTGAAGGCAGAGAACAGGCGAAAGGAACCAGAGGGTAAAGAAAACCAGGAGCCGCTAAGAACCATCAGTCCAGACCGCACACAGAGGAAGCGACGCTCAACAATGGAGGCATTATTCAGCACTCCAAGTTCTATGGAAGATGAAGGCAATGAGGAAAACCATCAGGCTGTAGCTTTAGAGACTGAACACAGGTTACAGGAAGCCACTTTGGAGGAAGTTGAGAAAAAACCAGTCCAAGTCACCAATGGAGCTATGTCATTGACAAATGGACAGACTAACAATGACAATGGCAATAAGAGTGGGACATATGTATATGATTCTGTCCATAAGAGTTTTATTGCACACCACCAACCAAAATCTCCCTTTGTTAAGAAGAAAATTAAAATTTCCAACAGCACAAAAATTGCCAAATCAGATATTTTGGGAGAGACGGTGTCCAGTGAGAGAACAGCAAAAGATGAGACTTCCAATCCTGTAGCTCCTGCCTGTAAAGAGGCAACACAGACCAATGGGAACTCAGAAGAAGTTATGGACATGGAAAACAATGTTCACACATCAACTTTGGATTCAGACTTTGTAAACATGAAAGAAGAATTTGAGAAACCAGTACTAGAGGAAACTATGGTTGCTCAGAGTCCTCTAAAGGAGGATAACAAATGTAGTGAGGTAACAGAATCTTTACAGAAAGAAACTCTCACAGTCTCAGTGCCCCCTGTTGCTCTTTCGTCTTCCAGTCGTATTAAGCCAGGAACTGAAGGCAAAAAAGCTGCAAAACATGAAAAGAAAAATGATCACAGAGATACTGAGGAAAATTTGGAAATGCAGAACAAAATTCCTTATATTACTTCAACCCCCAAAAAGTCAAGCAAATCACCCGTGCTCAATATGTGTAAGGAGAACATTCATACAACAGAACATGTCACAACCATGGAAATTAATGGCCAGTCCAAAGCATCCCCTGATGGAAGTTTTACAGACAGCTCCAATGAGTCAAGAGGAACACCATGTGACATTAGGACTGCTTTGCTTCAGCGTCCATGTGAACTGGCTGGAAATCAGCTGTCTGAGAAGGAAACAAGGCCCTGCCAAAAAAAGGAGTCAGCGTCTCGACCGGCTGTGCCAAGTGAGGTGAGTGAAAATCTTTCACATGAGCTCATGAATGCTTTGTGCTGCCAACACAAGCCCTATCAGCAACACAAGCATCCTGGAGCTATTTATAGTTTTTACAAGCATGCCTTACTGAGTGAAAAGCATTAAATGACGCACATGTTGACAGTTGCAACAGGTATAGGGATGCAGTACATTTATGTAAGTGTGATGGTCTTAAAGCAGTCCTTTGTGCTTAGCTTCAGATAGAAATCTGTAATTGAATAGAAATACACAAACTAAGCACCTTTATGTTAAGTTAATCTTTAGTTATTGGTTCAAGATTTTTGGAGAATACACCTATTTTCTTACAGAATTTCAGAAGAGAAGTTGGAATACCCCACTAGATATTCAAGTATATTCAGGAGTAAATAAGTTTAGCAGAAGACTGTAGAAACTAAGCGTCTCTCAGTCAAACTGTTATTTCATATTTATTTTTGCATAAACTAAATCAATGCAATATGACACATTGTTTAGAGATGTTGTTTCATGAAGATGGTTTTAATTAAGTTTGGTTAAAAGCAAACAAGTAATTTCTCCATACTTCCTGTCAGCTAACTGCATAAAACCTAGCGTTACTATGGTAATAAACTTATAACTAACTTATTTTACTCTGGAAAGTACAGAAATGTACTTTCCAAGAGTTAACTACTTACATTTAAAGTTGACAATTTCATCAAAAAGTTACAAAAATTAAGCTTGCTTCAAAATTAAAAAGAAGCAAGTTTCTCATGGATGATCACTTGTCAACATCCCCAATTAGCACTAGTATAATATTGCTACTATAGGATTGCCTGTCTTTCTACACTGCTTATGCAATCAACCTAACCTCAGCTGCATGTCTGAGCACTGACAGCACAGAGAGTTGAGACAAAGCACTGCATGGCTGCAGCGCTACTTAAAATATTTTGCATCCTTTCCGACTGCCCTTGCATGTAAAATAGAAACCTTCTTTTTGAATTAGAATCTACATGTCAGACATAAAGAAAGGAAAGCAGAAATGCGCTAGAAATGGCTTGACTCAATTTTTTATTCAAAATCACATTATCAGAAAGATCATTTTGATTTCGAATCTTGAACTTAATTATAGCTTATCTCACCTTTGATGCAATGACATGATCTATTGAGATCAAGCCTAAAAGTGTTTCAAAGCAAACTTTGCAGGGCTTTTGCAAAAATTGTGCAGTTCTGTGAAACAAGTAATGATACAAGCTTATGTTATATCATTTTATTGTGCAGTGTCTATATCATGTTCACAAAGCGTTATTAAGTATTCATTTGTTCATTTTCTATGCCATTTAATCCAATTAAGGGTCACGAAGGGCCCATCCTAGCAATTAGCAGTCTATCGCAGGGTCAACATAAAGAGACAAACAACCACTCATGCCCGCATCCATTCACAGGGAGGATTGGGATACTCAATTCAGTCCTACGACGGCCACGCACCTGACTCAAATTAATGAGTCATTGTAAAGAACCTGATTGGCTGTTACATCCATTTAACTTGATGCAGGTGTGTTGAGACAGGAATACATTGAAAACCCACTGGATTGTGGCCCTTATAGGACCGAACTGAGTATCGGTAATTCAGAGTGATCAATTAACCTTTGAACGGTGGGAGGAAGCCAGAGTTCCCAGAGAGAACTCATGCATACACAGGGAAAACACGCCTACTCCACAAAGAAAAGCCACTGCTCAAACACCTCCCTAGCTTAGGCTTGAAACAGTGACCTTATTCCTGTGATGCTAACCACCACACCGCCATGCAGCTCTTCATTAAATAGTGCCATGTAAACAAGACAAGCCATTTTGTTTGTTGGAACAAGTTTGAGCTGATGTGCTGCATTGAATTCAAACTGGCTGAACTCATTCAGGATGCAAAAGGCTGATATAACTTTAATCTGTTAACAAGAATTCAAGTACCAATCTAAGCCAACCACATTCACATTGTTGAATCTTTTTTTTGGACAACCACATGCATGTGTTTCATTTTTGAAGTCTGCCAAGGTTAACATGCATGTAGCTTCAGTTTTGACAATAAATGTGTGAGGGTTTTTTCCCCCATTCCTTTCTCTGTTTGTTGCTGGTTACACTGTTGCTGTTTTTAAAATTGCATGTGTTTATCCATGTCCAGCATAGTTAGGGATAAGGGAATAAGTATTTACAGCTTGTATTATGTCCCAAGGTTACACTGGCCCATACAAAGACGAACAGGAATGATGCACCTGTCAACCTTAAGCTGCCACCTGACCAGTGTACAACCGACTCACAACTGCCACAAAAGACAGATGACATCCAGACCTCATCTTTTTGCAGTGATCTTCAGGCACCTGCTGACAAAATGGAACAGGAAACATGGGAAAATTCCAGAGAATCAAATGAAAGCCATTCTGTACTTCTTACGCACCTACATCAGTCACCACTCAAAAGCCCTGGTGGTGGTGAGAACACCCCGGGGTATAATGTTTCTCCCGCTGCCCTGCAAAGCCATGTTGATACAGCTATAAAAACTGTTGAAGGGACAGAAATACAAGATACTGAGAAGGTAGAGGGTAACGAGGTAGGTAAGTTATTTGTACAGACTGACAGTGTAGCCCCAAGTGAGAAGATAGCTGAAACCGAGACTAAACCTGCTACTATACACACGAATGAAGAAGCTAAAGCAGGAAATGTAAAAACTGCAAAATATAAAGACTCAGTTGTATTACCAGTAGATGCTACATGTATAGAATCCATAAAGAATGAACTAGTATTAAAAGTGCTGGAGAAAACCTCTTCCGAAATGCAGAAACTGATGTCAGAGACATTTGAAACTGCTGCCCCACTCCTAACAAAGCCCCCTGAAAGCACAAACTCCCTGGAACACGACATGGACTTCAAAGAAATTACACAACCTGTTACAAAAGTTATATCTATTGCTGAACTTTTGAGGTCCCAAATAAAGGCTCTTGAAGGAACACAGGCAAATCCAACGTCCAGCATACCAGTCCATGCCAACATCACACAAGTTCGTCGTCCATCAGTCACAGGAACATGTCAGGAATTCAGAGTTGATAACAGAGAATGTAAACTGGAAGTGAAGACATTGAAGTCTGACAAGGAATCCAAGAGCACTGACAAAATGCCTCCCACCAACATAAAAGCTACACTTATGGAGATTTATCAGCAACTGAATAAAACTGAATACGAGCAAACTAAAACTTCAGCAGCGGTTCAGGATTTGTATGAACTTTCTGTGATTCCACCTCTATCCCTAAAAGACACTGGTACAGTTGTAGACATAGCTGAACTCCATCAAAGTGTCATAAAGGATAATGAAGTTGTTATGGAGATTAGCCAGGAAACTGAGGCATCAACTAAGACTCCTATATCTGAATGCTCAGTTGAAGTTTCCCATTCTGGCAGTAAAAATGTAAAACACAGTTCTATTACCTTGACTTCAGATGCTGATTTTACTGATAGGCTTCAGTCAGTTTCAAATTTATCTGAAAATGTCATTCAGGAATCTGGGTGTCCGCTTACAGAGACACATGTAAGGGCCAGTATTCAAGAGGAAAATGCTACAATTTTGGAGGATATCAAAGATGAACCTGTCCAAAACCAGGAAGTGGGATTAATACATAAACTAATTCCAGAAATAATACTAAACAACAAAATGAAAAGGGAAAGTACAGAAAGTAATATGACAACATTGACAACACATCAGCAAAGCATGGAGGAAAACAAAACAAACACATTTTCTTTGCAGAAAGTAAATAATTACTCATCTGAAAGTGAATTTAGCTCTGGCACACCAAAGAATGATATTCCTTTAATTCAGCAGGAGAGCTCAATGGTTAGAGAAAGTTTGAGATCAGACTCCATTATCACTTCAACTCCAGTTCCTAGTCCACAGTCAAAGAAAAAAAATTATGCTTCTCCCATTCCCTCTGCTACTCCACAAGAGTTAGCCTCTGGGGCACGGCGCAAAATCCTTACACCTAAGGCCAAACCTGAGGAAACTGCAGAGACGACATCCCCCACTGATTTCCAAACTCTGAATAAGGAGGTACATGTGCAGAGCAGCAAGCTCTCCACAAGTCCAGTGACCCCCTCCCTGTCTCCGAGCCTGTCTCGACGGTCACCTCTCCAGCAGCAAGCAGAGGAACAAACCTCTCCAGCAGAAAGGCGTTTTCCACCCATGACAAGACAGAAGACACCTGAAACTCAAGAACCAGGCCAGCTAATGACTGAGGAGATTCACAATGAGGGTAAACCTGCAGAGAAGGACAAGCATGATCCATTTAAAGGTAAAAAAAAAATTTAAAAAAAAGAAGGAAAGAAAAAGACCGATCTTGAAGAAATTATGACTGTACTATAGAAATGGCATCAACAGGAGGAGGAGGTTCGGGTTTAGCTCTGGATTTAGTGGCATTTTATTGACCATAAGCTACCCCTCCATGCCACTTATTTTAGTATTATTTTAAGATTCAGTTTCATATTTTTAGATTTAATTTTCACTTGCCTGTTCTACATTTTTAGTCTCCATAATATTTTCAAGTTTAAGAAAAGATCATAATTTCAATTAAATGGACACTTTTACTTTTCCATTTTAATTTCTATGACTTTGCCAGGGTAAGTGCCACCCAGAAATTTACCTAAGACAGTAATTGTCTCACAATTGTATAGCCTTTATTGTATGACCAATACATTTTTCATTATGGACCAAAGCTATTACAGATATTTGTGTTAGGTGGTGTATTCACATTTACACTTGTCAGTTTTTTGGGGGTTTTTTGTCTTTTAAAAACTCTTTTATTTGTGTAAATGTGAAAGGCAAACAAAATAATGTGCTGTCCTCATTGCCATCATTAGTGTTCCCTAAATATTGTAACTGGGATAATGCTAAAAGTTACAGAATACCTGATAACATCTAATTGCAACTACCTGCAATATAAAGGTTACATCATATATCAAACCAAGCTTCATAATGTAGTTTGTAGTTGTTTCTATACGACAGCAAATACGCCTGAATGCTTACAATAGGTCACATAGCAGAATATAATAAAAGGTTCATTTTCACTATGTGGTTTGTATTGGGTCTGCTTCTCTCCAGCTCCGCAAGTTATCCGTAAGATCAGGGGTGAGATATTTGCAGATGCCTCAGGACACTTGAAACTGTGGTGCCAGTTCTTCAACGTCCTTAGTGACTCTACAATCAAGTGGTACAAAAATGAGGAGGAGATTGCTCAGGTTAAAAAAACGTAAGTTCTTTGGTCAACTTCAAATTGTACCTATGCTGTGACAATGAATGGAATATTTGGAAATTCTATCATTATAATTGTTTAGTTAATGTTAAAATGTGTGTTTTATGTGCTGTTTGATATTTCTTCCAGTGCAGGGGATGAAACTCAGGTCAATCTTGCCATTGTTCAGACATCATGCAAAGACTCTGGTGTTTATGGATGCTCAATAACAAATCAACATGGGACAGACTCCACAGACTTGCTTCTCAGTGCAGATAGTTTGTATCATTTTAAAATAAATTTATCATAAAATAAATCACCAATAATCTTTTGTGTGTCACTCGGCCACAACATGATTTTATTTGTCTTCTCTCTCACTCTTTTGTAGTTTTGGCTGGCATGTCCCTACGCGAGGACCTTGGTGGTAAGATGAAGTTTATTTGTCTAGATTCTAGTTTTCCTGTGCTTTTCTTACTGAATGTCATATTCTTGTTTATGCAGTTGGAGAGGAAATTGAAATGATGCCCTTAATATTCAACAAGGGTTTGGCTGATTCTGGTGTATGGGGGAACAAATTCTTTGGACGTATAATGATGACGGAATCTCATATTGGAGATGGCTGCTCTCATAAAGTCTGGAGAGCAAAGGTCATCTATGGTCTGGAGCCTGTGTTTGAGTCCGGTAACACATGTATCATTAAAGTACGCAGCCCCATCACATATGGAGGCAAAGAGGAAAGCTGTCTCATAGACAGGAACCTGGACATGATGAAGCAGGTACTTTAAGAAGTTAAATTTCATCATTTGTACACACCATATAAGATTATATTACAGTAGTCATTTAGCAAATGCTTTTCATCCAAAGTAACATAAAGGTGAAGGAACAAAATTAAATTAAATGTTCATTGCATTAAGAAACCCTGGTCCACACTGGATTCTAATTGGGTTAATATCTATGTAGAAAAAATAGAGGATGAATATAAGAGATATAAAAGTGCCACTGAAGCCAGGTAAGGTGTTAGGTAAAGAAATGGTCCCAGAGGAGATAAGTCTTTAAGAGGTTATTGGGGGGAAAGAGGGATATTCTAGATGTCATAGGCAGCCAGCTTGATGAATAGTAGTGACATCTGCCTGACTCAGACCGAGAGATAGAGGCAACATGGTTGGAAAAAAAGTTGGTCATAAGTTTTTCAACTTCTGGTTGGGTGATAATCTAAGAGGCAAATTTTCTGTTGATGTTGTGACAGATGGAATGATTGACTGGGATGATCTATAGCTTAACATTAAAAAGGGTTATTTGAAGGTAGATTTTTGTCATTCTCGTGCATATGTCATAGAGACAAGTCACTTTGGCTGAAACTGTATTCATCAGGCTAGAATGATATGTACATTTGAGTATCCTCTGTGTACCCATGATAGAGAATGAGAGAGTCCATGGTATATATAGCACACAGTATATGGTATATATTGCAAAGAGAAGGTGTCCCAGTACCAAGTTTTGAGGCACCTGAGTAGAGGAATGATGGAGTGCACATTTTTGTCCTTGCCATGACTTTGAAAGAACTTTTGCTTTAAAAAGAAGATGAAAAAAATCTTTGAGAGAATGTCCAATGAGGTGCAATTCAAACCAAGAGTGTACTATACCTGAGATCCCTATCAGAAAGAGCATGGAGTAGGATTGTGTGATTTATAGCGTCGAAAGGTGTTGCAAAGTCAAGCAAAATTAGAACAGAGGACCGTCCTTCAGCTCTCTAGCTGACTGTAGGACCTGTGTCACAGAGAGTGGAGGTGTCTCATTGGCGTGGACATTTTTAAGCCAGACTGATTTGGATCAAGAGGTTGTTTTGCATGAGGAAGTCTGAGACCTGTTTGAATACAGCTCCTTTCATAACCTCACATTGGTATGGCAATAGCAAAACTGTTGTCTGATTGTTCTAGATTTGACCAGTCTTCAGAGGGACGTTTTTGAGCAATGGTGTTACCTAAGGCCGAATCTCAATTCTCCTCCTTAGCCCTACCCCTCAGCCCTTAGCCCTACCCATTCGCCTTTAAACAAAGTGTGGAGGCAAAGGGCAATGTTTTCAGTCCTATGAATTAAGACACCCCTCTCACCTTATAACCTGAACGTATTAGGAGGCGGGTTTGCTCGTGGCTCCCTGTTTACAAGACACGCGTGTCATACAGACCTTACGATACAACAGAAAGAAGAGCTGTAACTTGCATCCTTATCCTTAAAACCTCTATGCAAATTACGACATTGCTACTTTTATTTCCGAAACATGCGTAGAGCGGTCATACTCCGCATTGTGCCGTCATGAGTAAACATCTACCTTATCTTAAAGTTTTTAACAACAGTTAAACATTTTTAACGTTGTTATTTACAAAAGGCAACTTTTCTGTACGAGTCTCTCGGCACCAGGTTTGCTTCCTGCGCGAGAGCGTATAACTCCTCCTACCCCTTTGCCGTTAAGTCTGCATCTGAAAACCCTTTGCTGTAAGGGGTATTCAGCCCTTCCCCTTAGCCCTACCCCTCGCCCCAAAAGAGAATCGAGACACCCCTTGGTCTCTCATGAAAGCGCAAAACGGAGGGGGAGGGCTAAGGGGGAGAATTGAGATTGGGCCAAAGTCATGATTTTCATCAAATTTTTATATATTATTACTTTTGTCAGTTTCAGTTTATTTCAGTGACAGCTGATTTTTTTCCTTCTTTAATGGAACGGTAGGAATAATTTTGTTTACGACTTTATATGTTTGTTGATAACATTTTTTAAGCACAATTAATCGCATGAGTGTCCGGAGTTAACTCGCGATTAATCACATTTTAATTGCAGAATTTGTAAAAATCTTTAAAGAACTTTAAAGCTAAACTGTCTATGTAAAAGATCCATTCTGTGTCCATTTCAGCTTCAAAAACACAAACTGCTTTCTGCATCCCTCCCTGAAATTATGCCGACAGTGCTGCATTTAAAAAGTTGACTTTAAAAGGAGTTTGTGTTAACAAGTTAACTTTGACAGCCCTAATATGTATATACTGTATATGCTTTAGCCCTATTGGCAATTCTGTACCCATCAGGTGCTTCAAGTGGCCACTGGGATAACTGTGTCTGACAGGCCTCCTTATTTAGCTTTGCAGCTTCCCTCACCCCCCGTGGCTCTCTGAGTTGCCACCACACCCTTCTAGCCACAGCTCCTCCCTCATGGACAGGGTTTTCAGCCAGCTCTTCTCACTTCACCATCACTATCCATTTGGGTTTACCATATCTTTTCAGCAGCCTTTACCTCCACCAGATCCAACACACCACCTATCATTTTACCTTTATACTTTTGTATATATATTAACTTATATATTACCTATTATTGCCTTTATATAGTATATGTGTTAATATTGTGTTGCCTGATTGATGACTGGTAACCTTTTCTGCAATCATGAGATGTTTAGTTTTTTCTTTGTCGAGTTTGCAAGTAGAAGGAAGTGGATGTTCATTTTTGTCAACAAGCAAAACGTGTATAAATTTTCATGTTTTTGTTGTTCTCAAATTTTTCATATCACTGCATTTGTGAATCTGATGAAAATTCAAATGAGTTAATCATGAACAGTGAACTGCTGACCGTATGTTAGGAAAGACTTCTGACTGACCTTTCAGAGGCCAGTGATCACGAGGCTTGTCTTGTGGAACTGAGAAGCAGGAAGAAATAAAAGGCCAAAACCCTGCCAAAGGCACAAATACCTGGGAAGACAAACAAAGGCAACTTCTCTTTAACAGGAAGCACAGTATCCAGAATAAACAGTGCTTACCTAAATCCACCACCAAAAAGTGAAACTTAATATGACTTCAAGGAATCCCACTGCAAGAATAAAATGTAGAAGAGAAACACAAGGTCCTGCTTTTGTATTCATCAGCAACACATGGATTCATCTTTCCCTTTGATTTTAGTTAAGCTATAAACACTCACAATAATAATTTAGCCACCTTAAAAATGCAATTTTTTAACATGCATTTAACAATGCTCAATATACACAAATCTCTAACAAGGTAATCAATAGATATTCTGTTGCCTGTGGAAAAATTAGCATGGTAAATGAACATTAATACCCAGATGGTTGGTTTTGGGGTAACGTTGTGGCTCCCTAACAAACAATTGATTAACTTGTAAACTCCCATTGCCCAGCTGTTATTCAGGCTGTTTACCATAAATAAAAGAGGGGGAGTAGAGAAAGGATCCAGATGCTTTGAGTGCAGCAGAAAGGCAATCTGTCATTGTTCTCAACTAACACTGATGGATGCCGCTTTGAATGGGGATTGGTTTTTCTTAAACATGACAAAGTGAGGGATGACACGCCATTGGTCACAAAGGTCTGGAGGTCCAGAAACGCCTTAGCAGTTGCTTTTTTTGAGCCAAGACAACCTCTTGTTCATGTATCAGCTGCCAATAAAGAAGAGATGTTGTCCAGGCACGCTTTCAGTTTGTTTGTTTTGCTGTCTATTAATGCTGAAGTTGAAAAATGGGAAAATGAACAAAACTGCTCCTCACAGAACTGAGATAGAAGCCAGTATTTTTACTGCATGATGTACTTCCTTTTCATTCTTCACCTTTTTCATTTCTGGGCACTTAATCGTATTTGGAAAAGAGCTGGGACATCACTGGGACCAGTTTAGCTCACATGTGAGACATTAGAGATCACAATGTCTAACTGAATGCCAAAATCAAAGAAGCTGAATATGAAGAAAATACAGCTCTTTGTAGATATTAGCATCTCTAATCTATGAATGTAAAAGTCCGTGTTTTGATCTACAGTATGTGAACTAACCCATTGTAAATATGCAGAATCACTTAGCTATAAAGAAGTGATCTTTATATTTATGCAGCGATCCACGTACACTGGCAGACAACCAAACCATAAGTCTGGAGGTCAGGTGAAACCATTGAATATGGACATCTGAGTTTAGTCATACAGCATGATATAAAATGTGAATGACACAGTGTGTTTTGGGGATATTGCTGTCAATGGACAGAAGTTCTGGAGGAAAAATCCAGTCTCAACCAGACTCCACTATGATGTCAGATGGAGAATGACCCAGTAAACCCTGCTTTTCAATGGTGTGTAAAATGCATATGGGGCTGCTCTTCCAGCTGCAGAAGATCACATACAGGTTCTGGGTAAAGGGTGACATCAGAGATCTGGAGGGAACAAGACAAACGTTTCTTTGGAAGGAAGACTTGGATGTCAAGCCTCAGAAGTCAGCTAGTTTCCCAGATGCAGGGAGGTGAGGGATCTACAAAGCACCCCTGAGGGACAGTTTAAGGAGAGAGGGCTGCATTACTCATCATTCATTGTCAAATGTGGTTGAGATATAAAACACCTTAAAACACACAGTATGTTTCTTTTCATCTTCTATTGCTGCAAGTTTACAACTTCAGTTTTAAGATTTTAGCTTTGTTTTTTTTTTTTATTCAGCAAAGAAAAGGTAACCAAATGCTGACAATAATATCACAAAGAATACAGCAAGTACAGTTTTCCTTTGGTACAATAGAGTAAGAATCATTCATGTAACATAAATCCCCAAACTGATTCATACAAGTTTACACAGAATGGCTTGCCAGCATTGATGACTTCTGAGCAGTGAATTGTTTAGGGAAATGCCAGAGCATCTATCAGTGAAATAATTCACAATTTACAAATAAACACAAGTGACAAAACCAAAGAATTGAAAGTGGTATATGGTGTTTACAGTGGCCAAGTCCTGATCTTGATTTAATAGAAGTGTAGTAGGACCTGGTGAATGCAGCTCATGTAGGAAACCCACCACCGACATTAGAGTTGAAGATGCTCTGTGTAATGAATGGACCAAAAGTCCTTGAGATCAGTGTTTTTCAAACCTGGGGTCAGGACCCCAATAGGGGTCGCGAGTTAATTTCAGGGGGTCGTCAAATAACTGTAAAAAATATATAGCCTATTTATCAGGGCTGTCAAAATTAAACCATTAATTCAGAGATAAATCTGTGAAATTAGCACCATTAAATGTTTTTAACACAACAAAGTTAGTACACATATCATATAAGATTTTTTAATGTGGTACATGCAACACACTTTGGTAAAGGACATTGTTCCAGAAGTCCTGTAGTTTTTTTTTTTTTTCGAATCTTGAGCCATGCTGAAATTCTCTGTCTACAGCAGAGTTCTTCCACTATGGTCCTCAGGGGCCACTGCCCTTCAGGTTTCAGACGTTTCTCTGCATCAACTGACATTAACTCAAATGAATGGGTTATTAAAAGGCTTTTTCAGAAGTTGATTTCAAACTGTTCGGGAGACTAATTTCAATCGGGTAATTTGGAGCAGGAGAACACCTAAAACCTATAGGCCCATGTATGAAGCCAAGGACTGGAGTTAAAAAACACTGTTCTAGCGGTATTTCCAAACAATATATCCAAACTTCTTCAGTCCATTTATAATTGTGCTTTCACAAATGTTAACATGTAATGAAGCGACGCCTGTAGGGATTGGAGATGGAGCTTTTTAGCTTTTCTGCTATTTCTCTAAGCACTCCACCATCTGACTTAGGGGCAAAACTGCTGGGACATTCACCCCTGGGAGGATTGTCAACTATATTAAATGTTTTCCACTTGTGAATAATCTGTTATTTAGACTGAATTGTTAAGCTGTATTTATAACCTTTTACTGTCTTGTCTGCATCTATTTTGTTTTTAAATTGTTTATCAACTGTTTTATGTAATGTCTTGTTTTTCTATTCTGTATTTACTGTTTGTCTACCTACCCAGGGATTGCAGATGCAAGTGAGCTTTTAGCTAAAGCCAAATAAACAATAAAAATAAAATTGAAAAATCTTTTTCACTGTAAAATGATGGACTTCAGAGTTTTTGGAAATCAACTTAAAACTTCCCAGATTGATGGGAAGCAACAACGTCTTGCCTGACTTTAACAGTTACTTGTTTACTCCCTTGAGTGATGTTTCTCTTTGGGTAGGTACAATGATTTGGCAGAAACAGCTTAGCATGTTCCTAATGAGACTGTTGTGTTCCGTCATGGGCAAACTACTCTAACCCAAAAGCAACAAATAATCCAGAGAGCTGCAAAGTTTGGGAATGATTCCCTGTGGGATCAACAGTGCTAATACTTTCACACCCCAGGCAGTCATTTTATTTGATGTAAAAAAAATATAAGCTTTACATCCAAAACAAATAGGCAAGCTGTAATTTGTCAAATATGATTTGGCATCACATTTCACCCTCAGGCTAAACTACATGAAAGCTCATCAAGTGACCAAAAAAAGAAAATAAATTCCTAAAGGGGATCTAAAATTGTACAAGAAAATCTCAAAATAGAAATTTGTCACTGAATATACGAATATCCATTCAAAGTGACAAGCCAGCAGTTGTCCAGACATTATTTTGCAAAGTACTGAACCAAAGTTTGAATTTCAGAGCATGATTAAAAATTTTAGAGTTTCCTCTTTCGATGCCACTCATGTTACTTCCACTGCATACATTGTACACTGCATACTGTCTACATTTTGCAATTCCATTTTGTAATATCAGAGGAGACCAAATAATTTCAGGATTGTTCAAATTCCCTTCAACTGCTTTTAAATGTCAAGTACATTAAAAATGTGTAAAACAAAGCAGGAGGACAGAGCAGTAAAATACAACTCCTTGTTCTAAGAACTTTTCCGGTAACAGGCAGGGTTTAACTGAATAGAAGAAACACAGTTCCAGGCAGACAGAATGTCAAATCAGCATATTTTTTTGCGATGCTGCTTTTACTTCTCTAATGTGAGTCAACGTGGGCAGACTGCTCGCAGACTTGGCCACTAGCTGAAGCCAATTGTCTGAGTTAGGCAGCAGAACACAAGACTCCCCACATGGAAGACAGTGGAGAAAACACTGGAGGAGTTTTAGCAGGCAGCCCTCAGACAGAAGGACTCTAGAGGAAACACCAGAAAGCCATTAACTAACCACAGAATTATGGTGATCTATTTGCTGAGATGGGCTACAGACAGCTAATGAACAAGGCTCAACCCCCTACACTCACTCAACCCACATCCCATCACAAATACACACCGCATATCCACACACTGAGTGGCAATGCTGAGAGAGCTCTTGCTCGTACTAAACAGTATGACAGATCAATGCCTGATTCCTAAATCAAGGGAAAAGGTTATTTTCCATCCCACTGGGATTCCACTTACTATCCTCATTTATCTAAGACCCTCCCATACCCATTTAAACCAAACAAGTCCACCCCCCCACCCCCAACAAACCAACACATGCACGCACATATCCTAATTAAGAGTGAGGCGGTGGGGCTTTTTTGTGTCTGTGGTTATGCTTGCAATGTTAGTGTCTGGAGTGTGAAAACAGATCTGATGGACTGGTGCCCTCAGCTCTCCCTGATCAGGCTCCAGCAGGTATCCCCCATGATTGACAGCTCACAGGTCAGCCGCCCATCTCTCAGTCTGTTAGAGGGTGGGCGGTAAAGAGATTTGGAATGCCTGGGACCCTGATTGCTTTATTGCTCGCCTGTCAGAACCATTGTACAGCTCTGTATTATTAGGGCTCGCCATCTCTCACCGTCTGGAAGGTGTCGCGTCTCAGCTCTGCATAAAGAATCACAACTCCATTCAAAATCCTCTTTCTTTTTTGGCTGAAAGGAAGAAAGCGCAGATTTTTGCACACAATCTCCTGTACTGGTTCGTCAGATAATGCAACACAAGTGTCTCCAGGGAATGGTTTGGATGGTGCTGCTTTACACTCAAATGAAGAAGATTTGAGATCCCATTTGGCAATAATTTATCACAGTGTTACCAACAATAGTCTATAACACTACTGAGGAATTGCTTTGATGTCTCTGATTTTGTTTGTAGTCATCTTTCTTTATTATTATTTTTTTGACAACAAACTTATTTATTCTGCATTGAACTTTTCTGACAATTGTTTTACTTTACAAATCCACTTTTCTTTTGTCTTGAAAACCTTCCACTACTGTAGCTGACACTTAAATACTGCTAAAATTAGGTATAGATGGCACAACAATGTGAATTTTAATAATTTTCAGCACTTCTTTGTAAAATAGCCAGTCACTGATGTGGATTATATTGTGACGGTAAAGCAACTAGCCAATTAGTTAAACCATGAACATTTGATTCTCTTTATAATTCATGGGGATGACATCCTTCTTTCACCATTTCATCTGACTAACAAGGTTTATTTAATGTCACTTGGACAAAACAAACTGCAGGAGCCATATTGTCTATCTGTAGAATGACATTTAGTTTTCACTTTTTTAGCATTTGATGATAGGGAACAGAAAGGATTGGAAGTGGACAATTTGATTATCAACTTTCCAATTATTATTCTGATTCATCAAATTTCCAAGTAGTTGAGTAAAATGAAAATAAGTAAATTCTGAGAAAAAAATTCTAAATCATCTTCCTGTACAATGTGCTTTAAAATAACTTGCTGGATATCTTATTGTGTTGCATAATATCTGCAAATACAAGTCAATTACAATGAAGACACTAACTGAATGAATGTACAGTTGAGTATCAGCATCCACTGAACAGAGGGAAATGTTAGTATTTGAGAAAATTTTATAGAATATTGCTCATGTTTCTGTTGCAATACAATTAAAGAATAATGTAAGACAGTTTCTGACTCCTGGTTCCCAAAATGTCAGGTAGGGTTTCACTTTACTTTTTAAGTAAGGGTTAATCCACTGAAAATTAATGTGTGATCTTCTGCAGATTTGAGTCCATTTCAATGAGGAAACACAATTATAGGTTATTCTAAAAACAAATGCTACCGAAGTATCTTCCCTCTTTGTCTCAGTTTGGAAGTCTTCAGAAGCTACAGTAGCTTCAACAACTACTTCTAAAATACCCATAACGGGGCTTGGTTACATTGAATTATCATAAACTGGAGATAAATCAGACAGAAGGCATTAATGTCCATCATGTTACCTCATGTCTCCACTGTAACATGACCCTCCCCCTCTTCCCTAATTCATCTAATGTGTTGCTAGTTTCTGCTGTAACCAATTTTCTAATGTTTATTCCAGAGAGAAAAGGGGACAAGATCATTTCCTGCAATTTATGTGAGCTACACAAGGATTCAACATCAGTTGGCTTCATACCCCCACCAGAGAAGATTTTACCCCATAAGAGGTTTTGCTTCTCAAGATAAAACCACCTGACTAAAAGATAATGGAATCCAGTGCCAATATGCAGGGAAAAGTTTTCATTATATTGCTTGGAGTAATAAAATGTTGCAGACTAAAGTGTCTAGGTCATGCCTGAAAGTTGATTTTATTGTCCTGTCAAAAGTAAAATCTGAATCAAAACTCAAACACACCACAGTGAACTCTTTTCTTTTCCTTATTCAGGTACAAAATACCAAAGCACAACAGTTTAATCTTAAAGCCTATATATCTGCCGTGACAAAAAAAAGAGAGAGAACACACAGGGAATTTCAGAACATGAAGTGGGTAAGACAATGTTGTGAAAAGTACTGTATGTCCTCCTCCACTATATTTAATTCCCACAGGAACAAAGAGCCTTCTCCAAAGATACAATGGTCCAGTGAACAATGTCACCACACAAATCCCCTGCCAATTTTCCTTCATGGGATTCCCCAGGCCATGATGACAGACTGGCAGGTTGTTGAAGGTCATCAAAGCTGTGCCTCCTGGTCCCCTGAAGCCCAGGTGATAGCTAGGACACATCCCCAAGTGATCTCGCTGCTCCAGGCCACAACAGAGACAAGCCCACTGGGGTGCCATGCCGCTGTCTCCATGGAGATGAGACGACAGGCCGGCCGTGGCTCAGACTCACACCTTCATGGTCAGCGACTCAGCGTCTCCAAGGAGACTTCCCTGCCTAACAGCAGTTGCACACAAGTTGTGATTGCCCCTACTCCCACCCCAAATCCATTCATTTTTTTTTGTCTCCTTTAAAGCACAGCACAGGACAGCCTATCCCTAACAGAAAAACCCTTCTTGCCCTGGCAGTGCTACCCTTGTGAGGCCTGCTGGGAACAATGGTGGGATGTTAGATTAGACCTGCAAGTCTGGGCAGGGCCTAAGAGGGGATGTAACGCATAGGGACTGCCCACTCTGTCTATGGCTCATGTTCCATTATGGTTTTATCTGTGGGTGTGAAAATATCATTCCCAAATGCTGTCTCCTTTAAGCTTCTCTCACAATTGGCTGCTGATGAAAACTGGCTTGTGTAGCTCAGTTCAGCATCCCTGATGGTCTGTGTTATCACATCTCAGAACACCGGTCATATTTGACAGACAGCTGAATTCATACTTTCGAATATATACATCACTGACAAGCAGCCTTCATGCCAGTGATTATATTGATTTTTAAAGTGAGATCTCTTTGTGTATGTGTGTCCTAATCGGAGAAATGAATGATAACCTCTTCATCACTCTACCCCCTGAGTGTTCTTACAGGAAGCCATATTGATTTTGTTAGTCTGAGAGTCCTTACATTGCATGGCCTTTACCTCAGGGACAAATCTAATTGTTTATCTCTGGACAGACTTCTGCCTTTACTCCCTTCTGTCTCATTATGTGCCAAGATTTGTCAAGTCAAGTCTCTCCACACTCTCAAATCGCACTTTACAACATGTCGTTCGGCAGAACACTACAGATGGCTTACTTATCAACAGACCCTCCCACATGGAATGCTACAAACATGACAGCACGACACACTTGCAAAAATATACACAAACTGACATACAATGTAATACACTGGAGATGAGATTACACACACTCACACACAAACATGAGTCATTTTTTTTAAGATACACTGATTTTTGGGATGATTCTTTAAGCTTTTTTGCAAAACACAGTAAACAACTTGCACAAGTTAAAAGTCTCTTTTGTAAATACTGTTAATTTTTTTCATCATGCATCCTGACCCATCTTAATCACAGAGGATTTATATAATAAATAAAAAACTGATCAAACTCCTGGTAAAGTAAATAGACATTTTGACTCATGATAATAACACACTCATCTGATATGGCAAACCTTGTATAATGAAAAACTGCCACAGTATTTTATTAGTGAGGGAGTGTATCAATGAAAACATAATGCATTATGAAGGATGAAAACACTTTTGCTCCAATTACATAAGAACAATCTTCCTATTTACAGTATCACAATCCTTAAACATCCTGTCCATAAACTTTGAAGAATAACAGAGCAGTAGTAACAAGTTACGGTAAATATGCTACTTCGCATACTAATATGCAATCTAGCCAATTCGCTTGTCAAATTCAATAACTCTATTGCTATCACTGAAATGCATCCATTTAGTCGCTCATTGCCATCACATTATGTTACAATGGATCAAGTTTAGCTTCATCAGATATATTTCAGATTTTAAAATGAAGGTTTCCTTGGAACCAGAGTCTTAAATTTACCTGTCTGTGCTAATGTGGAGATTCTGATCATTGCAATAGCTTATTGCACCACTCATGTCCGAGCTTTGCAAATCTAACATGAGAGTAAATAAAACACAGAAAAATTCAGTTTGTCCAAAACAAACATGATATTTTGCTAACATCTATAGCATTGTTGAATCCTGTCATACTGCAAAAAAAAACTAATGTTTTTGCACAACTGCAAACTGCATCAGCCAATTGGACTGGGCTGGCTGAAGGTTCACTGCCTTTCCTCTGAGCTGAGTGGGTGTTTTCTTATTTTGGTGTTGGTTTTTCTTTTTTGTTTGTTTTGTTTTTTTGTGAGAAGACGCATGATATACTGCTTTACACTGTTAAGCTACACTTTATCTGCTGTCACTGGTTAAGCAACCGTATGAATTGTTAATTTACATGCGAGTACACCAAAATGACTGCAAATAGCGCAAAAATGTCAGCTTAGTACTTGAGAGAGCATTTACATACTCGTACTTAATGGATTTCTTTAAACATGAAGTAATTTATTACTATAACTCTATAAATAAGTAAGTGGTAAAATGAAAAGAAAATCTGTAAGCTGCATGCAATACAGAATCCTGAATGTATGTTTTCTTTTTCTTTCAAAACATGTCCTATAATACATATCATTCAATATTTTCAAGGTCTAACCAATCTAGCAGGTTTTGCAGCACTATTCAATTTGGAAGGTCATTTGCTGCTTTAGAATTACAGTATAATACTGAAGGATAAAAATATTAATAATAATCTGACAAGGGTTAATATCCTGAACTAAGTAACTTTTAAGCGCCCTGCAGTAAAACCTTATCATGTGGGAGGAGAATAATTCCTGACAAACATCACAACTTCCGACTGTACATTCAACAAACCCATCAATATTATGACAAAACATTTTTGTCAATGTTGACACTTTCTTTTTTTCATGATCTTCCTCAACAGCTCGTGAAACGCTTTCTAGCCATAGGAAGCCCTTGGTCTAGTTTTATCAGTGAGTTAACTCCAGCAAGTAGGCCAGATCAATAAGAAGACTCTCAGAAAGGAGCCAGAGTAGAGAGTTGGAGGCGCGGGGGAGAAAAGCGCGAGAGGCAGGGAGCAATCAGAGAGCTGTGGATGTATGCCTTCAGGAGTGGATCGATGCTCTGACAGGGGCCCTGCTTTGTTCTGCCACAGTGCTCAGATGTTAGGCGTGCTTAACATGATTGCTTAAAGGTTTTTGTTTGCCTATACTTGTGTTTTTGTTTGTCATTTTGCTTTACTTATATTATGTCCTGCTGTCCCTTCTGGTTGTTAGATGGGAAGTTAGGTTTTTGTTTGTTTTTGTTTTGTCTGTTTTTTTACTTTTGTCATTTTCTTGTGGCGTGACTTCTGCCAGCAGGGGTTTTAGCTAGGCTAGGAGTTTTCTTGTGTTTTGTTTTCGTTTTTGTTTTATTTTGTTTCGGGGTTTTCATTACCTTCTTTTTTTTTTTGCTAATTAAAAAAAGTGCTAGAAAAAAATCTTCATTATTCTGGAGAAAAAAATTTCACAGCATGCTTCTGGATTAAAATACATTTATGAAATGAAAGGGGGTGAAAAGGTGCAGAATCAAGCACAAAATAAACTTTGGTGGCCTTTGCTCCTTCTTTTGAGAAAGTGATCTTTGACATCGATCAATGCAATTTTCCATTTATGCAAAGCAGCACTTTTTATCTTACCTCCACATGGTCACCCAAACCATGTTAAGCACTTTGCTTTACTAAATGCTCTACTAAGAATTGCTTCTAACAAGAACTTGGGTGTGCCTGCCTCCTTATAGAAAGGTGTTGACCGCAAAGGACAAGTAGGTGTCAATAGATCTGCTCTCGGCGTCTATGGGCCGTTGAAACACATGAGCTCTTTTCCGAGGCTTAATAAGATGGCACAGATGCGCCCTTGTCTCACAACAGCTCTGTGTCTCATTGTACTTTGGCCTTCCAACCCTGCCATTGCAAGACCTCTATTGCTTTGGCTGCATGTGAGGGTCTCATTAGGACAGACAAACGAAAACCGAGGTCAAGGTATATAAAGGTAGCCACGGCTAAGGAGACTGCCTCTAAGATTAGATGGAGGCTTCACCACATCCTAGGGCCACCCAGCAGACCTCTGGCCCTCCCTATCATGACCCCCAATATCCACCATTATTTGATGAGGCAGAGCTTGATAATTATTTTGCGAGGATGAAGAAGAGGGCACAGTGTGAAAGGAGTGTCTCATTCTAAGGAAAAGGATAGTAGGGGATGACAGAGAAAAAAACTAACAGAAAAAAAAGATCAAAAGCAGGCCTTTCGCTTTTCATGCCTCAGAGGCTCCAAAGAGGATAAAGAACAATTGGGCCCTGGGTATCCTGTCCTCTCTTGCAATTAGACTCAGCTGATGAAGTGAAAGGGATGAATGGCAGGGTTCAAGGCCTTCTCTAGGATTCACACAACAGGATGGGTTTTTACCTCCTTCTGCTTTATCTCCATCTCTATTTAGAGGAGTAGAAATGCAGCTGAAATATTTCCAGATGAAGCCACTAGTATTCAGGGTAACAAATCTTCATCATGGGGACTGATGATGGGATTGAGGAGATGTGAGTGGAGCAAAGGGGCACAAACCAACCTGAATGCAGTCATACACACATTTCCCAAGACTGTGCACAAACCTTTAAGACATTTTAAATCCAACCTGGAGGATAATGCTTAATGCTTTCTCTGCTGTCATCATCAACATTCATTAAATGCTGCCCAGCAGGTAGTTTATAGTGTTCAGCTGAATGTAGTAAATTCACATTCAAGTACATTTGGACAGCATTTGGGGGGGGGAAAAAACATGAGCAATAATATTACATCTAAATGTTAATGGGATCAAATATTCACAAAATTCAGACTGCTCTAACATGTTTAAAATGTTGGCCTACACAGCATAAACAAGCTGTGGTATGGGACATTTTACAAATTTTACCACTCTACCAAAATAAGTTCTGAAATAACAAGTACCAACAACACAATTACACATCAGTTTAGAAATAAATTGTATGTCTTCAAAATTTTAAATGAACTCATGAACATACGATGCAATGCTTGCCATCTCACAAGTTCTACAAAACTAATCTCTTCATATTTTCACTTGCAGAATCTTAATGCTTTTGCAGTAAATATCATTTCAAAAGGTATGCTGTCCATATCAATTTCTTGACCGTGGCCACTGAAATTATTTCTTAAAGGGCGACATTAAGAGTTGACATTAAAATCCATACCAAGTTCTCTGATGTGAACGGTTGCACAACATTTTCATCTGGAACACAAAGTGAACTAAATGTTAACTTGTGTCTTTATGTGAGCAAATATGTATCAGTGAATCTGTTTTCAGGGGACTGAAAATTCCCATTTTGAAGATCAAAGATAAGCAAGAAAAACACTGATGGGCTTAGGTAAAGATCTCTCAACTTTAAAAGTTTTAGGATCCTTGTTATTGCTGAGTTTGAGTGTATATGGCAATTATTCAGTGCTTATGCCGTCATTTCCTAAGAACTCTGCCGACCATGAGATGACTCAAATTTTTTTAGTAAATTATAAAGAATTTCACTTCAACCATAAACAACAGCCAAATTAATCCAAAATACATAAACTTACGACAGACTTGCTTCTATTAGGTTATCGTATACTTAAGAATAAATTCCTTACAGTGCCCATTTGTGTAAATGGGCCCGGGAGCTTTAACGTTACTGCCACACTGCACTAAAACCTTAAGATGATTAGTGATATTCTTAAAACCTGGCCTACAGATAATGTGTTTAAAGAAGCAATACGGCTTTTCCAAGCTTTGAGTTCAAAGTCTGAGAAGCATGGGGTCAGAATGCCAATGGGCTAAACAAAGAGTAGCCAAAATGGGCTTTGGGGGATTTGAAACTTAGGCCCCTGGACCCCTTTGATCAAAACAGACATGCAGCCATAGAAATACTAAGTATCAAGTGCCTGGGACTGCACTGCTGCCAAAGAATCATGTGTTTGCCACACAAAAAAAGGATGTTTGACTGCACATAAACATAATATATGATCAAATAAAGCTATGAAGTAGAAAAACATTATTCTATCATGACAATATTCTTTGACTTTTAAATGTTGGAGCGTTATGTAAAAGTAGAAAAGATGTTTTATTTTAAAAACAGGCAAAAATGCAGCAAGCCTAACTCACTGCCGTTCAAATGCTTTACTTTTCAATAAGTTTTGGTTTTAAGAGTTGGATCATTTCTTTACAGCTTTGCATCTTAAACTAATTACATATAAAGATCAAATCTTGTGATAAAAAAGATTTTCTTCACCATCTGTTTTAAAGACATTAAGGGCTAACTCTGAAATATTCAACTGCCTAATTAGTTCTACTTTGTTTCTCAGTCAATGTCCATGTGCTTGATGAAACAAACAAGAGAAATAGCACAAACTTAAACTTGAACAGATTTTTTCCCATCTTGAGCAGCAATGAGCAATTAAATAGGCATGTTTTTATCTTCTTCTCTTAATAAATCAATTACCTCCTGGTGAATCTGGCTGTGTTCAGTCATTATAACCAAATTGATGATAGAGCAACAATAAAACCTGAACAATTGTTTAGTGCACTTGATAAATCTCTGTTCTTGAAATGAAAGGTGTATTTAAGAAACATTATGCTGAATAAAGGATAACAGAAGTTAATCAATAAATAACAGGCAAATCATCTCAGATTAAAAACAAAACAAAAAGAATACTGGCTGTTATAGTGTTAGACCTCTGGGGATCTATAAACAACTGACTTGTGCCTGTACTTGGAAAAAATGCAAAATTTTATTTCGCCTACAAGATCTTTGAATATGTCCCTTTGGTATTGGAGATTAGCTCAAAGTTAAACAGTTGCAACTTTGTTTCCAGTTCACTTTAAAAATACTCAAAAGGTGCACGGTGAGTCATACATTGTGTCTGGTGTAACACGGAAACACACACACTCGTGTTCAGAAAGCTCTAATGCTACACAGCTAAAGCCCATAAAATTGCAGTATATGGAGCTGGATATACAGTATATGGTGGAGCCATAATACTCAGAGTACTGTATATTGTCATTTAGTACAATTATAGAAATCCTTGCCTTTTCTCTGTTTCTACAGAGTTATGCAGTTACAGTGGCAGTGCTATCTTCTAGCAATCTTTTCGACTGTGGTTTTCATGAATTCCAGCACTTACCTTTCATGCCTTCTGTAGCTATGATGCTCATGTTTACTCTGGCTGCCTCATTGACTCTGTAGCTTCCGCTGTAAAGAGAAAAAGAAAAAACACGTGTATTGTTTTGATCTACTTAATATTAAAAAAACATGAATATTATCTCCATAAGATGATGCCCTCACAACTTATTTTTGTGTCCAACCAACAGTCCAAAATCCTTTGGCTCAGTGAAGTATAAGGAAGTGAGAAATTAGGCAATTTTGTTAAAAATACACAGTTAATATTGTATCTTAAGTTCTGAGGACAAACTAATAGTGGGTTCTTTAGAAGCAAAAAATACAAAAAACTGAAATATAACATCTGCAACTTACTCAAAGTATAAAACAAATGGTAAATAGTCTCAAGATTGGGATACATATTTTATAACTGACGTCCAGGGTTCAAATTAACCTTGAGCATTGGCTTCTATAGGGAGAAGTCTTCCTCGTCTCAATATCTGTAATCTGCAATGTGCCATAACATTGCTCAATATTGCACTGATGTTAAAACTCTCCATTAAAGTGAGTGTTACTTGTGACACTGTTCCCAGTCTTTACATGCAAACCAAAAACATAATTCTAAAAAAAAAAAAAAAAGCAAATGGCATATGCCCGGTAAAACTTTTACATGCCAAGGTTGAATGCATGTTACATCTAAATAAAATTAGTCATATATTTCAGGAAGTCTTCAAGTTTGTTTAATGCATATATTTTTATTGTAAAGATTATACAACTTATCATTCAGCACCAGAAGTGACCTAAAACAATTACATTTTCTCACCTGACAAAGCCATGCCTCCAACTGCCTGCAAGTTCTCAAACTGATCATTTTCAGCACAAAGGATATATTTCTTAATATTCATAATAAACAAAACCTTATTCTATCATTTAGTCTATTAGTACTGGTAGATGCCTCCTGATGACATAAAAAGATGGGATGTGCAAATATAATGGGCATCTTGTTTTAATTGTTCAAATTTTCTCTCCTCCTTTTTTAAGGTGACAGGGCCATTACTCCAAAGTCACCACTTATCAGCAGTATCACCGAGGATTAATGGTTTCACTTCTGCTAGTAAGAAATGTTCAAGTTGTCCTGATTATCAGTGTAAGAAAAAGAATAATGGTTATTTGTCATTGTGTTAAGCAGTGGGAGAGACTAATCTAACGAAACACTCAGTTAAGAACACTATTAACCCTTCCTGGTGAGACTGATTGGGATGCGTTCTCGTCTGAGGGCAGCAGCAATGCCTCTGTCTGGAATGTATTTGCCTTCAGGAGAGTCACGTCAATCTGGTTCATAAGATAGATATGATTCTGTACGAGACAAAACGATACTCACGTTAGGGTACTATGGGCTAAAAAGGAGTATGTACATGCAGAAGAGTCATATAGTTTCCATCATGTGTTGTTGTTTTCCATGTAGAACTACATTTTTTGTGTGTAATTCAGACTTTGAGTAAACCTGCAGTGAGTTATAAGTGAGAGAAAAGCTCTTCTGTACATACTGTAAATTAAGTAATTTTGTAGAAAGTGAAAAAACTAGTAATCAATAACATGTGAAAAAACAGCAAAACCAACAAAAAAAGGGTCAAAATCTTAATTCCACAAAAAATGTTGTTATACATTTAAATAGACTTCATTCTGTGATGTTATTAGGTGCATATTAACTGTCACTAACCAAAACGGTTAAATTAACTCAGAACTTATTTTTATAGTTTGTTGGTAAAAAGAACAATTACTACCACCACTAGCTGACACACTAGCCATTTAACACATTTGTCTCATATAGGATTTCTTTTTCCACTGGTACAGTCCCTGTAGCATTTGTACTAGTGGTGCACACTCGTTCCTGCTCCAGTAATCGCCTACATTATTTTCCTTGTCTGTCACCTTTATAGTATCTATTAGCCACTCTCTACTATCTGTTTGTGGGGCATTTTCTCTTCCTTTTTCCCATGAATGTTTTATATATTGGAGGGAGAATGATTGTTCTTTGCAATGAGGCCAGCGCGTGGCCTCAGTAAGACAAATTGCTCCAGAACGTCTAAATGGCAGTCAATGATAACTCATTGTAAGGAGAGTAAGTGACTTCCAATGGAGTGGATAGGGGACAGAGAATAATGGCAGAGCACAGGTGAAAAATAGATGTTTGGCTCAGTGTAATTACTCCATTAGGGGGCTCTCTGTTAATCTACCCAAGCCAGAGCGAGTGTTTTTACAGCGATGAGGAGGTAACGGGCAAAAATGACTGCAACTGGACCGAGAGGAGCGCTGAGGCTACCTCCTCAGTCACAACACAAGCCATGAAGTGTTTACTAATGGACAAAATGTACTCCCGGTTTGTGCTCTCTGAAGCATCCCACATGATCTACTCCAGTTACAAATAAGTGTGGTGATAGATGTATTAATGAAGTTCATCAGTAAGCTGACAAATTAATTACCTACAGTATGGTCCCATGCATTCAGAGTGCTTTAACCTTCTCCGTCTCAATTGTACGCTGGAGAACAGATCAGCTGTGAGCCCTGGTAAATATGAAAATCTTGGTTTGGAAAGAATAGAAGAGGGGCGGTGGTGGTGGGGGGTAAGAAAAACCCACCCGCTGGAAATCAACACCCCCGTTCTGCTGATTTCCAGACAAACATAATGATAACAATTTTTTGACCATTTGGTGTCTGCTGCTTCCGCCTGTGGCAATTCAGACAAAAGAAGCCTGGAAAAAAATGGCCCAATATGGTCTTAAGAGTTTACTCTGACCATACAATCTGTTTTCTTAAGTCAACTTTTAAAACACTGCTATGAGCACTGCCCACAGCATTATCAGCGAAGCTCAGATTGACCTTGCATTCCCCTTTATACTATTTCCCATCTGTTAGGTTCCACCCTAGAATTCATCCCAGTTGGCTGTAGGCCCACTTTGCATTGGGCTTCCTCAGTGGAACCAAGAACAAAACCCTGTTGGAGCTAGACTCTCTGTTTGGCCTATTTCAGAGAAATTTCTGCTTGCATCTCAGCATTTGTCTCAGGGCCTGACAAGCCTTCTAGGACTTCTCAAGCTGTTTGAAAGGCAGAAGATAAAGATGGCAAGAGTAAGTCACTGACTTAAATTAGTTAATATTCCTTGAAACATAAAAACAAAAAAGGCACAAGGATGTGGTCAATTCTATAGCTTAAAAAAAAAAAATAGAGGCCCAAAACATTATTTAAAAAACAGGGTCACCCTGGAGAGTAGCCAATTTGTTTTGCTTTGTCAATTTACTCTGAGGATTAAGCAAAATATTACTTTCTTGGTTATCTCTGCTAATACAAATCCTAACTGCATGACCTTCAAGTAGATTTAAAAAAGAAAATACAAAATAAGAAACAATTAAAGCTGTAAGCAGGCAGGACTGGCTCAAAACAAACGCCACAGGTAAACAATACCGCCCCCCCACCCCGGAAAGCCACAGGTTGTGGTAGAGGGGACTTCCAATGGTAAGGACAGTGAGAGGTGCCATTATCACTCAGTGATGAAAACGAGCACGGTGACCCGATTAAGGCGAGAATTTCTGGGTCATGGTCTTGTTTTTCAATGCTTAATTTGTCTATCAATAGTGACACGGTCCGTGGCTCGCACCTACCTGTAATATTATCTTTCGAAAAGTCGTGGTTCAGACAGGGGCCTTGTCACCGTAACCCAACACGGAGGGAGTGAGCGAGTGAGGGAGCGAATGTAGCCCGCAGGCAGACTGGAGCGGGGAGGAAAAGTCGACTGACTGCCGGTGCTGTGTGGAAGTTGCGGGCTGCGGCGCCACTCAGTGGACGCTCAGGTGTCTGAAGCTTCTGCTTCTTTTCTGGTGGCTTTCACTCCCTACAGCTTTCCAGGCTTGAAAGATACATGACTTCTTAAAGTTAGATTCATTCTTGATAGATAGATAGATAGATAGATAGATAGATAGATAGATAGATAGATAGATAGATAGATAGATAGATAGATAGAT